>JAWWEE010000021.1:8656788-8676621 GCA_035221455.1 Xenops minutus
TCTTTCTTTCTTTCTTTCTTTCTTTCTTTCTTTCTTTCTTTCTTTCTTTCTTTCTTTTTCTTTCTTTCTTTCTTTCTGCAGTTTTTATATTGCCAAGGTGTTGAGGTGCAAACATGGAAGGCCATATAAATAAGATCAAGCCAGCTGCACAGATTTTGCACACTTTAATTATGTTGTAGGGCTTCAAATGAATTTGGCTCTAGTTTCTGATGCTTCCATGCCCTGTATTCTGTTCCAGTGTGGATGTTAAATCATGCAGAAATGGAGCGTGACCTAACTTTCATGTCAGTTGATCTGGCTGTAGCTGTTTTTGTGTAGCTAATTTAAAAAGATTGATTGTTGGTTAATTACATTAATGAACTGAACCAACATGGGCACAGACCAGAGCTCAGCAGTCTCCTAAACAGTCATTAAGAATAGACATCTATCTTTTCACCTGCTTGTACAGCCTCCTGTTGGATGGCAGAGTGTGTGGAGTCGTAATTCTGAAGGTTAAATGACTTAGGGACATAATCACAGACTGTTCACCTCTGCTACCCTTCTGCCCATATGGCCCTGCTTGTCACAGTAAAAGTCCATTTGGACAAACTGTCTGTTGAAAGGTCTCCAGGACAGCAAGTCTGGTGGTTTCAGCTGGGTTCCTGGCAGATGCCAGCCTGCATCACAAATCCACCAGAGTTCCCTGATGAAAGGATTTTGTGGATTTAAACAATTTTGAAATAACTTCTTTCCCAATGAGGGCAATTCATTCTTATCAAGGTGAGAGTGTACTAAGCAGAACAGTTCACTCTTCTCTCTAGCCAGCTCATGAATATGAAGAAAGATTGAATCAATAATACATTTCTGTAATTAAATTGGTAAGTTGAAACGATCGAGATCTTGTTGTAGCAGGCAGCCAATGGAAGATGCATTTCGGTGAGTTTGTCAGTGTTGGCCTTGCAGCCATGCACCACACTTAAGTGGGAGCTGTGCAAATGGTGCATGCCACACAAAGGCTTACAAAAGCAGTACTTAAAAATGTTTAAAAAAGTTTGAGACAGGGACATTGGTACCTTTTCTAACCTGATTTCAAAATCTTACACAGTTAATAAAGACAATGGAATGTATTTTATTTTATTTTATTTTATTTTATTTTATTGTGAAGTTTTGTGGGCATACTATTATATATTCTTTGTCATTATTAGCACATCTGCTTGCCAGATTTCATCATGAAGGATTTAAGCTGAAGTTATTAAGAGTGTTGCGATTGGCTTGAGCAGAAAGGGAACTGGAGCAGGGCTGGATATTATGAAAGATGGTAAGAAAAATCCTACGTATTTGGGAAGACAAGAATGAAAGTACTTCTGCACTGGTAGCCTGAGAGAAGATACTGGCTTTTAGAGGTTGTTTTCAAACTCTTCAAAGGTGTCAGTGCTGCTACCGTGGTGTTCTACAAGGCCTGATTCTGCAGAACCAAGGAGTTGTTGCAGGACTTTCAGTCCCCTTTGGGTCATGTTGTAGGTGCCCTATGAAGTCTAATTTTCAAGGAGGTTGTTTACTTTCATGAAGCCATTTTGTATCCTAAATTCAACAGTGAGTGGGGAAGCAAGTCAAAGAAAGTGACCTGCAGTCATATGCTACATGCTGAAAATCTGCTTTCTTGATTCTTAGCTCCCTCACTGATATGGCATTGAAATGGTTTGAAGTAACAAGAGAGAAGACTTATTCCTGTGGGGTTTTTTTCAGACTGGTGCTGCTTCCCCATTGTGCCAGAGATTTCTGTGGACTATTGCAGGGTGAACAGCTGAGTAGCTGCAGGAGGGATTTCAGGCATTGGTTCATGACACCTTAAACATATTTTAAATGAGAGGTGAAGAAGTTGTGAAATAACACATATGCAAATAGCATTAAATTATGGGTTTATTTAAGATCTGTTTCAAACTAATTGAAATACAGAGGCCACTGCAGGAGGAAAATATGAAAAAAAATATACTGAAACATAAAAGTGTTTCTGATCAAGTAAAATTCTGTTTCTGTTGAATGTTTTATTTTGTTCCAGTCACATAAATTACCATCTTTGAAATACTAAAACTCCCACAATCAGCTTTTTATAACAGAAAATAATTTACATTTAAAAGGTTTAACTGAAGCAGCTAAACCTTAGTGATGAATGTGCACATTCGGCAGTAAAACAGGGAAACAGCCCATGTTTTCAAACCCATAGCTGCTATATATAATTTTAATATCATAAAGAACTAAATACAGACTAGTGAGTGCTGTAGGTATGCACTGAGATATTTGCTAGTTCTTGGGAAATGCATTCTTAAGGATATAAAATGCCTCAGTACTGACACAGAGCCTTGGAAATCTCCCTTAGCACTGATAGATACTGTGATGAGAAGCACCGTGGCTTGAATGCATTTCATTCTCTGCGGAAAGTTATGAGCTTGGTCACATTGCTGTCACCAGAAACCATTTCTTTCTCCTTGCAGTAGCACCTCTCTTCTGTCTTGTGGTGGGTTGACCCTGGCTGGGTGCCGTGTACTCACCAGAGTCCCTCTATCACTCCCCTTCTCAGCTGGGCAGGGAAGAGAAAACACACAGAACGACATGTGGGTCACAATAAGGATGGGGAGAGATCACTCACCAATTGCCATTGTGGGCAAAACAGACCCCACTTGGGGAAATTAATTTATTACCAATTAAATCAGAGTAGGGTAATGAAAAATAAAACCAAATCTTAAAATCTATCTCTCCTCCACCCCTCCTTTCTTCTAAGGTTCAACTTCACTCCTGATTTGCTCTTCCTTCTCCCCTGCAGTGGCACAGGGGGACAGGGAATGGGAGCTGAGGTGAGTTCATCACACCTTGTCACTCCTTCCCCTACAGGGACAGGACTCTGCACATTCTTCCCCTGCTCCAGTGGGGGCTTTCCACGGGGTCTCAGCCTCCTTTGGACATCCCCTTGCCCCACCGTGGGCCTCCATGGACTGCAGGGGCACAGCTACCTCCCCATGGTCTGCACCAGGGGATGGTGGGGAGTGTCTGCCTAGAGCATCTCCTCTCCCTCATTCTGCACTGACCGTGGTGCCTGCAGGGCTGTTTCTCTCACATCTCCTCACTTCTGTCTCTGGCTGCAGTTGTTGTTGCACAGGCTTTTTTCCCCCTTCCTTAAACCTGTTATCCCAGAGGCCCTACCACTGTTGCTGGTGGGCTCAGCCTTGGCCAGTGGTGGGTCTGTCCTGGAGCCAGCTGGCATTGGCTCCACTGACATGGGGAAGCTTCTGGCAGCTTCTCACAGAAGCCACCCCTGTGGCCTCCCCGCTACCAAAGCCTAGCCACACGAACCCAATACACATCTTTAACTAATGAAAGAGGAGATGGAGACAGTATTTTAATTCTGCAGGAACCTTGTCATCATCCTAGAAGAAGTTGCAACACTTGTCTAAAAGGACCACAAAATAGCCACAAAACTTAGAGGTCATAATTTCCCTCTCAGAATAAGGGTAACTGGTATGTAAGGCTTGTCTTCCCCCTGCCACATCCATTCCTGATTTATCTTCTCTTCTTCTCCTCTACTCTCTGCGTTAAAGGGGGAGTAGGCCATTGCTGCTATAATGCTGTTATTCCCTGCTAGTGCAGAGAAGATAAATTTCAGTTTTATACTCTCCTCAAATGTACTCAGACATATGGAAGAAATATCTTACAGGTGTTTGTATCATTGCGAATACTCCAGAGAATTGAAACCCCTCTGTATTCCAACAATAATCTTTCCCTCAACCTCAGTGTACTTTATATCTCAGCTGGGAGGCTGAGTCCTGCCATTTCTGGAGTCAGTAAGAAAATGGGTGGAAGTTTCAGCAAAATGGGGATGAGACCCTGGACGTTAATTGTGGGGCTGTAGAGCCCCGTTGTGGGAGAAGCTCTACACAACTTTGGACATAACAGCACTGAGCCCACTCTGACAGAGCCGGATGTTTCTTGACATCTACCAGATTTGCCTGGGGATTTGATCCTTCCTCTCATTAATATCAGAAAGTAAATTAGCATTATATTGCCCTTCATATCAGACCTTTCAGGGTTCTCCCATGCTTTTAATTTAGACTGGGTCTCTGTGGGAAGAACCCAGTAATAACACACCGGTGTGATGATTAGTAAGCACATTCTACATAATTACACTGTTGCCATCTCAGGGGGGAAATGAAAGTTTGTGCTGTCCCTTTAACGGGACAATTTGATAATCCTCTTAGCATTTTCTCTTTTGGCTGATAATATTTCACACAATTTTACTTTGTAAAATATTCCTAAAGGGAGGCTTAGGCAATAATGCACAGATTATGGAAATGACTCTCATTAAGTATAGGGAGAGACTTCAGCAAAGCCATGAACTGCTTCAAAACATGTAACCCCCATTAGGAGCTTCATTTAAATGTTTATTCACAGAGCAGTAAATGTTTATTATAGAACACTTTATTGAAACATAAATTAAAGAACCCTAATTATACATATCACAAGTGTTCAAACAATATGCATTTATCAAGACTTAAGTAAAGATCAGAGGTGAGGGGAAATGCAATTGTGCTTTCATTTGCATCTCAGCAACACGAGATTTGCACAAAAACACCTGGGCAAAGTGACCCTGAGGGAAGGCAAAGACACAGGACCTCAAGGCAGGTGCTCTTGATCTGTCCGTAAGCATGCACCACCTTTCCTAGTAACTTTGGAGGCACTTTCATTGGTCTGTGCATCACTCTTGCCATCTATAAAATGGCTGTAGGTTGCCAGGGTTTCGGGTTGTTTTTGCAGTTGTTTGGTATTCAGGGAATAGAAGGTGCTGTTCAGGTCTCACAGTGCTCTGATAGGAGTGTCACTGATACATAATCCAGGAAACAGAGTGTAGCAGCTTCCCCATTCCCAGTCCTTGGCTGGTCCGAGGTGTTGTTCTTCTTCCTGCTGATTCACAGAGAGCAGTGGTTGATGTTCCTGCAGGTCTGCCCATCTCATCCACTGTAGGTGCTGGGGAGGGGATGGGCACTGAATAATGGCAGGTGAGAGTTGGTGGTGGTGATCTTTGTCCTGACGTTTCTGTTACCACCATGTGTGGACCCTCATTCCTAGAGTCAGGAAATATCCAGTTCAGAAGCCCCATCCTATCTTTATGTCCACTTAGTTTATTAATTTGTCTGCATTTCAGAGAATCTCTTAAGATATGTCCAAGACAGGTCCATTGGGATCACCACTTCCAACAAATAGGCTTATTACCCTCATTATTATGTGGATTTTCTTGGGTTTGGGGCTGAGGGGAAGGGGTTAGCTAAAGATGCCATCAGCCATGGAAATTGTAACTACAGATCTCAAGTGGGTTTAAAAATCTTTCTGTGCTTGTTTTCTTTAAGTCTACATCCCTTTTCTCATCCTCAGCTCATTTCTTTAAAACTTCATAGCAGTTGACCTATGCATTATTTATTGAGAATGCTGAATCCGCACATTTCTCAATCTACATGTTTGAAGATGTACTCTGCTGCAAGTCCCCCACTTGGTTTGATTTCTGATATATTTGCAAATTCTCTCCATTTTGTTGCTTTCCAAAGTGCATGTTTCCTGTGCTGAGCAAGTATCTTGATACTTACTCTTCCAGAGCCAAATTCATGGTGTAAATGTTGGTAGGGATAATTGCAAAGCTTTATTTTTCCTCCTAAAGGTATGTGTACAGCAAAGTGTGACACAGATGTACACAAGTGTCTCCTGAAAGGGCCTTCACGCTCCTGCACATGGATAGCCTGTGTGACCTTCTCTCCCAAGACTTGTTCCAGTTTCTCCTTTTCTCCCTTTGCACTTTCTGTACAGCATTTTTGACTCTCAAAATTTTGACCACTATCTTCATTCTATCAGTAACTTAAACCCTCCCTGTTCTCCAGTGGCTCTTCTAGTCCATTCCCAACCCACTTCTCTGATGTTTCCTCTGCTGCTGCCCTGGGCTTTCTGAGATAGATGTGGATTTCCCTGTCTTTCCCTTCCAAGCACCTCTCTGCACATCCTGCTATCCAGTCTGGCAGTCTGTGCCACTCCTTTCCATGTGTATCATATCCTTATGTTTCTCATGATGGCAGAAAAGCAAAGCTCATCTTTGCATTTTAACAAACCAGAGCCAAAGCAAAGGTGTTACAAGAGTGTGTCAGTCCATGCAGCCTCCTTGTGTTGGGAGCAATCCTCACCTCCAGCAGGGCAGGACTGGGGAGGAGACACCGCGTGTCTGTGTCTGTGCAGCCTCGTGTACGGGGCTCTAAGTGAAACTGGAAAGTGCTGATTCCTAGAAATGGGGTATTCTTGAAGAAAAGAATTAGTTTCAGGTAATTTCCAGTCATGTTTTATTGTTTTATAAAAATTAGATCCTTTAAAGTGGTCTGTCTTTGTGTGATTTATAACTCCTGGAAGTGGGAATAAAAATAGTTTTAATGCTGGCAATAATTTTGAAGGCTGTGAAAACAGAGCATTTCCATTGACCAAAACTATTTTTTTTCCTAATAGTGAATAGGACTTTTTTATTTTTTAATTTGTAACTCAATCACAACCCAATTCAGGTCTCAAAAAAGCGTCAAGAACTCATAAATACTCAGTGAATAGGAATTGCTTTCCCATGAAAATGTCTTTGCCGGGACCTGCAGGTCAAGGGCCCTGGAAATGGGTCTTTCAGTGCCTGGAAAGAGCAATCTCAGACTGTGTCTGGGTGACGTGCTGGATTTTCAGGGACAGCAGAGGGAGTGCTTTCTGCTAACGAGCTCTAGATATACAGGCAGGGCTTTCCATGGAATAATTTTGTAACAGGGATAATTGAGCAGTTAATCAAGAATAGCAAACAAGGGCTCCATGGAAGCCCAGTTTACTGAGTGGACAAAATTGCCCTATTTTTCATGTGGCTATCTCTGTATTATGGTTGATTTTCTTTATCACCTGCTAACAGTCTTACTTGGAGAATGGTTATTAGTTTGGAATTTCTACAGTTAATCTGGTAGTTTAGAAGAAGCATTATCACAGGCTCCCGTAGGAAGCCCATGTCTCTCTAATGGACAGGGGACTTTGCAGCAAGCAAGCTCTTATCTGAAAACCACCATCCCTTTTCACAGTGAACTGGCTAATGGGGGTCTCCTGGCCAGCAAGTCTTGCTGCCTGCAGCCACTAATGCCCTTCCTGCCCTTCCTTCTGCCTGAACATACCAGTAGAAGGGACATTAGAGTTTACTCTGCCTAGTCCTGATGTCCCTCTGTGTCCCAGATCATGGCCTTCCTGACCTTGTTGCACCATGAGACTGTGAAAGCCCATGACTGCCAAGCTTAATCTCTGTAGAAAGAATCAAAAGTAAAAAGGGAAAGGATTAAGCTGCTGAAAGGCATCTAGCTTTGCTGTGTGAAGGCACAGCTCAGCCTCATACTGCTTTTGCATGTGTAAAGGGAACAGAACAGCCCTTCCTCTGCCAAGTTTTTGACAGCCCCTGTGCCCTCAGGGTTGCGTGACCCTTTGCCAGTTTTTGCAGATCCTATAGCAACATTTATTGCTAATAGACCCTGGGTGTGTGCTGAGGAGTTCTTATACAGGCTATTATCTCCTTTTCTGCTGGAAGCTGAGCTTTGTTGCTCTGCTAACCAGCACAGCAGCTGAGTGAACACAACATAATGTTCATGAATTATTGCAGGCAACGTCCATGTCCTCCCCAGTGGTGTGTGGCAGGGTCATCTGCTCTTCACTGTTCTGGTCTACCCGGGAAATCTCCTTCAGTGTCTATTTTTGTCTAGTATTTTTGCTTTACATCCAGTGCACTGGTGACACATTGGTTATTTGACCATAATTCAGTATATAAACCCAGCCGTAACCAAGAACTTTGCTTTCTGCATGGCCTTGAGTGCTGGAGCAAAACTCACCTGACCTGAATGTGTGTTTTTCCAATAACACACAGGCTCCAAATTTTTTGACTGAGACTTTTCTGAGCATTTTGCAGCCCTGATTGACTGGAGAGTGATGTTAGATGTGTAATCCCACAAATGCCTGTTCTGTGGCCAGATTTCAGCAGTGGTGGGATGCCCATGCTCCAGAATCCCCACTGGCAGCCCCTTGCTCCCACAGCCCAGATGGGAATGCTGCAGGGCTCGAGCAGAGCCTCCTCTGCCTGCAGTGAGAGGTCAGAGACATCACATGCTGGCTCTGGCTCATGAGTTCCCCACGGCACTACAAATTTGTTCCTTGCAGTACGTTTTCTAATGCTCTTGTCATTCTGGGTGTGAAGGTCTTGAAGAAACTTCCCTTAAGAGTGATTTTGCATTATTTGATAGTTCTCACCATTTGGAGTTTCTCAAACTGAGATTTTATTGATAATGTGGCAGCCACCATGAAGCAGCGGGGGCTGCAGTCCCAGCCATAGAAAACTGTCACTCTAATCATTTTAATTGTGAAGGTCCTCTAAAATTCATCTCTGACAGTGTCCTGCAGTTCTGGACATCTCTGGCTGGGAATCTTCTCCCCAGTATCAGAAGTCAGTGGAGAGGCTCAGGCATCTTTAATTCACACAGTGAATTACCTGGGGACATGCTGCAGTGTCCTCATGTTGTCACACTCAGTGTCCCTGTGTCCTGTGACCTCGCACATCTTCCTGCATCAGTGCCTGATGAGGAGGGAATGGAGCTAAGCCTGAGCAATGCAAGTGCATGTCTGCATTTTTCTACCCTGATGTGGGTGGTATTGATTGGTCCATTAATGTAAATGTCTTGGCTTTTGTATGTTGCTTTTCTTGCTTATTAATCAAAATAATGCTAAATGAGGGGATAGCAATTTTTTAGGAAAAAATTAAATACCATCAACAGTTATTGAATACAACCCGCTGGAATGTGATGGAGCTGCCTGCCACCCACCAGGCATAAGGTTACCCAAAATAATGGGGAAAAAAAAGGTTGAAATGCTTTCTTTGACAATTTTGGGCAATGTTTAGATTTTTTTTTCTCTTCACGCTGTGTTTTGATAGAAGATTTGCCTAAATTTATTTGTTTGTTTTAAAAAAAAAAGCAGCCCAATTTTTTGTTTATATTTGCTGACACATTTCAGTCAATTGCAAATGTTTTTCGTTTTGTTTGGTATTTTGTTTTGGGTTTTTTGGGTTTTTTTTGGATGTGCAGGTTTTTGTTTAGCTTGGAAAACAAAATGGAAAGAAGCAACTTCAATTTCTGGGCACCTTGAAGTTATTTTTGCTGTTGCCAGTTGGGGAGACCTCCCTGTAGCCAGCAGTGGATGCAAAACACTGAGACATCTATACATAACATCTGGGATGTGAATATTCCCACCGAACCAATCCACAGGTTGGAAATAGAGCTGGTGCTTAAGTGCCTTGGTGGATTGAGGCTTTAGCGGTAACAAATAGTACTAAGGAATAAAAATTATCAATTAAAGAACTCCTAATGAATCAAAATATCAGTGCCTCTGACTTGGGAAGGCCAGAAGCTGAAAGGCAGATTAGAAAAAATGTGAAATGCCCTCGTTCAGCGTTTCTGGCTACTTGGTAACCCCTGCTCTGTGCTGCTTATATTTCTTGGTAAAGCTGAAGAGAAGGAAATACTTGCTTGAAGGAAAAACTGCTTGAAATACTATTGCTGATCCTGTTTGTTTCTATTACACAAAGAGTGGGGAGAATTCAGATATTTATGTTCTGTGCACAGAATGTTAAAAAAAAGAGATGTCTGGAAAAAATTACTCTCTTTTAAAATGATGTTACCTCAAACCTTGGGAATATTCATTTCTTTTCTGATACAGTAGATGGATTTTGCCATGCAGCCTGGTGGTGTGTGAGCACATAATGCATATAGTAAAGGTGACTAACTCCTGAGAATGTCCCCACTGACGCCAAGTAGCCCATATGCTGCCATAAACACTTTTTCTTCTGTTTTTTTCATGCTGATCACAGGAGCCCATTTTGGGTAGAACATCACATTAGGCTCATTCATTACCTGCTGTGCTGGGCTGTGCATCTGCAGTGCAGCATCTCTGCACTGAGCTTTGGACTACATCCCTCTGTGTTTTCTGATATTCCAAATTGTCGTGGGTATACAGACCTTCTCCTGTGTGCATCCTGGAACATTCTGCAGCAGAGACAAAAATTACTCTTAAAGGTGGCTAAAACTTCTGGGGAATATGGTTTTTGATAGCTGTTAAGAGATGTTATATTTATATATATATAATATCGAGAAATTCCTGCAAATTGGTATTTGTGAAAAACTATAATTTCTTGTCGCAGAAGATAAATAAACTGACTGTCAGATGAACTGATAATTTTTATGAATAAATTTTAAATCTAATGAGAACCACAGGTGTGAGACAGTAGTGAAATTTTACAGTAGCACTGCAAATTTTAATCTTCACTTTTATTTTTCTTGGAAGTCTGTCCAAAAGCAAAATTCCAGGCCTAGGGCTACTGAGGACTGTCTTTAAAGTTGTCTTGTGATTTTGAGCAATGCATCATGCGAACAGTGATGTTCAGATGATACATTGCACTAATACATCACAGGAGCACTTTCGCTCTCATGATGTATTAGTATAATACACTATCAGAACACTATCACTGATGTATTACTCAAAAACACGGTTTCTGACCCTCAAGAATCACCCTCATCTCTAGGCTGAATACACTGAAAGCTGTGGATAATGATAAGAAATCACATATTTGGTTTCTCTAGGGTAAAGCTGAGGAAAAAAAAAAAGGCAAAGCGTGGTATTCGGCATATTTCATTAACTGAAACATCCTTGTGATTTCATTTTGTTCACTGAGCAAATGCTTTTATGGATTGAAGCTAACACAATACAGGTGTGTTTGAATTTTCTTACAAATAGCCCAAGAAAATCTTTTTTCTCTATTTCATTATAGACTTAAGCCTTGTTTTGAGAATGTTTCAGTGAGGTGCAGGAATTTCAGCTGATTTCTATATCATCAAATTGAATCAGGTGCAAGCTATCTAAATTCTGTGTAAACCATTTGGTGCTGTTTCTGATGCAGTTTTTGGTTGGTTTGGTTCTTTTAGGATTTAGGCACCATCTAAAAAGATCTGGAGATGCATAAATGTGATCTGTCACCCAGACTATTTGCTGCCTCTCATCACTGAGGTGTTGGGGTATTTTTTTTCCTTGAGAAGTTGTTCTCAGCTGTTTTTCTTTTCTCCAAAGAGAGTGAAAGAAAAAGGAAAAAAGATAAAAGAATGCTTTGCAATGTAGTAGCTGAACTTACTGCAGAAAAGCAGATGGGTGAGCATTTGTTTGATTTCCTAGAAGAGTTTGAGTCTTGAGGATCTTGAACTACCCTTCCTTTATGGTATGAAAAGAGTGTCAGGAAAAGAAATGGTAATAGTAATAATACAACATCAAGATGGCAAGTCATATATTTGTTCCTGTCCATAGTTTTGTTTGTTTCCCCCATATTTCATCAGCACTTGTGACGAATATGTATCACCCCTCACCTCCTTCCTGTGCTGGGTAACTCAGAGCTGCCTGTGCAGCTCACAGTCCTCAGCTCTGCTACACACTGAGTGATGGCCCTGCCATCAAGACAGGGACATTTATGCTCCAGGCTCTGCAAAACTGGGCTCCTAATCCTTGTGCCTCACAGGTTTGGGGCTCTGGAGTCCATGTCCCTGCCGGAGTGTGTCCCCAGCATATGCCTCGTACCCCTCGGGGCTTCAGTTTGTTGTGTTCAGGCTACAGCTCCCTGGGAGAGAATCAAAGCGCTAAAGCCTTTCTAACCTTGTGAAAGGCATTGTACCAGCTGTACTGCACAGCCAGGGGACTCTCCTCTGCTGTCAGCCTTTTCTGCCTGCGGGGTCTCTGTGGTGTCCCCTCAGCTCCTCTGTCCCCCAGCCTGTGAGCACAGCCCGAGCCCTGTGCAGCATCCCAGCACCTTCGTGTTCTTGTTGGTTCTGAAGGCACAACACGCAGCTCTCTGAGGGGCATTGTCATTTCAAAGCTCTGGCTAAATACGTCTCTGACTGACAACTATGAATAATTCCACAGAGCCCCTAAACTTCCTGGCATTTCACTCTGAGGCTCATATAATGCAGCAGAGCTGCTCTCTCATGTTTCTCATCTTTTATATTCTCCAAAGAGTCGAGATACAGTTATGGACCAGGTTAATGTATTTTCCTCTGAAAATAATGCTGTGGGAGCCTGTGCGTGATTGCTTATGTGTGTTGAGAATAATGCTGACAATCCAGAAAAGAAAGTCATGAACCTGATAATCACCATTATTTTGTTTCACGTTTTCAGCATGTCCACGTCCATGTGCTTCCAAGGAGGGCCGGAGACTTCAGCAGGAATGATGATGTCTACCACGAGGTAAGGATTATAATTCATTTCTTCTTCAGAGTTGGTTTTGCTGGTAGTAAATCACTTTAATGATCCTGCCCACGGCCCTGCCATAGGTGGAGGTAGGTAATGGGATCTCTGCATCTTTATTGTTTTCAAAGACCCTGTGATAGTACCAAGACCTATACTGGGATTTCCTTGTGAGCTCCTTCTCTGAGGGAGGATACAACTGACACCTTTGATACTTCAGTCTGTCACTGCACACAGAGCGAGGTGACATCTCTACCCATAGTTGTGTTCTCTTATTTTGAGGGCTTGGGAAAAAAAGGGTGACCACATGGTCAGCTGGCACAAAAGGAGTGTGTCCTATGCTGGCTACTAACGTGGGGTGCCAAACCTTCCCCTTCCAACAGAAAAAAACACAGGTGGCTTGTTATAACTCAGTCACAATTTGCCTTCTGGCCTGAGTTTTGTAGGGCTCTGCTCAGGTCTGGACAAATCACATTGCAGCCCCAAAGATGAAAATTAAGAGCATCTATGCATATAGATGGAATATCTGCCTGTGTGCAGATTGCAGGGCAGAGCTGGGCACATGAGCTGCTCCAGTGTGACTGAATTACTGCCTTTTGTTTAAATGAACAATTGCACTGGCATTAACAAAAGGTTTTCCCCAGCTTGACATCTGTCACAATGATTCTATGAAAAAATCTCACTATTGTTAAATTTGCGGATTGTTCTTAGTGGGTTTGATAGGATCCTCTATCTGAAATATGACATCTCCTTCTCTTTCTGAAAGTAATTAATGTAAACTTGTTCAGTGCTACTGCAAAACCATCTGCTTGAAGGAGAATTGATGACATTTTCTGCTTTTGTATTTTTGCCTTTGTCATATGTATGATGACAACTCCCCACTCACCAAAAAATGGTAGCGTATTTTAAAGTTTTTCAATTAATTAAATATGCAAAAATGGAGAAAAAAAAGTTTATTATTGACTAGTTAGGTGAAGTGTAGTGCCTGAGAACCCTAAGGTAAAACTTTGTAATGATCCTGCTGAGCAAGGAGATCCTATGGAAATAAATGGCAGCCATCCTGTCTGCTGCTGTGGATAAAAGCAACTGAGTGAGACAGCTTGAAAGTTAACACCAAAAGGATTGTCAGGCATTGGAACAGACTGTTCAGGGAAGTGCTGGCATCACCATCCTGGAGAGGTTTAAAGGATGTGTATTTGTGGCTCTCAGGAACATGGGTTAATGGTGGACTCAATGATCTTATAGGTGTCTTCCACCTATGAGTCTAGGATTTTTCCTTTTCGAATGTGTAAAGTGGTTTTAGAAGCTGTAGCAACTCAGAAAATCTGTTTCCATTTTTGTTGTATTTACAAATCCATTTGCTTCTTGTTTAACACGTTTATTTCTCCCCTGTTATAGCTAAACAGAAATAGGCAAAACTATTAATGAACTACACTATATCTTTAGGGTTGTTACATGCAAAAGAGTGAAAAATTGGCGAAAAATATTTTTTTTATCTTGTCATTTTCAGTTATAGCAATTTTAGGTGTTGCTTTTAGAAGACATAGGAAGCATAAATATTTAGACACAGATACGATAATATATGTTTTAGCCTCAGAGTCTAACCAGCTATTCTTGAACACCACAGAGCTAACTTATGCTTTTGTAAAGACTTACGCTGAAGGAAGATTCCTTTTTTTTTCAGGATGTCAGGGAAACAAAAACACATTTGCTGCTATAAAAAGTTTGGTGTGAAATTCTTTCACTGGCTGGATTGGAGGATGGAGGGTCTTAAGCCATTTGCTGTCATAAGTGAATAAAGCTCTTTTGAAAAATGTAAAAGGGACAAATTATATAAAATAAAGCTGACTTTGGAAATCATTTGGAGCTTATCTCAGTGCAGGAAAAATCTTTTGATAAAATGCATCTCTGTGTTATACCAAGAAGTCGTATCCCTTTGTCAAGGAGACTTTAAAAGATTTAGGAAGATATGTAGATCATGGTGAGGCAGAATCTATGATGGATAAAGTACCATTGGGTGAGCTCTGGGTTCTGGAGAGAGCTTCGAATCCATTCCCCATCCAAAGCCTGTTTACAAACAACACTTTGTTTCCATGTATTTGAGTGATAGATGGAGTTGTAGTTTAGGCAGCAAAGACCACCTTCCAGAATCATCCCAGCATCCTTTTCCTTGTGACTTGTGACATGGAGGCTGCTCAGCCTCCCTCAAACAGTTTGTGTCATTGTTAAGTGCACTCAGGCTCAATTCTGCATATTGTGGTGCCTGGTTTAAGTACTGCAGCTAAAGGCTTTACAGCTACTGGGAATACTTTTCACAGACTCTGGGTCTCAGCTCTGGCTCAACATGCCTATTGCAACCCCTTTCTCTCCATAAATGCCTCTGAGCTCTCCAGGCTCTGCAGTTGTCATCTGTATATGCTCAGCAGATCGCTGATAAATCCCGTTGCTCTGAGTGTCTGACAGTGAAAGGAATGCCCTGGTGTTGAGACATCAGACCTCTCAGGAGACTTCTAGAGTTGAGACAGCTAGAAAGTACTTGCAGTCTTGCTGTTTGCTTAGTTTCTCTCATTTGGTGTTGGAGTGACCACTCATCTGATGGAAAAGACAGAAAAAAGCATATCAGGTTAATATCTGCTTAATCTGTTTACTGGGCTCTGATATCTTGAGGCTTTTGGCTATGAAGCACTGACACAGCCTTGTCTAAAGCAACCTTTAAGTGTAATTGCTATAATTAAAGGTAAGGTATTTCTTAACACTTGTATTTTAATAAGGTTTCTGATGGACACAAATGTCTGCCAATTTCTGAATGTATTTTTAGAATTATAGTGTGATGTAATCAACCTGCCACGAACATTCATTATAGAAGGGATAAAAGAGGGGCTGAGATTTACTCCACAACAGCATCTCTAAGGCATTTCTTGGTAGAATTCACCAGTTAATATTTTAGGTTTCTGTACCTCAGCGAAAGAAGTCACTGTGTGATTGTTATAAGTTACAAAGAGAATGATTAATAGTGAAAGACACATCTGCATTGAATGTTTTGAGTGTATTTCCTCTGCATCTTTGCAGGACCATTTCTTGGGAGATATTTCCTGGGAAGCGTTAGCTATCCACCCTCTGGGCTCATTGTAGTGGAAAGCTAAAGCTATAGTTTACCAGTGCTTATATTTTTCTGCAATTATTTGAAGCCTAATCCTTCAAGTGTGCATATGCCAAAGTTAAACTGGTCTTAGAGGTGTTTTTGTTTTTTTTTTAATAGAATCAGGCCCTTCATGTTTTACTATTGCTGGATTATTTTGCTAATCTACATCTTGAGTAGTTTTTATTAATTGATCCACTTTATTTCTTGGATAGCAAAACTATAGCAGCTAAATATTAGGGAAAATTTTCATTATAATAACTCTTTATACCTCTATGTTTTCTGTTTGGTTTGAAATAGATTAATATTTTACATTCATTAATCAAGGAACTTAAAAGCCTCCTATCAAGTAGTTCCTTGCTATTGTAAGGGCACATCACAGTGACTGGTAAGAATTTGGTATGAACTAACACCTTTCCTGTAGAACAACCCCTGTGTTGTTGCAGTCAGCACAAGCACTGCAGAGTTGTTGGAGGTCATTGTGTCCAAGGCATTCACGAACATTATCCTGAAATGTCTCAGCAGTTTCAGGCATCTGTGGGCAGCCCTCATTCAGTGAGTGTTTGAAAAGTCCACAGCACAGCCTGTCCCTGGTCTCCACTGAGTGGTTAGCCATTACTGCAATATAAATAACATTCATCATCTTTTAGGTTGGCAGGTAATAGCTGTACTGGGCCGGAGAGTATGGGGCTTTCTCAGAAAGGAAGACTCAATCAAAAGTCCACACTACTGTTATGAGTGCTGACCTCAATAAGTTAATTTTGAGGCTGACAGACTCAGATGAGTAAGGGCAGCCTGGTCTCTTACTGAAACCCTGAGCATCCCTGGCATGAAGTGGTGTGTTTTGTGGTGCTCACTCGCGTTCCTCCCCAAATTCTGTGTTTCACTTGGTGATTGCAGCCTGCTGCCACAGATGTATATCCGGAGCAAAGAGTGCTCAGCCCCTCACCATCTTTGCTTTCACACCCACCTTTTTTCCTTGCCTGTCCAGTTCCCAGCCTAGACTGGAGAGCACTGGAAAACGGGAAAGTGTGAAAGAGGAAGGTTAACCTAAAACCCTGTGTCTCCATCCCCCAGCTCTCTGCCAGACCAGCACCATGGACCTCTTGTAATGAGCCTGAGTGAAACTTTGTAATGTGAATTCTTCAGTAATTTAAAAGATGTTGTAAAACACAGAAACCAGCAAAAGAATTCACTTCATGCTGTCCTCCTTTCCCTCTGGCATTCAGGCAAGCAGTGAGAAACTCACTTAGGAAAAGATATTTTGACTTCGTGATCTCATTCAGCACGTTATGTTAAATCATTTCAGCAAAAATACCTATTAGTAATCATTTCCAATTCCAGGGAGGATGAAGGAGGCATTTTGGCATATGACTCAAGAACCTGCTGAGCTGTTTCTTCAGGCTGGCAAAACAGGGGAACTGTGGTGAATTCAGAAGTTTAGTCAAACAAGCCTGAAGTTTAATTCTCCCTGAGTGGCTTTGACTGTGACATGCCATCACTCCAACCTGCAGACAGGTTCCTGCGTGGGGCTGGGCACAGAGCCTGGCTGAGGGCTTGAAACCTGCACAGCTGCACTGAGCTGTTTGGGCTGCTTCCTACTTAAAGATAAGGTATAAAATGAAAAGATAAATAAGCCCTAATCCAGGTCCTGCTAGACAAAATGGAAAGATGCCCAATGGCTTCTGTGAGCACTGGATTGAACTATTCATGGAAATTAATGGCATGCAGAGCTAATAGGCTGTTCCTTGGCCTCAGAATTATAATGTACCTTCTGGGAACATATTGTAGCCTGATGGTAGATCAATCTGCTGCATCTGAACTCCCTTGGGCCAGACCCTGCTCTCTTTGCACCCTGCGTGTGCAAACCCATGAGAAGGGACAGAAGCAGCACAGAATCTAAGTAGATTTGTGGGGTCTTTTTTAAAACTCTGGTTCTCCCACATACAGATTTTATTTCCCAATCTTTTTCTGATGCAGCAGCAAATAAATTCTTTCCAGTAGGCTCTGGATTTTACCCTGGTCTTGCCAATGTTGCTCTTTCTGATCGGGAGCATCAGACGAGGTTCTCCTAGCCAAGGAGTCTGAGCCTTTCCCAGTTGCTTCCTGAGTCTTGCGATATTACAGCGACTCCAGCAGGGCAAGCCAGATTAACTGTGCATCGATATTTCTAGCTGAGAGTGCTGCTGTAGAAGCTAGAGCTCTGCAAATAATTATGGTTTGGATGTGGTAACTGAATGGACAAGAAGTAATTTTGAGTTGAGCTGAAACAATTCTTTATTTTTTTAATCAAACAAATTTCCTTTTTGTTTTTAACAGGATGATTTGTTCTCTGGACCATGATATTTTATCTGATTAGGATTTGAAAGCCCCTGGATAATGCTGGCATGCCAGCATATTATTCCATGTCCTCAACCTACATATGGCAAAACTGACAAATTTGTCAGTAGGGCTCAGCAGGAATACTGGGAGACATCCTGTGGTCATGTATATCTCCCTAGCTGGAGTCCCCACTGTTTGTGATATTTTCTGCCTTTTCCAACCCTGTGAGGCATTTCCTAATTTGGCACCTGAAATCTCTGAGACCTTCCTCTATGCTGTGTGTATTGCTGCACTTATTTTAAGATAGTAGGATATCATAATCAGATCTGATTAAGAGCCATTTCATTCGCTGTGATATCTTCCATCAGATCTAGATAAATGGAAACAACTCAACTATAGAAATTCATTGGAAGTGGTTAGAAGGGTTCCCATTAAGGCAGCCATCTCTCATGATCACACACATGCCCTTTACACCTAGGCTTTGTCTTGAAGGCAGTGTACATTTGGCATTTTGCGTATTATCGAGGAGCCTCATTGCCCTCTAGTCCAGCTGTCTCTCTGCATTCCATCACTGCTCCTGATGCTTTGTACCCTTTCCTGCCTCGCAGGTAAAAAATGTTGGCTTCTAGAAATCAACTGCATTTAATCTATAATACAGCAGAGGCAAATTTTTGTGGCCATTACAAAGTATCTCGTGGCCCCTTCAGTAGGTTGTTTACTGTGTTTAGCCCCTGCAGTATTTGCTCTGTTGTCCTTGGTGGTAGTTCACTGGCAAGTGACTCAGTGACAAAGAGCCTCCAACCAAGGAAAAGTTATTGATAAGAGGTTTAAAGGGAACATGGTCTCTCAGGCCTGTTCTCACTGTCGGTCCTTGGACTTGCTTGGCTGTTCAGGAGCTTCTTGTGTATTCCCAGTCCATAGGTAAAGCTGCCTCCAGATCTGTACTTATCCTGTTCTCTCTGTGGGGAGAACATGCCCCATTAGTATCCCAAACACTCAGCTTTTTGGAATTGATGATATGGAATGAAGACAAACCTATCAGAGGCCTGTCATTGTCCAAAAAGATTTTTCTTCTCTGAACTAAAATGTTGCCTCAAACTTCAAATTAAATGCTCCCTTGTGTTGTCTTTAAGGTTCAGGCTATGGGAGCAGGTAGTTGGTAAGCCACAAGCCAAATCACGTTGAAATCCAGTGCACTGCCCAACAGATGACTTCAGCAATTTGTTCTTCAAATAGCAAGAATTTGGAGAGTCTCTTCTCAATCCATAGGACTGATCTAAGCAGAAGGTCTCAGTGATCCAATCCTCTGCCCCACCTGCAGCTATGTAAAGATGCTTTGATTTAATCTGTAATCCCACAGCAACAGAACACTTCATATCCTGTAATTTGGATCAGTTGCTTTATTTGCTGTCTTGCAAATGTGGATCACAATGTTCAAAGAGTGAAAAAAAATATATATACAAGAAATAAGCCTTCCAGATAAGTGCTTGTAGTGTGGGGGTGTTTGTTTTGTGGGTGAAAAAAGGCATGCTTCCTTTTTCCTTTATAGATTTGCTCACTGTTTTCCTTCTTTCTTTTTTTCTTTTTTATTTTCTTCTGGGAAAACAAAAGTATAGAAGGAAGCTGAATTGGAAGAGAGCTAGAAAAAACTGCCAATAAGCCAAAAATGGAAAATAGAGAACTGAATGCTCATTGTTTTCAGAAACCAAAATGGCAGGATAACAGTTTAGGTTAAAACAAAACCCACCAAGCCTCTTATTTAGACACTTTAAAATATGAAATTGATTATTAAAATAAAATTGAAAATATGAGAAAACTTGTGGGTTGGGGTACAGATAGTTGCCAAAGAGACATCAGGCCCCATTCTATACCATCAGTGCCATGTGTTAAGAAGGGCTTAATATGCATAAAGAGCGAAGGTACAAAAATATTTTAGACTTAATACTGTGGGAGTATGCCTCCTTTTCCCTTTCCCTTTCCCTTTCCCTTTCCCTTTCCCTTTCCCTTTCCCTTTCCCTTTCCCTTTCCCTTTCCCT
>JAWWEE010000021.1:8676721-8854925 GCA_035221455.1 Xenops minutus
TTCCCTTTCCCTTTCCCTTTCCCTTTCCCTTTCCCTTTCCCTTTCCCTTTCCCTTTCCCTTTCCCTTTCCCTTTCCCCCTTTTTGAGGCATTTGCTCAAATTTTTCTTCTCTTTTGGCCCCAGTGATGCAGGTGCACAGGCCAGTGCTGGGATGGCAAGGGTTCCGGTCTTCATGGGCACACCTGGAGAGGGATTAAGCCCATATGATGTCAGGCAAAGGCTGATGGTAAAATGAGCACAGGATGGGAGTGGACATTAGCTTTTGTTGCAATGTTTTGGCCAGGAAAGCAGTGCAAAGGGACTGCATATCCATTCCCATACTGGGGGAAAAATTATTTCAGTTTCAGAAAGGATATTTTAACGAAACATTGCAGCAGAGTGAGAATTCAGTTTAACAGAGTGTTAGGATAATTGTGCACAATTTGGTTTTGTTGAAATATGTTAAGCACCATTGTTTCTTTTCCATGTTAAGGATTGACTTTGGTGTTAGGTTGCAGCAGTTTTCCTTAATTGCTTTAATCCTTGGCCTTAAGAAAACGAATACTTTAAATTCACACTTGTTAAGTACATTGCTAATGAAGAAATGGCTTTAGCAATCTTTGGCAGACCTGAAACTATATGTAAAAAAAAGAGAAAGTGAGGAGAAAAAAGAGAGAGGGAAAAGCTAATCACCAAACCATTCTGTTAATGCTTATTTTAATCATCTTGCCTGCCCTTGCTGGCAGACAGAGCCATTCGCTGCAGAGGCAGGAGGCAGCTATCGCCATCAAATGGCGCTGATGTTGAGAATTGGGCCCAGGAGGACAATTTGACTTGTCAGTTTATATAGACATAAAGCTTCATTGTTGTGCACAGACACAACTGGCTTTTTAAAAGCCTATTTCCCTCCTGATGATGTGAGAATCTGCTCCCCTCTCTCCTACTGTTCTCCAGCCCTCAAATTTATTAGATAGTGTTTGTAAGCCCGCACATTGTCTGTGTGGTTCTGTAGGGCAGGTGGGCTGAGCAGTGCCGTGAGCAGCCCACGGTGACCACACTGCCCAGCTTTGGACCACAGGGCGTTGTCAGGGTGGGGGCAGTAAAGAACTTTATCACCACATTGGATGATGTCTCTTCTCAGAGTTTTAACATGCCCATATCACTGAGTTCTCTGTGGAATTAAGTGTGTGTTTTAAAATGTGTGAGATGCTCGAAAGAAGAGAGGAGCTAACAGTGTTTCCTTGGGGGGCAAAATGAAACATCTCCAAAATTCAATTAATTACCAGAAATGTATGATCTGTTTTCAAAATCAGCTCCTGCTGCTATTTTCCATGTGTAGGAAACTTTTATCTTTCTGACAACTAGCAGTTGCACTTAGCAAAGTCTGCTAACAGCTTCCTTTGGCTGCCTGTAGCCCCCCGTGCTGCAGGGAGCCACTGAAAGGGCTCCAAGTAGCGCAGTGCAGCATTTTCCCAAGTTTCAGTTTTTGCATTCTGCAAAGTGGAGAAAGTGACAACTGGTGCCCACACTGAGCAGAGGCATTTACTGCTTCGAGGGAAAGAAAGCTTCAAAATCCCCTTTGGCTGAGTTACAATCTAATTATAGCTCCCCGAGTGTAGGTATTCCAATAACCAGGGAAAGCAGGGAAGTATGGCAGCCTTTGTCCCACTTTGCCTGGATAGTTGCAGCATTCTGTGTGGGGCTGGCAAAGAATCCCTTCCTGCATTTAATTGCAAAAGTTGATCATGAGTTTGAGGCAGACATATTAGCAAATCCACCTAAACATTTCCATCTCCCTTTTGTCTACATAAATTACCTCTGTGTACCGGCAGTGTGCTTCCAGAGATTGTAATCTCTGTGGAAGTGGGAAGGTATTGCAATAAATAGAGTTTTAATGGGAGGGCTTTTCTTAGAATTGTTCCTTTTCCTGAATGATCGCTTTTTTCTTTCTTTTTGTAAGGAAAAAGTCTATTCTCATTCATTACATGAGTGTCTTTGAAGGGGCAAATGCAGACAATTGCCAGGTCACATTCAGCACGGGCGCTGTGCAGGGTTTTCTTCAGCTGAGGGATGATTGGGAGCAGTGATTGAGATTAGCTCCCCAGGAGAAGGGCCTCTGCTCTCCTCCTCACTTTTTTCTTGGTAAAATAGTTGCACTTAATGCATTTATGAGTAGACCATAAGTGCTAACATACTTTCTTCCCATACCCCTGCCATTTCTGTGGCAAGCTTACTGAAGAAATAACAATACATAAAGCTCCATAAACACTTACAGGCTTAGGTGTCTGCTGCCACTGGCACTTTCAGATGTTCTATTTGAAGATAATTTCACACTTTTACATCTGAAGTGCCTGTTTTGAAGATCTCAGAGTAATTTTTTTTTTTTTTGACCTATGTTAATTAAGTTTCCTACTGGCACTGTGAGTGCATTAAGTAATAGTACTTGTAGATGTGATGCAGAGAGGTGAAGGGACATTGTGAGGTTCTGGAGTGAGTCAGGGCAAGACTGTTGAATGCAGATACATCCATGAATCCCTGAACAAGCAAAGGAGGGAGGTGGATTGGTCACCCATGACTGATCACTGCATGGAGTAATCCAACACGTGAAGTTCATGCTGCCCTGTAAGATACTTTGGCCCTAAGGCAGCCAGCAGATATGCTGGGATATGCTCCCCAGCTTTGAGCAACATTGAAAACTTGAATGAGTCTAAAGACCTTTGCTTCACATGTTTGTTTTCTGGTTTTGTTTTCTGGAGAATAATACTGCTGGCATTTACAAAGTCAGACTGTAACCTGGTAGTGCACTGGCTTAACTAAGGCCTGTGAGCTGTAGCACTTGCTGCTTTCTGAAGGTGGACACCTCAGGTATTTTAACAAGAGGTGACATTTTCACTCAGCTGTAGATAAAGAGGAGTCTACCTACACTGGTGTGGTGTCTCCTTGCAAATGCTGAGGGAAAAAAACTATTAGAATCAGCATACATATGGAGTATCTCAGCTTTTTTACTCCAGGAAGGCACATTCATGGAGTCCTTTACTGTAAGTGGATTCTCAGGTGGCTTTCTGAAAAAAGGTAAGTTAAACAGCCATTGACTTTCAAGAAGAATTAGATGTCTAAATGTCTTAAAGACTTTGGAAAAGCCAGCACTTTATCCTTCTGTATTAGGTTGTAGTGTGGGATATTGACAGTCAGTAGGATGTTATTGGCATGTGATTTTCTCCTCTCATCTTGCACAAGGGCATGAGGCAGAATTGCCCTCAGCTGCTTGTGAGCAGAGGAGTTTTGGATTGATGTATCAGCACTTTGTGTTTCTGGGTCGCTCTCTGGAACATGTGCAGAAGGGAAATAACAGTAGAACAAGGACAGTTCCCAGGTTAGATAATGTGCTCCACTGACATCCCTTACTCCACTTTTAAGTGCAGTAAACATAATGAAGCTGAGAACAATCTGGTGTTTTTCCACCACTTTTAGCAATCTCTTGTCATTTTAAGCTGCTGATGTTTCTTCTCTGGTACTACCTGGTGATCCTTTTTACATGTTTATTACTGTTGCTTCTTCTGAAGAAATAAATTTGCTGAGAGTAAAGAAAGTTGCTCATTAGGGCCATGTAATTAAAGGAAAAGTAGACATCATGCCAAGTTCCATTTTCTCTACAAAGCGCCACCTTGGAGATTGCCTGAAACTCAATTACTCATTGCTATGCTTATTAGGAAGAACAATATGCTGAAATGATCCCTATTCCTAATAACCTTGTTTTCTACATGTGAATCATGTTAATACTTTTTTCTTTAGTGCCTTAATCACCATATATAAAATGGGTCTGTTTCTAGAGGGGGAATAGGGAAGGTGGGCTCCATGGTGGGTGTTCTCTGAACTGCCTCTCTCCATGGAGAATTTCTTGTTTCCTGCTGGTCCACAGTCATTTTTGTGGCCTTGTTGTTGTTTTCTTTTAATTACATGAAACAGCATTTATTAAAAGATTACATCTTGATAACCAGATTTCCTCTAGTGGAATGAAAATGTTCCTCCTCTGCCTTGGTCTCACCCTTTGAGGCAAGGACTGTGCAGTATCTTCCATGTCTTGGTCTCTTCTGCCTTACCCTGTGGTTTCACTAAGTCTAACAACTTCTCAAAAGAAAGCTGACATTAACACCCTAAATAATCTTGTTCTGATAATCAGTCCAGTGCCCAACTTTTCTCCCCAGCATGCTACCCTGATATCTTCCTGCTGTCCCCCTGACATGGTGTCTTAGGCTTCTGTGAACAGGCTATTCCTATGGCCCCAAAACCCCTGTGTGCCCTGGTCTTGAGGTGTGATACAGGGAGCTGTAATTAACAGTATTCTGTCCAGGCTTTGGAAGAGACTTGAAGCCATGAAAGAAACATGACGTACTTCCCTCCAGCCCACAACATGCCATCCTTCTTAGCTCTGTGCTCAAGTCTTATTCTCTGAATGTGGAGGAAACCTTTGTTAATTCCCACAGAGGTGAAGGACAGAAGTCTTAATCGTGGTAGTAAGGATGTCCAAGGATGTCCAAAACTGCCATGGGAATGTGGGGGAATTGCCTGAAGTTCAGGTTCTGTGGTGGCCAAGTTCATTTTTGTACCAGTAAGTTCCCCTGAAATTCTCTGTCAAAAATGACACAAACAATCATAAATTAGTTGTGTGTGAACCTCACTTTAAATCACAATTGTGGATGGAAGTGGCTGAATGTTGAAAATACCTAAGGAAGAGAGAGGAAACTCATTTGTTCCTAAGCAAAAGAGCCTAACTGGCCAAACTTCACTCCCAGAGTGGAAAAGCACTGGAGAAATGTAAGGCTCATCTCTCTTTGGTGCACGTCCTCATCCCTGAACTTGTTCAGGGCCACGTTGGATGAGGCTTGCCATGGCAGGAGGGCTGGAACTAGATGATCTTCAAGGTACCTTCCAACCCAAACCATTCTATGATTCTATAATGGGAAGAGGAGACTAATCCAAGTACTACTAGTGTCTTATCCATCATGTAAATTGCCAATTATATGTCATATGAATGTTCCTAAGAAATGGTCTGTGTTTTAATTTCACAAGGAAATGCAGGTCTGTATAGTTAACCATTCCTTCTCCTTCTTTCATGTCAGATATTTCAGTCCTTTTATGTAGAGCAAGAAGACATGATTGAAAAGGAAAATCTTACCCTTTGATGTTTATTTGTTGCATTATCCACTTTTCATGGCTCTATTATTCCAGAATCCTATTGGGCCATTCATTGCCAAGTGGAACTCTCCACTGCTGTCAGTAGGGAATTTCTGCCTCTAAATCACATAATTTGGCCCCTTTTGCTTAACTTGGGGCCAGATTATCAAAAGTGTTGAGCACCAGCTTTCTGAAGGCTTAGCAACTCCCACTGAGGACAGATTTTCCAAGCTGCTCTACGCAGGGCAGCTCCCGTTGTGACCCTTTAAGGACAGATTTGCAAAAGAACTCAGCAGTTCCCTTTCACCAAGGATCTGAGCCCTTTCCAAAATCTGTCCAGCTTTGCTTAATGCCAGGCTGGAAAATAAGGACTTTTGAAATATGGCTTTTAGGAAGTTCTCTGATATGGAAAAATACTAAGTTACAAACATTGGGAAGTACTTGAAAAAAGTGTTTGAGAAGAGACAAACCTCCACGTTTCAAGATGTGCCAGTTTTTACTGACTGATGAAGGGGCTGGAAGAAAATTTTGGATCTGAACAGGTTTTCCCATAATTGCCCACTAGGAGGTTTCCTGCACATTCCCCTGCAGCAGCTGCCAGGCAGGATGCTGGAGCAGAGCACTGCTGTGCTGAGGCAGCATGGCAATTCCTGTGTTCCCAAAAATGCATTCACTTAGCAAAATGTGATTTGCAAGCAAAGTAGCACTAAGCAGCCTTTATTCTTCCACCAGCCTTTCTGTGAAAAAAGCAAAACAAAACAAAAAAACCAGAAACAAAACAAAAACAAAACAAAACAAAAAAATAAACAAAAAAGGAAAATATTGATTTGCATCTTACAAAAGTGGGTTGAATTTTCCTTTGGCAATTTTAAACCCAGGATTCCCCTCACATGCACTACACTGCCTTATTCTCCAGAGAGCCTTCCCTGGTGTGGCTAGCAAGAAAAACCTCTGCAGAACAGCCTGTGTAACCTTGGAAGCTTATGGATTTATAGGTGAGTGTTAGTTCTTGACCTCAAAGTTGCTGTAGGCAGGTGGCAGTGGAGGGTGGGATGGAGAGAAGGTATTTCAGGGTATAAAATGCAAGACTTTAAGCTTTAACCCTACGCAGCACTTGAGCACCAGAGAAAGTAGTTCTGATAAACTTCTGTGTTTCAGTGAACTGAAGCTGCACATCCTGCGTGTGTGTGCTCTAAGGTGGGTGTTTCCTTCCCACAGGGGAGCAGGCGAAGGAACACTAAAGCTTGAGCAGCCAGTTTGGGACGTGGCACAGTTCAATGCAAAACAACCATTTTTTTTGATTTTTTTTTTTGTTTGTTTTTTTTTGTTCTCCTGATCTGTACAAAATACCTGTTGAGCCTTGGCACGTATTGCCTTCAGTCATCTGAGAGCTCTTGTGAGCTTAGAATGGGCTTTTCCTTTGGTTATCCAGCCCCACTTGCATTTGATTTTGCTTTGACATAAAGTACTTTATAAAATAACGAAATAGATGTAAAAGAAAGAAAGCAAAGGAGGAGGAGCAGGCTTGGTAAAAGCCTTTACTGCTGTCACAGGATGTGCAGCTTCTGTGATTATCCCTTACCTTGTTCAGCAGTGTATAATTTAATGATTGCATTCAGGGCATGCTATTAACTTTCTTTTCTACTTCTGCGACCCCAAAGCTCATTAATTCTTTTTACTATTCCCCACTTGACACGTGTCTATGTGTATGGGGAGGGCAGTGGCTAAAGAAGTGTTATGGATTTCATATCTTTGCTTCGTCTGCCACATTATAGCAAACGACAGTTGATTAGGTCTTTCTATAGATCATTACCAATTGTTTTCTACCTTGCAGATACTGCTATTACGACAAATCTATCATATCCTAGAGATCCTATGCAGCTTGTTATTTCTGTGTGATTTATTACACTCGCAGTAGAAATGTTGTTAGCGAACATTGGGGAAGCAGTGAATATATTGAGAAATATCAATGTATCCTCATGTTCTGGCTTGCAGTGACAGTCAGTGATCCATCTCACTGACACTTACCTTGTTAACATTTTGATCAGATGGCAAATTTGTCATTTTTCATGGTAACAAGTATAAGTTTGTACAAGAATTGCAGAAACATGGGGAAGATAAAGGGCCCCTTTCTTAGTTTTTCCTAGTGTGATGTAATCAGTAATCTTTCTGGAAAATGAAATAATTACTTTGTGAAAAAGCTTATCCACTAGAAATTTTGCCAGTGTTAGAAAGCTCAGATTTCTCTTCATTTGAGGATTGAAAGAGTTCTCTTTGCAGCCATTACTGACACTTTGATTAACACACCAAACCAACATGAAATGATAATATAGAATAAAAAGGTTTACAGTCAGATTTCTTCTGCCTGATTGTAGTGAGGAACACAAAGATCTTGCAAGCAAAAGTGAAGGCATTATCTCTGGGAACGACAGAGTACAAAATACTACAAACACGACATTGCAAATTTCTTCTAATCCTCACAGTCAAAGCTTTCTCTCAGCTTGGCTGTCGGCTCGGCTGCTCTCCTGTTCCAAAGCGTGGGCATGAGAACTGTGCTCAAAGCACAAGTGGGAAAATCACACTGGGGGAAATCACAGCTCCCAATGTAACAGAGTCATCTCAAAGAGCCCGTGATTCATCTGCACAGCCCACAAACACAGGGAAGGGGACAGGAAAAGGAGTGGGATGTTGCCTTTTGGAGAAATACAGCTGTTTACCATCTCTTTGAGTGGCTTGTCCATGCAAGGGATTGTACATGGAAGCACTGATACAGAATCAAAGAATTACTTAGGTTGGAAAAGACTTCTAAGATCATCAAATCCAACTGTTAATCCAGCACTGCCAAGCCCAACACTAAACCATATCCTTGAGTGCCACATCCACTTGTCTTTTAAATAACTCCAGGGATGGTGACTCAACCACTTCCCTGGGCAGCCTGTTCCAGGACTTGACAACCCTTTCAGTGGAAAAGTTTTTCCTAATACCCAATCTAAATCAGCCTGGACACAGAATGTGTGTATGACTCAAGCTTCAAACCAGACTAAACCCAACAGAAATGGCCCTTTCAGGACTTCCATGAAAGTTGCTTTCATTCAATTTTTTTTTTTCAGTTTTATCCATTGGAAACTTGTCTGTATTATTTCAAATATCAGTGAGGCACAAATGGCAAGTGTCAAATGTAAGCTTTCAGTCAATATGATGGAAAAAAACAGGGGCCAAACAGTTCTTCACTTTAACCTGAGAGATTAAAAAATACAGACTAGGGAGATCTTGGAGTACTTGGACTCGAGTGTAATTGAAATGATACAGCTTTTTATTCTCATCTTCACCCAAATGACTGGGGAGATCTGATGCTCAGATGGGTTTGTTTTTATCTTGTTGCTGTTTTTTTAACTTTATAGTGCAATGTCAGGATGTAAGTGCTGTGAACATATTATTAGAAAGGCTCGGATTGTATTCAGAGAACGCACATGGAAACCGAACACTGCTTCAGTTGTGTCACTTCGGTCATAACAGGATAACTTTGAATTGTTTAATTCTTCTAATGTTATGCATAGCAATGCAATAGTTCAGGCACCAGAGAACTCGAGCAGCAAATCTTAGTGCTCTGCAGCAATTTGAGAAAGCACAATGTCATCTACTAGAAAGTCTAATTGTTATGATTAATATTTAGCATAGGGAAGTCTATGTGGAAGGGCACAAGTTACATCTGCTTGCTGAATTAAATAGGTTACTGATTTTTCATTTTCTTTTATCTTTAGCATCCTGTTGAATAGCAGAAAATGTATGAGTACATATTTGCTATAGCAATATCTCTTGGACTAAAGGCTGTGCCTCTCACAAAGCCACTCTTCAGATCCCTGGCCCAAGGGAGCAGGTGGGCAGCAGCACATTTGCTGCTCCCTGAATTGTGAGCCAAGAGACACGCTGAGGTGCATCAGAGGGGCAGCTGCCCCAAAGTGCAGAGAGCAGACAGACACAGCACTAGGGCTGCTGAGGTGATGGGAGGCAGGAGGCAGTTCTGCAGGGCAAGGGGTAGCTGTGCTTCTTGAAACCGACTGTGGCAGGGCATCTCACAGGTGTATTGGGCCTGACAGCAGGGTGTTCCTATTTAACATTAACATACCATAAATGCATGATAACTCTGGTCACTTAATAAGTGCTTCTTCTCACTGAAAATAAAGGGACTTAATTGAAAAGGAAGAAAAATGCCTCATTTACAACAAGTATTGCTGAAGGAAGTTGGGCAAAATGTTTTCTCAGAGAAAAGCTAATAGTGTAACAGGTGCAATGAGAATACACAGTGAGGTAAGTTTTAGAGAGCTGGTTGACAAGATATTGCTGCTATTTGTCTTTAAGATCACACAGAGAGCTGACAGATTTTGCGAGGTCTTGGTGACATTCATATAAAATAAGTTTCCTAAATCACCAGCTGAAATTTCGGACAATGGTTTCTGATAAAGGGACACCGGAAAGCTTCACCTTCTGAAATTGGTGACTCATTTACCATTATCTCCATTGAACAGCTGAGATCTTCCCTTCAGGAAGAGAGATGAAAAATTATTTCCTGAATGTAACATATTGCTTCCAATTCCAGAGAGGAGAAGGGAATTAATGTTGAGGAGGGTGTTGCAGTAATTAGTTTCAGATGCAAAGGGCTAAAAGTAAATCCCAACAAGCAGCAAGAAGGGGATTCACCAGCAGAGCAGCTAGAGGGTGGTACTTTTTTTTTTTTTAGAATATGCAATCAGTATTGTTCATCAGTGTTTTGCTCCTTAAAAATTAGAACAAGATTTAAAAAAAAAAAGAAAAAAAAAAGCAGAGGAGATTAATGCTGAGAACTCATTTATGGCTGTATCAGGAGTTAATGCTGAACTCTGAAGGTGGTTAACACTTTTGACTGAGATAGCATATGGGGGCGGTTAGTGCCTGATGGTGGGAATGCAGACCACCAGCTTCTGTTCAGATTAGGAGCTGAGGGTATATGTGCTCACACAGGCTACTTGGAGTCCAATCCCAGTGTGAAGATATATTAAGCTTGATTAGCATTAAACTGGGCTCTTGAACTAAAAATTCTCTAGTGAGTACACATAACTTAACTGAACCCTCTCTTCCCACTTTATGTAAGCGATGGTGCTCCTCCTCTCAGGCTATTGGCATCTCCCTTTTGCTATCAGTGACACAGGAATTTCCTGGGCCTGGGGACCCTCTTGTGCACCTGTTTATCAGATCACGGGGTTTGCTAGTTCTTGGCAGAAGAGTGTATTATCAGATTGTGTGTTATGAGCTGGCAAATTGTGCCTTCTGACTCTCTTAGGAGTGTTGTTCAGCCCTAGAATATTATTTTTTTAGTCAGCCCAACTTACTTGGGTTTGTAAGGAACAAATATATTTGCCCTCCAATTTCCATTAAGGAAAGAGTTTGCTGGGCTCTCTGGCTGACAGCACTCCCTCTCTGCTTTGGCTACTTAAACATTTATTTCACAGTTAAGGCTGATTTCATTGATTCATCTAAATGTTAGGAATGTTATGACCTCCTTTTCAATTTATTTGTTTTACTGAGAATTGAAAGATGAATAGCATTAAAGTACAAAACTGTAAGTTGCTAGATTTCTGTGATTTCTTCTTCACACATCCTCAGCCTTAGTCATAGGTACCTGACATGGAAGCAGCAGCAGGTGTTAAAACAGTACATCTTGCCAACACTAAGATAGGCCATCATCAAAACAATGTTTTTGTATGGGTGTTTTTATTTTTTATTCCTGGTATCCAGTATCAGTAGGGAGGGTTTAATCTGGAACAGGAAAAGCCTGAACAGGGTCTCTGAAAGCCAGACTTTTACCCAGGTGAGTCAGGAGAACTCTGAACTCAGATGAGGTTATAGACAAATATTGAGTTTTGCTCCTTGCAAGCTTGACAGCCCACTTAGTGCAGTTCATGGCCCTTGCTAATGGATGGTAATGTCCTGTATCTCTCATAGCCATGACTTTAGTTTTTAATGGATTTGAGGTTGTTGTGGCTGAGAGGTCCATGCCTTGACTTCTTGGTAATAGTGCTTAACATTTCTATGAAACTTAGTTGTGTTTCTTCATTTGTTACGGGAACATTACAGTCATGGCACTGCTGAAATGAGGATGTAATGCATTCCCCCCACCCCTCACCCTGCTTCCACTCCTGAGAAAACCTTTGCGTATGAGAGATGGACTTTCTTTGTGGTGAGATATAAAACTTGGCCAGAATTCATAAAGAACCAGAAATGGTTTTGCAGAACTACTGTGGATTTATGTTTGCTTTTTTGCTTTGTGGTTGGCTGGCCACTCTGTAGCATGAGCTGAGTGATTGCCTGTGTCTGTGTGGTATTATTGGTCTGCAAATGCCAGATTGTCTTGTCAGGAAATCAAACTCTCACAATATATTTTTGTTGCCAAGAATTATGTAAAGTTCCTTTTGCTTTGTTTGTTCGTTTGGTTGGGGCGGGGGTTTGGTTTGGTTTTTTGGGTCTTTTTCTCAGTAGGAGGTCCACTACTATCTTTGCTTTGCCAGGATCTCTTGCTTTCATTTCTGTCCTGGCAGGGCCAGCCTGACTTTGTTTGGCCAGAAATCTGATAGCACTTCTTTATTGCAGAGCTGCTATCAAAGAGTTTTTTACAGTAGGTGGGGAACGCTGGTGAACCTCAGGTGCCCAGTGCATAAAGTGTGTCTGTGGGTACCACGTTGAACCTGAGCATTGCAGGCCCTTTTATGTAGAACTTCAGCTTGGTTTGGACAGCAATTTAAGCAGGGATTTGCCTACTGTGGAAATACACAAATTTTTTCCTAATAGAAATTATTTATTTGACTAGCTTGGGACTGTGTTTATTCCACAAAGATATTTATTAAGGATTTGGTGCTTGCTTCTTTGGTGTGCTACAAAGAGAAATAAATCTTCTCTGCTACCATTTTTCAAAATATTTACCAGTAGAAGACAGCAATCCATTTTAAAAAATGGTAGGGGTTTTGCATGTCAGAGCACATTGAATTCGAAGGCTATACAGTGTGTACAGTGGAAAATAAGGGGTTAAGTCAGAGATCTCCACTCTAGCTGCAATTACTGGGATGGCTGCCTGCATACCAAATGAATACCCCCAATTGGAAAGGTTTTAAATAGACTGGACTAGATACATGAGAAAAAAAAAAGGATGAACTGATGGGAACATTTTGTCAGGATGATGGACTGAAAAATACAGGAGGTATTTTCTGTCTTTTGAAGTATAAGGCTGTGTAATGCAGTTGGGCTCTCCCACCTGAGGGACATTCATGCCAGTTGGCACAAGGCTCCCCTCTGGCTTGGCAGAGCTGCCTTTCTGGGCCAGCCCTACTGAAGGAATGTGATTTGCTATGAAAAATGTGTTGATCAGGCTTGATTCTGCGCCACCAGGCAGATTAGTGAATTGCCTTGTCTGCCTCCCATTGCTTTATTCCAGCCAGCAACATCTAAGCCTTTATAATTTTGCAGGTCTTCATTAAAAATAGCTGTTTCTATATCTGATTACTGAGCCCCATCTGGGGAGAAATGAGCCTTTCATCTGTGTATTATGAGGCCATATCCAAGCACTTTGATTCCATAACAGAGTAAAAACAGTCAAACTTTCTGTTCAATTGCTTTTCCAGCTCATCTCCAAGTTCTCTATGAACCCTGTCCTGTCCCCAGCACATAATGTCTGGTGTTAGGGCATTATTTTTGTTTTAATTGCTCTTTTACTGCTAAATGCAATTTTTGTAATTGGTTACATAACTCCAGGGTTTTATTTTAAATTAATCTAACTTTGCAATCATTCTACATATGTTGCTCTTAACATTTGCCTATTATTTGGATAAATTCCACTAATTTATCACCACTGTTTAGATATGCATTGTTTTTATAACTCTTGCAACTGAATTAAAACACACTTCTTGGGCTAAAGGCAAAGTTCGCTTCACTAAATCAAGCAGATTTCTTTTCCCTCTCTATTACTATATATTTACTCAGACAGGGTTTTTTTGTGTGTGCTCTGGCAGTTGGCTGTAAAAATGGCAAACATTCTGGTAAATAAATTCAAATTATTTTGATTATAGAATAAAAGTAATGGGTAATGCAGGCTTTTTTATTTTTTTCATTCTAAAATATTCCGTAATATTTAATCACCTAATTAGCAGCCAACCTCTTTCATCTAAGGTTAGCTCTAACGTTTGGTGGTGGAGTAGAACTGATGAATAGCTCATATTTTTAGTTGGTGCCTGGCCTATTTGTCCTTGAGTCTAAATTCAAATAGTTGGGTGGGGATAACCCAAAAGCCAGTACAGTCTGTCCTCATGAGAAAGAGCTGTGTCATCAGGTGTTCTTTACACATGGAGCAAATGGAGACATTTAATGGTGGCTCTGGTCTCTCATCTTCCTATTTTCCCCACTAGTGCATTGTACAGAGAGCAAGCAAATACATAATGTGGGAGTTCTAGGCAAATTACTTTTTTAAAGGAAAATTTCCTTTGAAAATGGGCTTCCACTGTGAACAGGCTGTACTTCCATGAGTACAAATACAGAAACAGAAACGTTGAAATATTTTACTGGATATATATTAAAGCTATCTTTGGGGACATGGAAGAAAGGCTTATTTCTGAATGTGCATGAAGGGAACAGCACAGTTGATTGTTCGACCGCCCTGGCCAAACTCTTTTTAGATGAATACATGCATATATTTCTGGGATTTGGCATGCAAAAAGCCCTTGTGGGATATCTCTTTGGGTATGCTATACTAATAACACATAACAGGTACCAAGAGCAACCTTTTCTCAGCTGAATAACTCCTGCGTTGGTGGTCACGTTGGAAACAACAGAAATGTGAGTGGAGGATTGCTCAGATGTGCAGTAGAGAAGGTAGCTCAGGTTTCCCATTGACTGCTGGCAGGCAAGGAGGATTCACAGAGCTACAAAAGGATACAGGCTGCATTCATAAAGGACAACTCACATTTTGTCCAAAATGAGGAACAGTCAGGGGTTTTCTCACACCTGATCAATTCAGTACATGTAAAAAGTTCTTTTTAAACAGAAACAAACCAATTCCTTTAGATTCCACTTTTAATTGCATGTAATACATAGTGAACTTATTTTGCTATAGTATTAACAGAGGTTGCATATAGTTATTTTTCTTTCAACATGTGGTGCTTTGATGATTTCTCACAAATTACAATTTTTAATCTTAAATTGAAAATGTGTTCAGAAATTTAACTAGGCCCAGGCTTGCATTGTAGAAAATAAAGAAAAGGATTGCAGCTCTCATAAACCCTTATCCATGAGCAATTATCTTATTATGTTAAAGTGGTTCTCCTGAATATTAAAATAATTAGGACCAACAATCTCAGCAATACTTCCCTCAGATGTTGTAATTGGCAGGGGGTGTTAACTAATTAAATGTATTTATATTGCTGGCTGGCTAAAGAAAAGGATGAAGCACTTGTAATTGCTGAAATTTAGCAAAAGCACTTATTTACTACAGTCTAAACATATAGATTATGGTATTTGTGATGGTCTAATAGCAGGAGACAGGAATCCAAAAGCTTCCTGAGGGCATTTCTTGTTGCTCAAGGGGAGCTTGAATAAGGGGCTTTGGCAGAGAGAGTTTAGTTGGATGCAGGTGGGATGAGGCTCTCCACGGTGAGCTCAGTGGATCTCGCAGGATGAATCCTGAAGCTGCTGGGGATTGCTGTGGGGGGAAGGGAAAAGCACACGTCTCTCTGCAAGTCTGCAAGGGGTACACTCATGATGGAAGCAGACTGGGGGTCAGTCAAGGCAGCCAACAGCCCCAGGTCTGTGTTGGTGTACCAGTACTGGGCTGAACACATGCCCCACATGCTGTATCCCTGGCATCTCGCTCTTGCCCTGTGGCAGCAGACACTACAGGGTCAGTCTGTGCTCCCTTCCCCTTCTCTGCAAAGAGCCACTGTGGGTCTCTCGGAAAGCTCCGTGCTCATGGTTACTTCCTCTTATTCCAAAAATGGCTCTTTCTCTATTTCCCCTCCCCCCCCCCCAAGTTCATAGGAAAGACTTTTTAAAAAAATCACTATAAAACTGGCTATTGTCTGATCTCTGAAGTAATCAATTTTGGATTCAGCCCCCTATAACAGTTTGACATTTCAGGGTCAGCAGAACAACTTTCTGGCAGATTGAAAAGCTGTGTTTCTGGCCCCAGGGTAGATTAGAGTAAAACTGGGCCAAATAAAATGAGGCTTCAAAGCATCTCACTTCCATTTCACTGCTATTGGAAAAGGCAGCAAGGGCTGTTTTTAGGGAGCACAGATAAAAGAAACCTTGCCTTTTCTCTGTCTCCCTTTCCCCACATGTGCTCCCTCTTCTTCTTTTGGAGTAATTTCAAGCATGGCCATCACTGGGCTGGAGCAACCCAGCACAGGTTGGATCAGTCACAGCTCCGCTCCAAAGCACCTGTAAAAATGAAGAGAAGGGACAGTCCTCCTGGAGAGGTGGGTCATGAAAGCAGGGAGATGCATTCCCCATCCCCAGCACTTTGCTGCCTCCTCTCCCCCTCCTTCATCTTCCTTTACTTCCTTCTCCCTCCCCTCTCCTACCGCTCTGCCTTTGTTCTCTGATTTTTCATTCTCCTGCCATTTCTTCTTGTTTCCTCTGCCTTCTCTGAGGCCACAACCCATGGCAGCAGAGAACAGCAGCAGCCTTTTCCCCAGCTAGGGGGAAGCTGGAGCCCATTAGCTGCCTCAGCCAAAATCCATCTCCCCTGCTCACTCCTTGTTTTTAGCCTCCTCATAAATGAAAATTCAGTTCCCTAGAAAGGACATATGTTTACAATCCCGCAGCTGGTAGGTACATGTGTACCAGGAGTGTGTGCCAAGGTTATATAGACACATGTCACTTGTATCCCAGAATCCCATTTGGTGCCTGGGAACATCCTCATGCCGTAATGCTGTGGAGGTCATTACTGCTCCCTGTAATCCTCCATGAAGGTTTTCCGTTTTCATTTATACACAGTAATAAAATACACATCTCAGCATCAGGCATTAGGATTAGTACTGACAAGGCTTAAGCTGGAATGTTTTAAGGATGCATTTCCGATGTGAATAGAATAGCTAGCATGCAGTGCACAATTATGCTGGCTTCATGGAGGGAAGGATTTATACTTCAGTATTGTTCATATCACAGTGACACCAAATGCATAAAGGGAATTTTATTTTAAAAAAGTAAAGATTGACTTAATTTTCCCATTGTAGTACTAATCTACTATTATTTATTTATTTTAAGTTTCTAATGTTGATAAACCACCAGAAGTGTGAAGAGAAATGTCCTTCCTAATTTTATCATCTCTTCTTTATTTCACTAAGTTGAAATTCTGAAAGTCTGTGCCATGGGATCAGCTGGCTGGGTTCAGAGAAGAGAATGGTGTGCTTGGTGGGTCTGGACAGAAAAGCCTAGGGGCAGAGTGGGTGCCTGGGCAAGACCCCCACCCTGAGCCTTGCCATTCCTAAAGTTCCTTTCTGTCTTCCATCTCCCCTGAAAGTCACAGCCCTGTTTTAGCAGCACAAGACATTTGTTCTCTCCCCATCCTCTTCTGCTGTCTGACTTGGAGACTGAGGACTGATGAATTGGAAAAGAAGGGGAGGTGCTTCTGGTGGCTGCTCTCATGCAGCAGATGGGTGTGATGGCCCTCACATTCCTGCCCCATGGCCAGAACATGGGGCAAAAATGAAGTCAACCAAATAACAAGAAGTGCCTTGCCTGAGTGGGAGTTCTGCCCCCTGAAAGGCCCCATCACACACCCCTGTCCTTAGTATCAGAAGGTTCTAGCACTCTCCTCCCCCATCACTTCATGAAGGATCGGATGGCCTCACAACAAAACATAAATCCCTGGTGGAAAATGAGTGATAAAGAGCAAATGGATCCATTAAAGGCAATCATCTTTTCCCAAAATTTTTTGAGAGCACGTTACTTTGGGGTGGGGGAGCCTGGAACAAGTATGGTCACTGTGTTACATATTCACTTCTAGTTTCTGGCCATTCTACACTACAGTAAGCACAACTGGAGCCTGCTGGGTCCAGACTGCTTTTACATTGCTAGATTTACAGTTGCTGGCATACTGGAGATATGAAGAATTCAGAAGCAATTTCATATATTTCTGTTGCCACTGCTGGCAGTTTCCTGCCCGTCAAGATATTTGTTGTGATAGTAGGGAACCACCTCCTCCAAAGGATATATATTTAAAACCCCTGAGCTGCTGAAGGAATGCTGTAGCTCAGTGTGCTTGCCTAGGTTTTTGTATATATGTCATTATTTTCTATTTGCTTTTCTAATTCATATTTGGTTTTCAATTACAGCCTTAACTCCCTCTGTGTTTTAGCAGAAATAGAAAAAAATCACTCAGCCTGTCATAAGAAGGAAAAGAGGTATGACCTGAGGAAACCACATGGTCATTACATCCATCTATCCTTCCTGACTTCCCCACCTTTTGGGGTGAAAAGATGCAAATTGCTGCCTTGCAGGATAGGGGCTATTTTGACAGGAATATGTGTTCTCTCAAAAAAAAAGAAGTATAAAATGCTGAAATTTGAAGATCGTAATTCACCAGCCCTTTGTCCTGTGAGCTAAAGAAGGCTTGGGTGTAATTTGCTTAGGGGAAACTCAAGTAGTTAAAAGCTACAGTGACAACTACCTTATGCACCCCTCCATGTGTAGGTGCCCCAGACAATGCAGTGGGGCTGGGGGCCATTAGCTGAAACTGCCTGGGAATCAGCATTTGGTGGCCATCAGACAAACAACCCTGGTGCACCTCTCGTCATGGCTTTTGGAGCACACTCCCGTGGGACCCAGCAGCTGCACTGGACAACTGACTGGACTGTAATGGCACTTGTGTTCTGCAGCTGCACAGTGCTTCTCACAAAGCACCAGGCACTAGTAGAATATTTTATGACCAGTGGAAATTCAGCCACTGAAAAGCCAAAATGAATATTTTTCAGATGTTGTCTCAAGTCAGACACCCAAATGGTGCAAACCCTTGTTGCAATTGGTGGATCAGGTCCCTGCATTTAGCTCTTAAGCTCGGTTTGCTGTAGAGAATCAAGAGTGTTATTACACTGTACTGTAATTAGTACATATTGCATTATTGTTTATTTGTGGTAGGGCAGCTCCCAGGTCCTGGGAGGGACGGGAATGTCGGTGTGTATATGAAGAGCAAGGAGGCAGAGGCAGCCTGGCCCTGCAGGAGGTGCTGGCACTGTCCCATCACGTCTCTGCACATAGCCCTCTGGCTGGGCTGCTGCTGTTCTGTACATTTCCCTCGTGCTCTTGTCCATTTTATGGCTGAGATGTAATGTCTGCCTGTGTTAGATCAGAGCAATCTCTCTAGCTACAAAAATGGGGCCACGCACACATCCCCTGACCCTGGCCAGAGTGTCTTTGCTCCCGGGTCTGACATCTCAGAGGAGCTGCTGGTAGCTGCTGACAGCCTGCATCCTGCTGCTTCCCTGCAACACAATTTGTGTGGATGTCAGGGGGTCATTATTCCAAGTACCCAGACCACAGGGCCTCTGCTCTCTTGAGAGCTCCTGACATACACCCAAGCATGGGAGCAGAGCGCTGTCAATCATGCTTACCTCTGAAATTTAAGAACCAAAAAGCACATTATCGTTGCAATTCATACCAGCATCTTGTGTGTCAGCCTGTGGTACAAAGGAAATCTTGTATAGTGTATAGCAGGTCCCTAGCACCATGAATATTTTCCTGGTATAAAAACTTTTCATGATGAAATGGCTTCATCTCTGAGCAAAATCATTGTATTGCCCAAGCTGTTGTCAAAAACTTTTATGCATTGACTGCTTTTTCCACTAGACAATATTTATACTTCTCCATTCACCCCATTGATCTCAATTTTTGCAGGAAATTTTTTGGGGGTAAAATATAACCATTTTTTTAAAGAAAGGTAAACATCCAAGAATTGTACTCAAGGGAAGATATACAGTGTAGACTTAGTGACAACTTAATAGCTTGTAGTATATCAGATGTCTTCTATGCTGCCATCTTCTTGTGGAAAGTATTTCTATACTGTGCATAAAGCTATGCACAGAGAAAGCTGTATACACTCCCTCATTTTTTACTCTTTCAGGTGTAAGCATTCTTGGCACTGGCAGAACGTGTGTGGTGTACAGGAGAGGCACAGCTCCTCTGCTGCAGGAAATAGAATAAAACATTAATTCTGTTGCTCAAACATTCACAACAAGCCTGTAGATTAACTGTCCTTTCACTGAATACTATTTACTCAGTTCATGGAAAATACATTATTTCATTGATTTAGCTTCTATTTTGTATGCTAAAGAAATCAAATTTCCATATAGAAAAGTATACACAAAGGATATGACCTTTTAAGTTTAGCAGAGAAAATAACTGAGTGCAATGTAATTAATATGCCATATAAATGCCAACAACAACATTAATGCACCATAAAATCAGGACAGTTAAAATGATATAGTCTGGAAATGAAAAAGTTAAGTTTCTCGTAGCTTCATTAATTTGGTCACATGGTATTTCTGTGAGAGAAGCACAATCTCCTTATCTAAACCAGGAAAATAGATATGGAATGAAAAAAATGTGGTTTTGTTAAGAGGAAGCTGGATCTTGCTCAAGGTTTCACCAAACTCCCGACTTGACAGCCCTACTTATGCCATAGTATAATTTTTCCAGTGTTTTATACTCTTTAATTTTTCCCTAAAGCCTCATGCATGTCTCAGATACAAAACCCGTCCATGCCTGTAGGTCAGTCAACAATAGTGTAGTAAAATAATTGCATTACAATAGTTATACCCTTGTAATGTAGCTCTTTCTGAGACTGAATTATTTTTTTCTGAAGTTGTTTTCTCATACAGCAAATTTCCCTGTCGTGTTTATAGTCCAATTTCCTTCTATGGGTAAGGTCTTCCAAGGGGATAAATGTTTTAGGTTTGGATGGTATATGGTAACTAACTTAAACAAAGAGGTCTCCAGGGAAAAAAGCCTTTGGGGGTTTTTTTGTGGTTCTGGAATGCAGAAATAACAGCCAAATTAATACCTAAACATTCCAGCAGGAGGGATACAGGGGGGCAGGGATCAGCCAGGCAAAGGGTGATCCCCGCAGTAAGCACAGGAGGATGTTGCGCAAGGGCTGAAAGTCACTCTGCCACCTCTGTACTGGTGGCTGGCAAATACTTCCCATCACTGTGGGCTGTTAACATGACTAACATGGTGTGTGACCAGCTGTTCACCCCTTACTTTAGTTAATGGAGGTAAAGGCAATAGGGAAGAAAAGAGGCAAATCTTCAGCGTATAGTAAGAAGGGATCTACACACTCAGCTTCCCACTGAGTGTGCCCAGCTGCCATTAATAATAAAATGTTAATGATAGTTGTGTGTTCACATCAAAGGCAGAGCAGAGCCTTTCATCTCACTTAAATCTTATACAAATAATTAATGGAAGTGGTTGTCTATAAAAAAAAAAAGATATTAAGAAATTCCTTTGTAGAGCATTGCAAACTTTGCTGCCCCTAGGGAGCAGCTCCTAGAATCAAGGACGCTAACAAATTGCATTTAAGTGGGTCTGTCCCTGCTTCCCACCAGCCTTGACTGCATTGCATCCTAAAAAACTGTGAAATGTTATTGGCATTGCAATAGATAATCCAACCAAAATCAAATCAGAAATCCCTGACAAGGCCTATGTTATGAAAATAATCATAAATCTTATGCTGTGGTAGCTGTGTGCACCAGCATTAAGCATTCCGCTCAGGCCTGTGTCAACATAAAAAAAAGGGGCGAAAAAATGTCATTTGAAGTTCTCAAATCAACTGTGCATCTGTCCTCTCCTGTGCACAGTCCTGCCAGCCAGCACTGCCACTCACCCCTTGCTTTGGTGCACTAATGCAGATCTGGAACCATGCCCCTGGTGAGACAAAGAGGGGTAAGGCCAGTCCCCAGCTCCCATTAGCTGATATTAGAGGCAGTCTCATTTCTGATGCCTTTTAGACTCCCTTGAAGGCTGAAGCAGCCCACTGAAACCCTTGCTCCTGGGAAATGCAGTGGTTTCTGGTGTAGGGTTGCTTTTGGTGGTGCTGCACGAGGGAATGGAAGTGGAAACTAGGCTGATGCTCCAACACAGATATTCATTTCAGGAAGAAAGTTTGCTCTGTGTTTGGTAGACATCTGGAGCTTTCCCCACCCAGGGACACTGCTGTGTGTGCAAAGCTGGAGCAAATAGGGTTTGCTGGAGATGCAGAGGCAAACAGTGTTCAGCATAACTAACTATCCTTCACAGGTGTTCACACACTTGTGCTCCTGTGTAGAAGTGGTGACAGGAAGCACTTTGCTGTTTATCATGTTAATCACGAGTGAGAGATCATACGTAAGTGTTGTGCAGGTCACAGGACACAGGGAGCACGAGGGAACTGGTTTCTCCTCCACATACTTATTGCATCCTCTGTCCTGATCACCTGCTTTGTTTCTTTTTCATGAGATATTAGTGAGATCAGTAATCTGAAAATGATACTGGTGTGGACAATGTCTGTAACAAAGTGTAGAGCCTAGAGAGGAAGCAGTTTGGTACTTTGGAATTAATTTATCCATGTTTTACAGAACCCCACCATTTGCAAACCCTGGCTCCTTTAGATCTGTGACTTCCTCCAAAAAGACCTTGAAAGTAGAGGACAGTAATATATTTTAGAACTTTAGAGATCAGAAAGTTTTTTATACATAGATGTGCACCATAGAAGTGCCTATAAATAGATATTAAAACATGCAATTTATAGCCTATCATTTCATGGCCTTTCAAGGCTAGAAATAAGGCCATATTCCCTTGGGAAAATGAGATTTGTAGTTTTCCATGGCTTAAAGCTCCTGTTTCTAACACTGATGGGCTGCAAGATATTGGACAAGATATCTGTTACTGGTCTGGAATATATATAATATATAGGAGTGTATATAAATTAGGGGGAAATTATGAATGTTCTACCAGTAAATGAACAAGTCAGGAGATTATAAGATAACTTGGTGATGCCTGGGAGTGATATTCCCAGTGAGAGTAATTTTTTTTCCTCAGTAATGATAACTTAACAAAGGCAATTAATCCACTCTCCCCAGCAAACGAAGTCAATGGCATGGTAACCTCCTAATAGTGCTCCAAGGTAAAATGAGCTCTCTTAATGCACTTCTGAAATCGTTTTGAAGCTGCAGTAATTCCCATGGCAGCGGGGAAAGGAACTTGCCTGGAGGATCTGGCTTCAAGGTTTGCTCACTCTGGTTTCACTGGAGCAGAGTGGGATGTGTTCACCATCACACCAAGCTCCCACCCTTTTTGTGGGGAGGAAGCACCAGCATGCCTTCAAAGATTAATTAACAAAATGAGGGACAGATAAGCAAGGGGCTCATTTTCACCCTAATACTTGTTTGTCATTTATCTGTCCCTGAGTGTTTCACAGGGCTCAGTGATGTGCTATGCTGATGTTAATCCATGCAAACCTGTTTCAAAGCATGTGTGAACAAGACATAGCTCAGTTGCTAGAAATTTAAGTAAATAATATAAATAACTTATTCAATATATTAAAAAAATCACTGCCCAGCAACAGTAGCTCTCTTTTAGCATTATGTATTTATTAAAACAATTTGGTGGTGTAAATTATAATCAGTCATAGATGTGCCTGCTGTCTAACCCTGATTTTTAATCTTTGAGCTGTTTCCATCCCTCCAAATGAATTTTAAAAATGTATGATTTTCTCATCATCTGAGTCTAGCAAGAACTTTAAATCAGAAGTGGTTTAAAATATAACTGCTCTGACCCAAATCAGGATTCCAAATGAGATTCTGTCTTCAGCTAAAGCATAGTTTCTGGTCAGAGCATTTATTTTGGTGAGATGGTAGTTGCACAAGTGTTAAGTTCACTGTAACTTTCTTAGATGTAAGAGTTCTTGAAAAAGTATTCTTGCTAATGAAAAAAGGCCTGTGTAGATGTGCATTTGAACTGTAGAAGAACTGAAAATTCCTATGTTGTGGTCGGGACACACAGTAAAGACAGGAAATTGCAGAAATACCAGAAACATTTTTGATATTGTTAGTATGGAAATGCAGCATCTATTGTAATCTTCCTGCCCTTTTCTTACCAGAACTCACAGCTTTCTACAAAGAAAATTTCCTCTTGGGCATATGACATTTATTATATTTGGTTTCAGTACAGCATTCAATTTTTTGGATTTAGGGAAATTTCTATGAAATCCACTACACCAAACAGCTTCAAGAGAATCCACATGACTTCCCTGGGAAGGCAGCCCAAGCAGGTTAAGGTTCTCCAGTTGGAAAAGAGGCAAAGAGGGAAATAGATCTCTAAAAATGATAGGATGATGTGGAAAGGATGACTAGAAGATGGTAATTTGCTGATCCTCCAAAGATAAGGTGGAAGGGGACATGTGGTGAAATTATGAAGCAATATATTTGAGACAAACAATATAATTCAGTGATGCATAATTGAACTGTGGAGGTTGAGAGCAGCTCTGGGGATGTGCTGAGACTCCTGGCTTTTGCAAGCAGCAGTGGTGGATGGCTGACTCACATGTTGGTGAGGGCTCACATTCCTCCCCCTGTGGAGCTGAGCAGCTTTGGCAGAGAGCTGGAGGTGGCCTCGCTGGGGTCTCACTGTCCTTCAGCCTTGGAGAGAGAGAAAACAGCTCTTCCTGGATTTAGGATTGATCCCCAAATTGCTGTCTGCTTGTTAAGGATTGTTCCATAGCAGAGATTTTTTGACTGGGCTTGGTGGGATATCCCTGACCCTTGGATAATGAGTGCTGTCTGGGAAGCAAAGGGTTAAATCTGGGGACAAAAGCAATAAAAAGCACTTTTTGTTCATAACCTCCATTACACCTGGGAGAGGAAGCAAAGCAGTCTCGCAAGGGAACTTGTCAGTCCGACATTTGTCAACACTGGCAAGGACAGAGTCACAGGTTTTTTCAAGAATGTCTGCAGTTGAGCTTTTCCCAGATCCAAGATTCCAGCACTGCCACAGTGAGCCGGGCTGGCACAAGGGACCTGCACATGGACAGCAGAGACACCACGGGCATGTCCCCTGGTGGATCAAAGTGCCCTGATCTGCACGGGGTGGGGGTTAATTCAAACATTAAATTAAAAACTTTGCAAATTATGGGCACATTTTCAATTTCTGACCTCTTAGGTTGGTGTATTTGCTCTGGGACTGCCTCATTAACTGCTGTAGCTCGGCCTCTAGGAACTCCACACTGTCTGATGAGGCAGATATCATATCTTTCCTGTAATTGAGGAGGATATATGTACATATTCTTCTTCTTTTCTTCTACTTTTTTTTTTCCCCTGAGGGCTGAGGTCCTCTACTGTTAGCCTCCATCTGAATTTCACTGTAATGTGGGAGCTCAGCAAAGTCATATGACTCTGCTCACTGGGTGATTGGCATCACATGTCTTCAGAAAGTTTATTTATGAAGCTGAACATGATGAATGAAGGTGAACATTGATAAAGGGACATATTTTTTGTTTGGAAACTTCCTAGCAAAATCTTCAAATTAAAGTGTTTGTCTCTAGATGATGAAGGCTGGCAGTTTTCTCTCATTTGGATGCTAATAGTTGCTCTTCCTCTTCATAATTCCCGTGGAAGTGCTGACAGCCTTGTGTTAACAGTTGCTGTTGTTTTTCTTCCCCCCTGAAGCTGGACTTCTTCTGTCAAAGAGAATTTAGTTTAGGAAACTTCACCCTTACACACTCTGAGTGCAGCTCATTTCCTCACTTACAGATGTATTTCTGTGTGTACACATACATATTCTTCAACAGAGGAACACAGTTGGTTATTGGGGTGAGGGAGGGAGGAAGTCTTTGTATAATTTTTACATCTTGAGAAGAAAATCAGGCACTAAAGAGATTAAATACACTTTTAAACTCACAGTGCAGTATCTAGAAACCTTCCATAGTCATGTGTTTTCAAAACTGCTGGGAAAAAAGTACTGAAAGCAGAGGATGAAAAATTAATCTCTGAGCATGCAGCAGTACCAGTAGTGGGTGAAACAGGCCTGGGCGACAGAGGCTCTCACAGTTCACTGAGAAGGACTTTGTACTGAAGAACACAACTCACAAGTCCACAGAAATGCCTTAGATGTACAAAGTGAAAAAAACTCTGATGTGTTTCTGGATGCTGTGAGAGAAGCTGCTTTCAAGGGCAAAACCTGCAGGACTGACTGCAAAAAGGAAAACAGAAAATGGACTTGAGACTCCCAGAGCCACAGTCCTACCTGGAAGGGAAGCAGAAAGGACCTGGTCCAGATGAGCAAACACAAAAAAGCAAATGAACCCAGGACTGTGCTGTATCTGCAGGGACACAGGATCAGGCTCAAGTGCCTCATCTCACTGAACCATTAACATTAGAGACATTCAACCTCACTATTGTCACAGCCCAGGGGGCTCATTCCCAGCAGCTTGTGGTCTTTTAGAGGATGGCAGGACACCAGTTGTTCCCATCCATGGCACTGTTGAGGTGCTTCATCATTTTCAGGTGTCTCCAGAGCTCACTGGTCCCTTTGGATGCCCGATGGCCATTCTGCAGGGTGTGTGGCTGGAGGTACTGAGGTCTGGCACTGCAGGGACACGGGTGCCAAAGTGCTCAGACATATTAGCCCCATGTTCAACCTTCTCACCATGAGAAGAGCAGGCCTGCCCTCAACTTTTCTTATTAAATCATGCCTGTGGTTCTTTCAGAGCATTTATATTGTATTTGTGTTTAAATCAATGCCCTCTCCACCTTCAAATAAAACTCAAAGGTGAATGAGGACCAGTTAGAAATATGCAGTACGTAAATAAAAGAGATCCACTAAAGGTGGCATCTCTTATTGGTCAGGAAGCAAAGAAGGAATGTGTGACTCTTTGGGTTAACTGTATTTGGGAAGACAAAGGATGTAACTTTCAAAACATGTTCCCAGTTTTTAGATCAGTACTTTTTTTCCAATCATCATTATTTCTCCAGTGTTCTTGAACCTGGGATCCTTCTTCTGGTTCAACTGTGATATTTTGCCTCAGACTATTTCCTTGCAGGTGGTTCCATGACAGAAAATACTGACTTCATTCACTCAGGGTGTGTTCAACAGTGAAAGTCCCAAGCATATCCAAAACCTCATACTGGTAACATTCTGAATTTGTTTAAATATTTATTTTTCTTCTTTCCTGTTTGTTTTCTGGAAGAGAAAATAACAACAAAATATCAAGTATATATGGTGATTGGGATACCTAGACTCCCTAAACAAATAAAACCCCAATTTTTCACTTTGTACTAAGAGCTGAAAAGGCAAATAATAAATTTACATGTTCTAATCAATGTATTTTTACTTTACAGATATACTAAAGACTAATTAAGAACTCATGTTAGCTGAGCAACTTAATAACTTAAATTATTAACACTTCTATTTAGATGCATAATTTATATATAAATGGAAAAAGTAATTTCGTAATGCAGTTTCAATTTTAAGTGCAGTCTGGGTGTATATGCTTTGTTGCTATCCATTTTAAAAAGGAACTTTGATAACTCTGATTAATCCTTGGTCCTGCATTAAAGCTTTTCTTCAGTCTCACATTTCTGTGAAAAGTTAATAAATGGTACAAATCTCGAGAGAGCCAGAGAATCACACAAGGCGAAATACAACCTCACCATCCCAGAGAGACAGATTAGGATTTATAAACTGAACAAATGCAAGGATAAGCGTGAAGGGAATGAATATTAAATGTATGAGGGCAATGCCAAAACAGAGCTGAAGGTGTAGAGTTTGTAACATAAATCAAGTATTTCCCTGAAATCCCATTGCAAGAACACTCAAATGCTGGGTGTTCCAGCCATCTTTGCTGCGATATGGTATGTAAATAGGTGATGGGCAACGTGATGGAAGTGGTGTCAGACCAAGCTGTGACTCCAGGAGTAGGAAAGGAAGGCTTTGAGAGAAAAAATAAATCACCGTTTGAATGAAAAGCCCAGTGAAAGCACTGATAGCAGAAACAGTGCTTGGAGGACATGTTGATTTGCAACTGAATTCCTGAAATTTCCCAAGAGTTTCAGGGTCCTCAGCAGCTGAGAACTGGATTGTAAAATATGTATTGGCAAGTTCATTGCCATGTGGGAGAGCCATGTAGATAGCTGAAATGTCTCATATAACAAGGTAGCATCTCTTTTGTGTAGACCCATGGCTGGAGTCTCCTAGGCACTTTGTTAAATTAAGATGAGTTTAGGGATAGTGAAAGAATTAAATTTGGGAGTAGTATGGGATCATGTAAAGGTGGAATTGGGATTACTCAGAGTTGCAGCAGGCTGCAGTGGTTCAAGGCCAGAGCAGATGTTCACTGGCCCAGGGCTTTTGACTCAAAAAGGGAGAGTTTAGCCAGCAGCTGAATTCCAAGCTATGCCGAATGCCTTGATAAGGTTTGCAGAAACTATGACATGTTCTTGTGCAGGTTTAGGAGAATGAAATAAAAGATTATAGGAACATTTGTTATGGAAAGAGGGAAGGTCTGAGAGGGAAGTAAATGGTGATAACTGAACCTGGTATGAAGGGCAGTGTATGCAGACCTGCAGGAAGATGACTGCTAAACAGTGTAGATTTTTAAACTAGTAGAAAATGTAGTGGAGAACTCAGTTTTAGGAAGTGTTGCAGCTGACTTACCAGCTGACACTCTGCTTCCCATGCAATGGGTTCAGAAGCATCAGAGTACAGGAGTGGAACAGAAAATTCTCAAGATAGAAAGAAGGAAGCAAGGAACTTTAAATGCCATGCATAAACATTTTTATAAACCACATATACCTGGTGGAGAGAATTGGGGCTGTGCAGCCTGAAGAAGGGAAGGCTCCAAGGAGACTTTATAGCAGCCTTTCAGTACCTAAAGGAGGTACAGGAGAGCTGGAGACTATTTACAAGGGCATGGAGTGATAGAATAGGGGGTAATGGCCTTAAACTGTAGAGGGTAGGATTTGATTAGATGTAAGGAAGAAATTCTTTACTGTGAGGGTGGTGAGGCACTGGAACAAGTTGTCCAGAGAAGCTGTGAATGTCCCATCCCTGGAATTGCTCAAGGCCAGGTTGGACGGGGCTGTGAACAACCTGATCTAGTGAAAAGTGTCTGTGCTCATGCCAGGGGGAGTTGGAACTGGATGATCTCTAAGATCAGTAATGAAATAAATATATAAAAAAAAATATGGAGTGTGAAATTACGTAGATTTTCATTAGATTATGCCAATTCTGCCTCAGAGATGATCAAGTCCTTCAGTATTTCCTAGTGCCCAACATTTTGGGAAGTGTCAGAGTGTCCCAGCAGTGCAGCTGAGCGTGTGGGCAATGGGGCTGTGGCACCCATGGCTGGGGACTCCTGGGAGTGCTGAAGTTGGGCTGTGCAGGGACAGTGCCAGGCTCTCAGTGGTGCAGAAGGGTGGCAATGCACTCTATCTACACCCACGGCAAGTTCTAAAAGCTTAGGGTAAAGTTTTGAGTGATCTCATCTGTAAATCAGATTATACCCACAGCGTTATATCCTTAAGGAAACACTCTTGTTTCTGTGATGAAGAGGCAAGGGAGATTATTCCTTCTGATGCAGGCTTGCTATAAGAGGAGCAGCTAAAAATGGTAATTTTTTAATCCCTTTTTAAAAAACGTCAAACAAAGCAGACCTTTTTTGTTGTTGTTGTTTTGTGGTTTGGTATTGTTACATCAAAGACATTATTTAGAGCAGACTTTCTTTGAATAGATCTGCTGCAATACTGCTAAGTTTGGGGACTCAGAAACTGACAGATTCTGAAAATTGCATAGAAAACACAGGCTTTTTGGGATTGGTTGTTAATTGGCCTTCTTCAAGGACTGCATATTCCGCTTTGTAAGCTGAAAATCAGCAAAGCCATGCTACCACACACGGAGATTTAAAATCCTTAATATTTTTTTTTAATTTCGTCAATAAGGGCCTCCAAGACATGCTAAGGATCAATTCTGATTTCAAACCAGAACATACCTGCTATAAAAAGATTTTATCCTAATATAAATAGCACATTTTATTGAAAACAATCATTTTAAAAACTAGACTGTTCAATAAATATCTTTTAAAATGGAAACTCTTAGTTTTCCCATTGATAAACCACATATTTTAATGCTCACTCTCTAATATTTTTCTGACACACTTGGATAATCTGTTGCAACAAATATAATGCAGGTACTTGATTCATTCTTTAATCTTATTTTTAGGCATTTAAATGTTCATAAATGCTGATTACCCAGAACTTGTGTTGCCTTAAAGAACTCGCACCAAGCGTCTAAGCAAATGTTTCTGGTAGAAAAAGTTGTAAAAACTGTGCAGAGCACTTATATAGGGGAATTTCTGGAGGTCTCAGGTGACATCCTATGGTCCATCTGGTTATTGGGAAGTTAAAATCTACAGACCATTTCCCCATCCTCTCTTGCTAAAACAAAAAACAACAACAACAACAAACACAAAAAAGTAACCCTATATTTATTTTCTTTATCTTTAAACAGAGGCTGTGTATAACCCCGTGTAATAGAAATCCAGTGCTAGGTGTTCACAGCTGAAAATGCTCTGTTTGACCCTCTGTAACACGCTCAGGAAAGCAAAATGGAATAACCTAAAAGCATGGAAATAAAAATAGACAGGATCACGCTTGGAATTAAATTTACGGTTGTAAAATAAAATTATTTTTCCGATGCCTTGTCTGACATCCCTCCAGTCTGAAATATACAGGGGGTAAAAATTGGGGGTTTATTTCATTATGTGCTGCCCAGACTGTTGGTGGTTGCAAAACTATTCACTGATAGAAATAGCATTTGGAGATGTGCTGTAGGAGGCTTAATTGTCTTTATCTAGTTTTGGGGTATTTACACCATTGTCTTCATAGAAATGGGTACCAACCCCACTGGCTGTTGATTGGGAGGAGGGGGGAGAGATCTTATTTCGAGGTTTTCCAGGGTGGTTGGATATATCTTCTCAGCCAAATCAGCCAAGCATCCATCTTCCACTAATTCAGGGTTTCTTTTAATTACTTTGTATCAATTGTATCCGAAATCAGGTCTCTCAATTGCAATTATTTAGTAGCAACAGTAAAAGATGAGATGAAGGCAGTGGCTGCATTAGTTTGTGAAATAAGGAAGCACATTTTCTCTCTTGGAAAGACTCCACCCAAGCACACTGCATACGCTGTGGTTTAAATAAGCAGGCTGCCCATGTCAGTCCACCTCACTGAATCAGAAAATGGATTTCAAGCAAATAAAATGTCACTCTAGTTTCTAGCAAGTCTTCAGAGCTACAATTTTATTTAGCTGTAAATTTACTGAAGAAAGATTCCTTTAATATTTTATGACTCTAGTGGATTAAGCCTTATATAAATCAACAAATTAGCAGTCACACTATATTTGCGTTCAGAAGAGGGCTGGGGAAGGTGAAGGCAAGATTACTCCTTCCTGGCAGGCTGACCAAACTGGAAAGCTAAATTGAATGACTTCAGCATGCTTAGGGCAATGCAGAAGTGAGGTGAGGATGATAAATAATACACACTGGGTGCAGCTAAAGCAGGTGCAAAGTAGGAGGATTTTTATTCTTCTTTGAAGTTTTCTTTTTCTCCCCGTTTGGTGTGGATCAAAGGCATCTCAGGTTTGGGGGGGCAGGGGTTCTTTAGGAGCTCAAAATCCATGACAGAGTGACCTTCATGCAATTTTTTGTGCCCTGGCATATAGATATACAGCTCCAGTGAAATTTTCAAAAGTGTTTCTGGTGATAGCTGGCCAAAAAAGAAGAATCCAGTCTCTCTAAAATATTCACACCACGCCTTCTCATGATTCCTCAACTTTTCTTTTGTTTACGTTAATAATTTAATCAGAAAGGAAATGCAGATAGATGAAAACAGGTGCTCCAAGTGTAGAGTGGGCTTTGGAGACTGATTTGAAACAGAAGCAAATGGTCCTTGGCATCTTGTGGGTGTGTTGAATGGTTTTACTGTACTTCCCACCCAACAATTTGGTTCCCATCTTTCTAAGCAGCAAAGGAATGCGATGGCAGAGGGGATGGCTCGGTGACCTGGCAGAGTGGAGCAAATGCCCTGCAGTGAAATGCTGCCACCATGTTCCACCTCCTGGTACAGACAGTGTGAGCCTGCACGTCTGAGCCTGCTGCCAGTTTGTGGGTTTGAGGTCCAAAATCAGAATGGCACCTTTGGGAGAGAGAACCTGAGAAAGAAGTGTGCTTACAACACATGAAAAATTTGAAATGCTTTAAAAAATTCGAGCCTTAAGGCAACCAGTTTTCTGAAAACAGAGTATCCTACAGTTGGTAGTTTAGAAAATTAATGCAAAAACACCATCTGCTAAACTTCAGATGTATGAATACTATTTGGTCTATAGAGAGTACAGACTGTACAGGAAACTATTGATCCCCCATCTGCTTCAAAATGATCTTTTAAGAATTTCTCTCACTGAATCAAGTGCTACATTAGTAACATAACATTGTACAGAGCTCAGCTTCCCAGTCGCTCTTAGACGTGCAGCAAGTAGAAATGTTCTTCTATCATCCTCTAGCCACCAGAACACAGAAACAGGCTCTTGGCTTTCTGCATGTTTATTTTCTGTGCAGCCAAGAAAATATGGTGTAAATCTCAAGTAAATGCCCTTGTATACTAATATCATGGGTTTGGATGTGTGTGTTGTCAGATATTCCTGGGGGTAGACCACACCTTACAGCCAGTCAACTTCCTTCATGTCTTCTGTCTCCTAATTAATAATTAGATAATTTCCAGATGGTGAACCACTAGGAAGTCTAGTTTTTGTTACTGTATTTCATACAGTTCTTGTTTCAGGGTGCATTGGGGATGAGATTTGTGTTCTAAACCTTCAGCCCTAAGATAACTACTCCAACTTCAACTTGTGCCAATGTAACTGAAGACCAGCTGAGGGAAATGCCTCTCTGAGCACAATGCACCTCTTTCAAAATCCAGCCCTTAATCCAACCATGTTTCTAGACATCTTGACACTTTTGCTGACCCTCTCATAGGTAGCCAACAAATATCTAAAATCATGTTCTAAAAAAGAGAAAATATGTCCTTTTTACTTCATTGTGACGGACTGCATATGATTAAACATATTAAAGAATAGTCAGTATAAAATAAGAAGAAAGTAATTTACAGAAGTATCCCACTGACCCAGAATGCTCCATGGGTGTGGGTGTGTGTGTGTACTTGCAAGCAAAGTAGACAGTTAACCTGTTTAACTTAAAGGGATCCTATTTTCTTGTCATAAAGTACATGGGTTTAAGGTATTTCTTCTCTTGGAATAAGATCTGTGCAGAAATGAAAATAGCAGATTTTCACCATATTCAGATTAATACTTATTTTGAATTTCCAAGGTGTTGGATTTGAATGTTGGCTTGGCATAACTGTAAAGCCAGCATAAACCCAGAACTCTGGCTTTCCAGCATCCATTTGTCAGTCCTCATTATTTCTTAGGGATAGCATGCAGGCTTATCAAGGAGCATTAAATTTAAAATACCCAAAGGGTGTTATGTCTCTATGGACCAGATAAGGTTTCCAGCAAGGGCTGAACAGGCTGTCAGTAACCTGTGAACCTTTACTCAGGAATTGGTGACACAGAGTATCAGTCATTCCTTGTAAGATTCACAGTCCCTTTTGCAGATCAAATTGGCTACACTCCATACGGAGTTCCATTTATAAATTAAAGGTTAATATATTAGTGTTAGCAGTGATATATCTGTTCATCAGGGAGCCAGTTGTCATACAGCCCCAGAGCTTCAAAAAACAATTATCACCATGACTCGCAATCATCTCTAAGGCTTTCTTTTGTTGTATTTAGGACCATATCTAATCCATAATATTCATGTCTATAGTATACATATAATAACATTAACCAGTTTTAGATTTTCATGAGTAACTTATAAAAGTAGCCTGATGCAGGAAATACAGAGCGGGAGAAGAGTTTGAGGAAATACCAACATATGCTCAGCCTGTTCTTTTATGCTTTCCTAGGAACCCACGACCACTCACTGATGGAGATGAGTGCTGGGCTAGAGGGACTTGTGGTCCAAGCCATTCCCCCGTGGTTTTGCCAAAATTCAGTTCAGCCAGTGAGAGGTTACTTTTCTTAAAGCACACAAATACAGTAATTTCATTTGAATTGTTTGCTTCTTGTACCCTCCAATGCCCTGACAACATCAAAAGGCAGTTTGCTATCTCAGCCATTAGCTAACCAGTGTCTGGTTTTAATTAATCCCAAGACGGAACTAGTAGACTTTTTATAAGAATAGTTCAATAAGTCACATATTTCAAAATTTTGCACATTGCATTCTATCTCCCCAAATTCACGGTGTGTGGATCCCAGCTGTCACACTGGCACGTTTCTCCTCACAGTTATTCTAGGATTGAGCCAGGTTTTCTAAAAGCAGATTGCACCTTCACTGTGTCTGCATGGCTGTGCATCTGACCAGACTGGCCCAAGAACACCCTCCCCAGTTCCAGACAGCCCAGCTGCCGCAGTCAGGGGCACAGCTGGCTGTGCCCCACAGGACCCTCGGCGCTCACTCTCCCTCTGCAGGCAGCACAGGGGCCCATCGGAGCCATTCCTTCTGCTGCCGAATGGCAGGGGGATGAACCCAGACCTGTTTGATGTCGAGATGGTGGAAAATTAAGATCTACAGCTACAGTTGCAGCAAAGTGAGTGGAAGGAGCCCTGAATGAACTAATTTTACCTCCCAGGTATCTCTGAGTTGTCTGCAGCATACCGGAGGCATTTGTCTCTCTGTTAATGAAACGCTAATCAGGACATGAAGCCATCCATTTGAACTGTTTAAGAAGTGGAGAAAAGACCCAAAGTATTGCTCTGCATGAAAGTGTTAAAAGGGAACGAGGCTGATGGTTCCACTTAAACAGAAACTGTGAGAAATTAAATGTTGTGAAATGCATATAAGCCTAGGGACTGGGGTGCTCAAAGACAATTAGCAACTAAACATTTCATTAATGGATAATGATTAATTATAATTACTAATTAAAATTCAGGATTATGGTGTTGGTTTTAAGCATTAGCAGGAGTAGTGACATTACCATTTTTAATGAAATTCCAATAATGAAAATTATAACACAACTTAAAAAAATAGGTACGGGCAACAGCAAGATTAGGAGTTATTGCTAAGCCCAGAGGCATAGAATTTTCCCAGCTGGTGAACTTAAGTTAAGTAAGTTTAATGCACGGTAATTTAATTACTAATCACAGTTTTCCTTCACAATGGGGATTGATACTATGTTTATACTTTGCAAGAACAAAAGAGAGATTTTGAATACCTGCTCTGTGATGGGTGATGACATTCTGCTACAGGCTACAAATAAAACAACATTTTGCAGAATTCTACATGACATTTGGATTTAGATATATTAGGATATGATTAAAATATTATTTAATTCATGATTACTGGATTAGAAATTAAGTAGTCCCCATAGATGTTGCAATGCAAGTGTAATGCGGCCTTTGTGAAGAGCAGACTCAATACAATTTTGTATATATATATTAAATATATATTCTTTGAATAATTCATACAGGAGCATATTAGTAAATGTCAAATTCCCACAAGAAGATGGAATTTGACCTACATTAATAAAGCTATTTAGGATTCATTAATTGTAGACAGATTTCTTAAACTGTTTGCTATTACTCACCTTTTCATGCATAATGCAATATGTTGGCTTAAATACAATTCCTAATTTACATACAGTTGGATCTGTTGCCCTTCTTGCTATTCACTGTTCAACTTCTCTTAACCTGGCTGACTTAAAGGTCCTCTTGATAATTTGCCGTCTTGTGACATTCTCAGATATCAAGGTCAGTCAGAAGTTGTGCCACAGTTGGTTGCAGCTGAGCGATGGATGAAATTTCACTTTTCCCTGAATTTTTTGTGAGAATAAGGAAGAATTTAATGAAACAATTTTAACAAGAGTCCTGACTCATCTTTCCCTTGATGGGAAGATTGCTATATTGACATCACTGATGGAAGAAGATAGATCCCACAAAAGGAGATTTCATTCAATTAGATGGGCGTGTAAGGAATATAAACAAATGTGAAGAGTTTTGTCAACATTCAGTAATATGTTTGTAATTCTTCAAGCTGAGATATGGAAGTCACATATACCAAATGTATGTAGGTTCAAAGAAAATTTGCCTTGAGGGATAAAAGGGTTTTTATTGTTATTTATATTTATAAGTAGGTCCTTGTGTTCCAGAGAGATACTGCATGCAAGACAGTGAGCAAATGAGCACAGAACATGCCTGGGGATGTACAAGCAGATATACAGGTGGCTCTGTAGAATACATGTGAATCCAACCCAGTGAGAAGGTTGATGTGGTGGCAACTCAGGAATATTAAAATCTGATCATTAAACTAGTTATTAGCTCTTGGGGCAGTTTTGTGCATACTCGGGCAGCAGACAAACTTACTGAAGAGCCATTCTCTAAATGAACTTTGATCTGAAGTTGCCGTGGAGCAGGCTATATTGTGAGTTTCTAGCCTAAATGAATGGTGATGTGAAAGACCCAGGTATACTCCATAAGACAGGTCTTTGAGGAATGGTGCTTCCTTCTTGTGTTTGGAAAGCAATCAGATCTTCCTGAGAGCAGTGGGCTTTCAATCACAGCAAGGTGTGTTTGTGTTTGAGGGTGTCAGAGAGAGCCCGTGTCAAGAGATGACAGCCAAACCTCAGTTTCACCATCACTGCTTTTTGCTTTGTTAATCTTTTCTTCTTCCTATGTTCGTATTGTGGGTAAATTTCAAACCAACAAACTAATTGTTGTTGTGATTTCAGCAGATAATTAATTTGAGGAAAGCTTAGCACACTGCCAGCTTTTCCTCCTGATGGTGCTGCTGCCACTGTCCTGTTTTGCTGTTTCGAAGAGACCCAGAAACGGAGTGTATCTGTTACCGTAATAAAATAAGCCCCATGCTGTTAAGATACATAAAATAGCATGGATAGGCAGCAAAGGAAGCCCAGTTTTGCAAACTAGGCTCCTAGGTTTTGTAATTAGTCTGCAGCAAAGATGAAGTTTGACAGTCTTGCTCTTATATTGCTCTCTGGGGTACAAGTGCATGTGTAGCTTTCCGAGAAGAGCTGAAAATCAACCAATACCTGGAATACTAATCTGTTATCTGTACCCTTCTGAATGAGAAAAATGTGCCTTCTGGCAGGCTGAGAAGCACATTGGTTTTATGCCTCTCTTTGCTTAGTGGCTGTGTACAGTGGTCGCCATGGAGTACCTGATACTTTGGTAGTTTCTCCTCACATTAGCATTTTTTCGTGAAAAAAATTGCACAAAGTCATAGAGCACTACTAATATCTGTGACATTAAATACTAGCTCATTTGTATTCTTTTTCTGTTCCAAGAGTCCTGGTCCGGCTGCAGACACTGAGGGTAAACTTTCAGGCAGAAGATCTTTGCCTGAGAAAAATACCAAATAACAGTGACATGTTATTGTTCTCAGTGAGCTGAAACAGTCTATTAACAATAGCACTTGGGTGTGATGTGCATTCGTGTTTGGCAGGGTAAATAAATACTAAAGGATCTTATTCATTCATAGAATATAAAACTTAAAATACATGCTAATTGCAAAGCCTTCTAATTAGATATAATTATAATCTTCAAAGCATGTTGAACAGGGCAGCATTTGATCGTGGTGTTGACCTTTCCAGTGTACCTTCAAGAGAAACCCTTAGGAATGAGGTGTTGTAAAATTCATCAGAGAGCAATTAATTTGTGCAATTAGAGGAATATAATCTGAATTAACGTGTATGTACATATCAGAACATAAATGGACTTTAATGTGGCTGCACAGGCTTAAACTGGTAATGAGGATTCATTATATGACAACTAAGAGAATACATGAATAGGACCTTGCTCGTGCGAGACAGGCTCGGTGGGAGTCCAGGCGTGAAGGGAGAACAAGTACAAATCACCACTGACTACTTGAAACTTTTTATCTGATATGAAAAGGTAAAGCAATCTATTTTCTTAAGCCCGAGGTCTTGTCAAAAGAAATAAACCTTTAATATTTGTTTAAAAATAGGAATTTTCTGTGTCGTTTTACAATTTCCAGAAAGTAAGATGTCCTATTTTTTTGGCCTGTGTGAATTGAGTCCACTGTAGTCCCCACCCTAAAACAGGGTAAGAAAGAACTGTCTAAGCCTACTGCTGCTGGTCCTGTGTCTTTGTCTCACGGTATCATTAACAGATAGCAAAGAGCACACCAAAACTGGAACACTGCATCATTCATGTGTCTCTGTTCACTTTAGAGACTCAAATCCAATCTACAGGCACCATCTCTCATTGCAGTGTTGCTCTTAGGTATAAATTTTGCTTTTCAATTAAAGGACAGGAAGAAGGATATGAGATAAAAATTGCATAAAGCTATAAATAAGAAGTAGAAGCTCTCATGAATCTGTTTTTCTCTTGCATCTCCCTGGGAAAATGTTTTCTATTACTGGTAACTGGATCAAAGACACAGATTGGATGTTTTTTTCTGACACATGTAGTCCAGAAGCACAATTTAAAAAATGTGTATTAGATTTAGTTCAAACTTGATGCTCCTAGATTTTTTAAAAAATAATTGCTCTTTAGTTCTCAGATATTCCTTTCATATTATATTTTTAGACAATCTTCTCAGCCCACTACTCCACTTATTTTTAATTTCACTTCATTAGCTCCCAGTTTCTGTAAAGTGTGATCATTCCCCAGCATTGGGTACAAATCTTTGATATCAGCCTGATGTGATTTCAGGCTCATCAGCTGCAGTGAGTGCTCATCACACTGCCCCTCTGCGAGCGTCTGACGCTCCTCTTGTTCAGATCCTGTACTTTGTAAATTACTGAAGCATAGCTCCAATAAATAAGCCTACCTAAAAATCTGTGCCAGTCAAAATATTTTTCACGGTTTTATGTGAAGACATACATTGTCTTTATGCAGCTGTCTCTTTCTGAACTAATTTTATTGCCATACATCAAGCCTTAAACACTATCTCATGTGAAACTTTGCCAATGTTTTAATGGGCTTAAAGTGCTAAGTATTCTTATTTATTTCTCTGCATTTACTTATAGACACTGTAATGACAAGCAAATGTACAATCAGTGCTACAGAAAGCAGTATATCCAGGCTGAACATACTGCACATGAGCATATGCATGCTGAGGGTAAGGAAAACCACAGACAGGTGTAGCCTGGGGCTGTCTCCTTCTCCCCCTTCTTGCAGGTTGTCATCTCCTGTGGGGAGGAGAAGCTGGTGGACGCACATACCCACTCCCAGTTCTAGCTCTAAACTGAGACCCCTGCCTGATGCCCAGCTCTCAGCTCACAAAATCCCACCGAGCTGATTTGGTCCAATAGTTAGGGGCAGAAGCTGTTCCTCTTCCAGGTGAGGGATGAACCCCAAGGGCAGTTGTGGCACAGCAGTGGAGCATCAGCCCTGGGATGCACCCGCAACTGGAGTGAATCAGGGGATAAGCTGCTTTGCTGCCTTGTAACAACAGACCTGGGTACTGTAGGGCCATGTTCTCACTCAGGCTGGGTGATCAAGTTTATGCTGGAGGCAGGTGAACACAGCAGGATCACAGCTGGGTCCAGAGCCATCTATTTAACTCCTCCTTTGGTAGATTTGGGTTGTGCTGCTGCTCTCCTGCTGTCTGGGGGTTGTTTCACTTGGCCATGGCTGGGCAAGTGGTTTCTCTGGTTTCTCTCCTTCCCTCTCCTTAGTAGCTGAAGGTGAGATCTGAAAGTTTGTGCTTCAAGTGCAGGTGGTTCCTGTAGTTCCTGCCCTGAGCCTCACACTGAGGATTGTGTTGACATTTAAAGGAAGGCTATCCTGGTGGATGTTGCAGTACTGTAAATGGGCATTTCAAGAGAGAACAATAAATGCAGAAGTAAGACTAAGTTGTTGAGACATTTTAGCTGAAGGAAGAAAAGGGAGACTTCAGACTGATAGAGATGCAAAAACATACTCTGTGCATCTTGGAAACCAGAAGCTCAGCCATGCTGCAGATGTGTCCCTGATAACCTGAATGACCCCAAGGAGCCAAGCTGAGATACCTATGCAGTAGTGTTCCCCTCATGGATAAGGAGTCCCTGTTCCTTAGGGAAAAGTGATGTACTGACCTCAGCCTAGTGGCTGAGGGCTATTGAATTCATAGGGTGTCATTTAATCTCTGGGCCAGGGAAATAAAATGTTTAGAGGGTATGATAAGCAGAAAATATGGTCAGAAGTGTGGTTAAAAAGAAGCTAGTTTTATGTGCTCAATAGTAAGATTTAAAGCTTTGCTGTGGGTTGGTCAGCATGCTTGTGCAGAAAGCATGGCAGGGATCTGCTCTATGGTGAGACTCTCTTGGGCTGACTTCACCTGTAACTCTCCATGCCTGAGTCAAAGGTTTCCCTGCTTCTTTATGTTCTGTCTTGTACTTTTACAATATCTGTATCCATTTTCTCCTCACCCTTAAACAACTTCCAGCGTTTTCATTGCATGTCTAACTTAATGAGAAACTTCGGATGTGCCTGGAGCTGTATCCAGGGCTGTGCTCAGATCTTGAAACCACTGCCTGAAAATTGGCTTCCTAGGTAATAACCTAGAGCTCAGTGTATGAAGTGTACTGTGTTGTAGATGCTCTCTCAGTGCAATTTCTTTGAAGAAATAAATTACCACTGTGTTTTGTGTTGGGTGAAAGAGTGTTTTGTTGTTATAAGTGACCGATAAAGATAACAGTTCTAGAATTTGGCACTTTACCTTTGTGGGTCTTTTTTAATAGATTTAAAAAACGATAAAGGTTTTCTTATTATAAGGGTCTCCGGATTACTTATCTAAATTATGAGTGAGGTGGATGTTATCCTTCAAAGGATAAGCTTTCTCTTTGCTGTGTTCTCAGACAAAGTATTTTCCAACAACGTGGTCTTCAGTGTTTGCCCATTTTTGCACTGTAATGAGATGTATGTCACTACAAAACTGCATTAAAGGACTTTTTAATGCAGTCGGGAGCCACAGCTAACAGGCCTTCTATCAATGTAAGTGCCATAGCTCAAACTGATAAAGAGCTAAATCCCTAACAAGCTCTAAGTTACAGCATGGAAATAGAAAGTAGACTTTCTCCATACACATTTTAAGTACCTCATTAGTTCTCAATATGTCTACATGAGCTGAAAGTAATTGATCTCATTAGTATGTATGTAAATGTGGCAAATTTCTTAAATTTTGCAACTTAGCTGTGTTCAATTAACCGGTTTGTTAAAATATATGACTCTTCAATTAATTGCAGGGGTGAGCGTGTGAAAGGGACTATATGCATATGTTAGGGTCTAGAGGACAGAGATGCTGAGTCTCATCCAAATCTCAGCTGTGGAATTTCTGCCTGTTGAAAAATCCACCCTCTGTGGAAAACAGGGCACAGTAAGGGCTGTTTGCTGCCGAGGTGGAAGGGCAGTGATGTCCTCCTGCTCCAGGTAAAGAGGTAGATTTGTGACAGTCTCAGTGATGCTGAAGATTATTCAAAGCATTAATCACACTTTGGGGGTTTTTTCTTCTGAAACATGTCTAAAAGAGGCTCTTTGAGAACTGAGAGATCCTGTAGGTTTCTACAGCCCTTAGCCAAGTCTGCACTGGTGTGCTTAAACTTGCCTTGGTGGGTCCTTATGATGCACCCGTGGCCCAGATGCAAGAGTGTTACTGAGGTAAGATCTTTGGTGCGTGTGGGATATGTGTAGAGAACTCACCTTGTGTGCACCCTCTGCTCAGAGGATTTCATTTTCTGTATCTCAGGGCTATGGAGTGGTAGATTTGCAGTCTGGATTTCACAAGCTTCCTGAATACAGCATGGTTCCCTCTAAATGCCTGCAAAATCTGGAAACATTAGGTATCTAGGAAGAAGTCCAGCCTAACAAATAATTGGGATACAACAAGTAAAACAATTTAAGGAAAAAATGTATGGCAGTGCAATTTCTGAGATACTGGAACAAATGTGAAAAGCCTGGAAAGTCCACAGTAGAATCTACTTTGTACCAGTTTTGTAGGAGGAGATCTGTAAGTAAAATTATAGCTGTGACCAAGTGAGGCAATTTCTAATAGTTCTTGAGGCTTTATTTGTTATGTGATGCTCATTGATGAAAAAATGAGCCATAAGGACAGAACAACTGACAAGTGTTTTTATTTTTACCTCCACGAGTTCTTGAGCTTACCTGGACATCACAAGTTACTGGCTAAGGCTGCCCTTGGGCAAAGCTCTGCTTGTCTGCAGTGAAAGCTCTGCCATGCTCAGAATTATGAGATTTGGTTCTGTGGCTGTTTCTTCCTCCAATATTCCTGACAAACTGTTTTCCCCTCCTTAGAGCTTGTGCCTTCTAAGAATTTTTTGAACAAAGTGATTTGTTCAGTTAGTTGCACTACATAAACTATACCTATAAATGTTTGCAGCATGCCCTGCTACTTCTTCTTCAGTAACAAAAGAGCATGTGCTTGCTCTATTAATTCTAGCTTTTGGAGGGCAGGGGGTTATTTGTTTTGTGAGTAGTTTCTGTGTGTGACTTTACCCATAAACCAGATGTTAACGCAATACTCCACATGTTTGTGATCATTAGACAGTATTAAAAGCTATCATTCAATCACCATTTGGGAACAAGAAAATTGGGTGTTCTGCTACCTGCAAAGCAATAAAATTATTGTCTGACACATTTACAATCCCAGAACTAGCCATCTGCATTTACATGGAATAGGGTGTGTTGATACAATGGTGTCTTGCTGAGCTGTTCATATATAACATTTGCATTAGATAACTTAATTTAAACACATAGAGAGAGCACAGTTGTAGGTCTTATAAATAAGGAAATGAGATAATGTTCAGATAGGTACTTTTGTAAATAATTGTGTCATTCTGAATTGGGTTTTTTTACCTGTTTGCTATTAACCTTTACCATTTTTGCCAAAGAAATTAGAAAGGTCTGGATATTTGCAAACACTTGGGAACTATATTTTTTTTTTATTTAACCATTCTTTTTAACATAGAAACAGTATCAGCATATTTTCCAGTTTCCAGAGGGTTTTGAAAAGAATGATAGGAAACCATAAAACTCTTGAAAGGACTTTACCTTGGCTGAAGACTTTAAATATAAAGAGATCAATTTTCTGATAAGATTCTCTGAAATGAAAGGACATTTTGTAATTTTAGCAAACATGAATACCAAAACTAGGGATGGCTGATTGGGACCTGGAGCCTGATACAAACCTCATTATAGACTACAAAAACTTTCCTGGAACTTTTATGGCCTTTGGATCTGGTCCTTTAATGTGTCTGGTAAGGTAATGGTTGAAATAGTTTCAGCACTCTGATCTGTTCTCTGAATGTCACAATGCTGCCAGTTTCTGTGGAAGGGCTTTAACTCTCTGGCAGGTCTTTTCAGGGGAGTGGAAGAAATGTCCCAGTGTTGGCAGCAATTACAATGTGATATTATACCTCTACCAGTATCTATTCCAACCTAACTTCAATAACAAGAAGCAAAATCTGGTTATCTCTGCTGATTACACTATGACAAATAACTTTTGTGCAATCTAGTCTTTTCATGGCAGTAAGTCAGTGTGGGGATGACACGACTTGCCTGAGGGAGACGTGCCCGTGATAAAAACCTTTGATGAAGGTGCCCAGCCTGGGAGCTGTGCTGGGTCTCATGCAGGCTCTGTTTGCACAGACAGTGCTCTTGTGGTGGCCATCCCCTTGTCCCTGTGTGATGGGAAGGGTAAGGAAGGTTGGGTGTGACATGAATTTTTGATCACTTTGGAAGGTATGTGCATTTATTACCCTGGTGTCCAAGATTGGTGCTGGTAATGCCTTTTATAATCACCTCTGGCATGTGAGGAAAATGGACTCTTTTGACCTAAGACAATGATAATGTTCACAGGTGAATATGACTCTAAAAGCATTAATTTCAATTGCCCATGTGCAGTATTTGGATATTTAATACATTGGTTTCATCAGAAATTCACGAGCTTGTTCATTTAGGAAAAGAGCTGGAATCCTACTGTGTTCAATAGGAGGGGAAACTTGCTTCGGGTGCCTTTCTGTCAGGTCAGGGCTCCCCTTTTCTCCACGAACTCCCTGAGAAATGACTGCCTGAGGAAAAAGCAAAATTTGTCTGTGGTTCTGTGGTGTTTAGTTCCGGGCATGGACTCCATGGCTGCTTTTGGCCAAAGTAGAGGTAGCATAATTTGCTTTCTGCCCAGCAACAGGAGTAAAGGATGGGGACTAGATCACCTTTGCCCCTGAGTCTGGGTTTGCTCCAGCTATGTAAGGTGCACAGCACTTCCCACACCGTCCCTTTGCCAAAAACTATCCTCCAGTGCTGTGCTTGGTTTTGCAGGATGTGCTGCTTGCAGCACCTTGGGTTCTGCCTGCATCTTAAACCACAGCAATCCTCTCAGCCTCACACAGCTCACCTGCGTGACCCGATGGGTGTTTTAGCCTTATAAGCAGACAGTTAGTGCAATCAAAATATAAAGATTTCATTCAACTGAAAATGTGCATAGACTGGGTGAGCAACCATAGACCATAAGTATCCAGGTAGCCACAGAAATAAGGAATACAGGATAACTTGGAATAAACCAAAGGGATAATTAATTGTATGTGGTGAAAAGCCCAAGGAAACAGGGTATGAGCAGATAATTGATACAATACCTTTCTTACTTATTTGCCTTGTGGATTACACAGGTTTCTAAATTTTTTATTTATTTAATTATGTAGTATTATTTTTTGTTGCTTGGTTGCTGGGTGAGTTTCATGCTTTCCAACAAGAAAGGCTCTTGACAAGGAGGTGGATTGTATTGCAGGTCAAGGTTCTGGAGGGCTGCCATGCAAAGTGGTTTAGACAGAGAGGCTCCCAGTAAGTGCTACAGTAGTTGCAAATTGGCAGATCCTCTGTGTGTGGATGCCAAATAGCCAATTCCCACTTCGAGATGTTGAATAATGAGCATTGTTTCTAAATTCTTTCAAGAATAAATTCCATTAAGATGCTTGGAATGTAAATACTTCCTCTTAGAGAAAGTAAAGGCTTTAATTTGGTTTAATTCTATTATTAGGTGTCTTAATAAAAATGCCTATTTAAACTATTTAAGACATACATCCACTGAAATTCTACAATATTAATTTTATGGAAAACTTCCAGAAGAACTCTATTAGTTTTCCTCTATTAAGATAACATTATGGACTTTTAATAGAGCTCTTGGCTACAGCAATTTTTATTGACCTAGTTAGTAAACGAATTAATATTAGTCTCAGTTTCTTCAAAATATTATATACTTTTAAAAATAAAGTTTAAAAATTTATTTAGTAATTTATCCACTGCAAGTTTTACCACCCCTTGATAGCATATATACATGCACTTGGGTGAATTTTAGGTATGATTTACTTTTGCTTAAGACTTTCTGGGCAACTCATATAATGATTTTTTGTCTCTTCATAACCTTATTTTTTAAGTAAGGCAGAAAAATCAATTCTTACATGTTCTTACCCACAAGTTGGTTCCATACAAATAAATCTCAGGATGGGATGTGTTAATTCTTTTAATAATGCTTTTTCTGCTCAATCAGATTGAATAAATGCAGCTAGGTTACCTACAGTGGATTACTTGTGGTGGATGATTTCTTGTAACCAAATTGTGCATGCACTTAGCCATGGTTGTTTGCATCTTGCTTCTATTTTTGATAGATATTGGTGTTTTTTCTGCAGTTTTGGGTAGAGGTTGCTCTGGTTTCATAGGAAACCACGTTGCACTCCTGCCCATGACTCTGAGGAAGATCTAATCCTTCTCAAAGAGTTCAGACCTGGTGGGTTCTGACAGCCTAAGCTCCTGCTCAGTCTGGGGATCTCAGCTGGCATCTCAGCATGGTGTTCCAAGCAAAGGATCATGACTGACAGTATCCTAAATGCATTATGAAAACGTACAATTTTTGTGGTCATAGGGATTTTCTGAATTTATACTGCACAGGCATTGGACACACATGACATTTGCATGCTCTTTGAAGCACTGTGCCATTAAATAGTCAAAACAGTGGTCCACCAATGAGAATTTTACTTGAAAAATAAAAGCAAAGCAAATTAATGATGTCTGTGTGTTAATAGTTAACTGAAGTTTATTTAAATGCCAAGTTAGGTTATAGATGAACAATGTAACTTTTTTCTAAGGTCTATGTCATATAAAATAGTACTGTCTTGTCTTCAATGTGAAGGCTGATTATTTACATTTGGTTTGTTGTTTTTCAGTGCATCCATTCATGTGGCATTCCATATCCTGGACTCTCATGTTTATATGAGCCAGTAGCACATCCTAGAACATTTGTGTAATTCAAACTCTTTGTAGAGACCCATCATCCTCGAATCTGAGCATAAAATAAGAGGTAGCCAGAAAAGTGAATCTCCGTTGTTACCAGCTCTTTGCATGCTGTGTTGTTTGGGTATACTAGATAGCTCGCATTTACTGCCTTCCATAGCTGACACCACAGAGATGGATGTTTAGCCACCGTACAGGGGCCCACCAGTAATTCAGTAAGTAACTTGGGCTTTTTCTGAGTGCCCTCTTGAGGGCTTTTAAATTACCTCTAGGTTATTTACTGGCTTTCTGCATAAGAATCAAGCTCATTTCTAGCCACCGAATGCCCAGATGTGCCAGAGTGACGGATTCCATGTTGTAGGAACTAGTGGTTTAGGTCTTGATCTCTTAAACACTTGGCTACTTGATTTAGCTTTATTCCTGGGCACATAGTCCCTTCAATTTCTTCTCATTTACAGCTTTATTGGATCTGTCTGATGAATGTTAAGCACAGCATTTGTACATTTGGGTGTTCTGAGGTGAGCACTGTAGCTAAATTCTGTTTTGATAGACCAGGATTTTCTTGGGAGTGTGCTGGCAGAGTCTACAGATGATGGATAAGGAAATAGAGCTGGGTATGGAAAAGAGCAAGGTCTAAATGTGTCACTGCTGTCGTTCTCTGCTTGAAAATGCTACCATGGAAGCTATGTGTGAGCACTAGACCTTGCTAGTCCGAAAGCCTAAAGGTCATGGAGACTTGTTGGTGGAGGTCGGCAGAGGGATGTTTATTTTCAGCACTGTTCTCACATTGACAACTTGAGAGTGAAGAGGATCCACAAACGCGTATGTTTGGTGATTTCATGTAGCACTATTGCTGCTTAGTTAGAGATGAGTAATTTCTGGCCAACACATCTATGCCACTTTGCCACTCATGTATCATAGCTTCAGGCCTAAGAGCTAAATTTGAGATTGTTTGGTGTTTGTTTATTAATATTTTTTAAACAGTGTAGCATGGCGTAGTCATGTTTCACTTTTCAAAATATAAAACAATATGGTGCTACTAGTGTATCATTGCACCCTATACTAAAAACTCCTCAGGTAGCAGGGTATTTTTAGGGATTGATTTCTCTATATTGTATATCAAATACGAGGAACCCATCAGGGGACTCTAACATACATGTGGTAGCATATTCCTAATATGTGCTGTGGAGATGTCACGCCATCTGTACATTTGGGCAAACTTAATACAGTGTTTGCGATGTAGGTGTGTGATTCCTTGTGTGCATGTGCACTCAGTGTGTGGTTCGTGTGGATGGCTGTGTGTCCCAGTCATCAGTCAGTGGTTATCAGACTACGTGATTACATGTTCCATTCGAACCCATTTGTCTTCAAATTGCCCTGACAGGGCAGTAGAGACTCCTCAAGCACCAGAGCTAAAGGACCCTTCCACAGCCATAGTTTCAGGTGCCTTCGTATGTACTTTAAGCAATATGACCATGCTGAGAACAAAATCTTCGGTCTTTTCAGGATTCCTCCTTATGTCCCAAAGCAGTGACTCATCTCAGCAGTGCATTCAGCCCTTTTTTGCTTGTCTTTTTGCAGGCTCTGCAGACACCCTGTGCTCCTTTGTACACAGGCTTGCCACTCTAGTTTAGGAACCTTTGCTGTTGTTTTTGCCATCTGGAGCAGCCTCTGTGTGTCTTTCTGCCTCATCAACTCTCCATCTCTTTGACTTTTTTCTTTTTTTTATAAAGTAGATTTTCTGTTCTGCATAGGCCTAATTTTTTTTCATCACTCTTTTATTAGCCTTGTTGCTCAGTACAGTGTCTTTACATCACTTGACATCACTGTATCACAACACACACATCTACTGTGTATTGCCTGCATTCACTTCTTCCTTGTATTTAATGCTGTCCATCTGGGAATGCAGTTGGTATGAAAGGCAGTATATGTTATGAAGTTGTATTATATTCTAAGAGAGACAGCAGCATCTGCTGCTATACATATAAATATTCTAACTTTGCAGTACTTCAACAAAGCAAATAATTTGGGCTAGTTTCAAACAGAAAAATTATTAGGTGATAAGATGTATAAAAGGAATTTTTAAACAAGCTTGAGACCTTTATGACTAGGGTCATGCACAAGACTTTAACCCTTTTTTTCATATATATAATATGTACTAATATATATATAATAAATAGTTGAACATATATTTTAGAATATACATTTGTACATGTGGTTTTGTGACTGTCCTGGCTTACAGGAGTTCAGGCTTCCTTTTACATCCACAGTTCTGTGCTGGCAGTCACAACACCTGAGCTACTCCGCACTGAAGCTGCTTGCCTCTCTTTGCAGGTAATCTGAAGTCTTCAAGTTAGGAGACAGATTTGAGAAATGTGTCTCAGAAAATAAATACCTGTGGCTTTTTTGTTCAAGTGAGAATTAAATTCAAAATTTGATTTTCAGAAATCTCATCAGTCAAATAACACCGCTAACATAGTTCTGATTCTCCAGTCATACGTTCCCTGGGTTGAAAGTCTCCCCTTCTTCAAACCTCTGAAAGCTCAGGGTTCTTCCATCACCCACAGGATTGCACAACTCGTGAATGCTTGACTCTGATCCAGTGAGTACCCCCTGCTAGCAGGGGAACCTGCAGGGCTGAGCGGGTTTTCTGGGATCAACCCAGCTCCGGGATTGAGGCAATCCGTAAGTGCTCAGGTGACAACAGCAATCGAGCAGGGTTTGTGCTCAGAGGAGCCTGCTGCTGATCCTGCCAGCACTGTCCCACACTGGCAATCCCAAAGGCTTTTGGATGTGGCTAAACATGGCTGTTTTAATGATATAACCAGTATCCACTGATTCTGGTTTTTTTTTCACTTATTTAATTTTGTATCCTTTGTCCAAGCTGTTGCAGTCAGAGCTTCCTTCAAGAGCTGAGATAGAATAGCAAGAGACAACTATTTAAAGGAAATAATTTAAACATGAGAGTGTCGGTAATAAAAAGAGTTCATCTGTGCAACAATATTACATTTGTCATTGTATTTGATTACTAATGAATACAGACTATTCATCTTAGCAACAAGCAGAAAAGGGAGGATAAAAGTTTTGTGTTAAATCAACTAAACGACAAAGTGAGTCAGTGGAGGCTGTTTTAGTGTTCAGAATGCAAACTGTGCAGCTCATAACCATGAAATTTACTGTACCTTTTATAAGCATATTTTGATTGTAAATGTGTGTGTGAGATAAAAATGCTTAGTTTTTAGGGCAAGATGGACAGCTAATTTTTTAAAAACCATGACATTAATGGCTGGAACTGTAATGCCCTTGTTATTCAATCTTGAAAAAGTTTACTTACAGTTCACTTTTAATGGCTCTTTCATACCATTATCAAATGAATGATAGTCATTGCAAGCATTTTAGCAGCTTTCAAATCTGTTATAGTTTTAATTAAATTGGCTGTGAATTGTGTATGTAGCAAAGGTTGACAAACTAGCACTCAGTGCAGCATCCCTGCTTCTCAGTGAAGCTGTCACAGGATGTGCATGGTCTTGATTTCTTTAAACACTTTATGGTTCTTTTAATCTGTATCAGATGTTGACTTGGAACCGTAAGTAAACAGCTCTGGAGAGCAGGATGGGATGTTGCACAAATACCCCTGAGGTGCTTCAATGGAAGCAGCCTGGTTTAGAGTGCATGGAGCAGTCTGACCTGTGTGATGGCTGTGGATTTGTGGAGAACATGGTCTCTGTGCTTAAGGCCAAGGGGCTTGTGTGAGCTACACATGTGGATGCTCCTAACACCATGTCCTACTTTCCAGCTGGAAGATGTCAGTAAGGTCTCTGGAGCTTACTGTTATTGGAACAACATCCACTGTCCCCCCGCCAAGGAACTGTAGATATACTTTAACCACCCGTGGGCTGGTACTGTGGCAGCTGCTTGCTTGCAGAAAGGAGGATGAGAAATTAGAGGGCTTGTCCCTGTACTGGGACATTTAAAATAAATGTGCCATTTATTTTAAAATATGTTTCTGTGAATGCTGCCTTTGCTGCCACTGCCTTTTTCTGTTAAGCACCTCTTCCCCCTTCAAACTGGTATAGCAACACTGCAAACTGGAGGATGTGACTCTAGTTGTGTTAGTTTTGAAAGTGACATTGCAAATCAGCCTATTTTAGACCAAAGTAGTCCAGCCTGCCGTAAGCAATGGGAAATAATGCTGTTATTTCTGAGAGATTTAGTAAATGCTAAAGAAAAAAAACTAATGTTTGTTATTTTGTATTCAAATATATCGGCCAAATCTTGAAGACATTTTAGTTTGTCTTTGCTTGGTCAAAATCACATCAGAGAAAAAAAGGCCTTGAAAAAAAATCCAGGCTGGAGTCTGGTTTTCCCCCAAGAGTTCAGCATTATTTTCCATTATGCTGCTCTATCCCTTTCTGTGCTGTACAACACACCCCATTTTCTAAGAATATCATAACATATTCTTCTAGAATAAACAAAACACTTCAATTTTTAGAAAAAAAAGCATGCAAATTAAGGTGCATTATTTGTGTTCTCACCTACTTTGACTGAGAGTAGCAAGGTACACATTTGGACTTCAGCACAGGAGGAAGCTATGTCATCCCCCCAGCTCTCCTATCATCCTGTGGTCTGAAAGCCTTGTGGACTGCTGGAGTTCTTGCAGCTACATACAGATGATGTGTTCTGCAATAAAACAAACCAACAGCATTTGACAAGTCCAGTTTCAGGTTAATTATTTAGGCTGCTCTCACTTCCTACTATTTTCTCCACTTCCAGTGTTCTGCTGATCAGCCAGGCTTTCAGCTGGTACCCTGCATACCATATGCTTGTCCTGGAGATGGTCCTTACATAGCAAAGTGCCATTGACGAAGCAAGAAGAAAATGAAGGAGTCCAGATTCACTGTGCATTTAGTGTTACAAACACAGCAAGAGTTATGCTGTCATGAATTAAAACCACTTTTAAATGGGAACTTCATGCAGCCTTTTCAGTCTAGAGGCTTTGTTTAGATTGAACTGCCCACGTTCTTGAAGTATATCCACATATCCTGGCAACCCCTCTCTCCCTTCCAGGTTGGACCTACGCCCATCTCTTCATTTCTGATCACCTGGACACTTGATTTCTGAGTTGCTGCGTATACTTGACCCTTGTACTTGCAGCCACAGTTTGCTATGGGTCTTGATCAAAGAACTGTTATATTTTCCCTCGGTGCTTAGCAGGGTCCTGTTCAACTTCTCCATTTGTTCTGGGGCAGATGATGAGGTAAAAGGCATTTGTTCCTCATCAAAATGCTCTCCAGTGGTTCAGCCAGGGAAAAACAGCCCTGGGGAAAGTACTTCAGGGAGCTACCGTTTCTCAACTTTAAAGCATCATCTGTCAACCCCAGGCCTGTCTCAGAACAGCCATGAAAATTCAGGCATATACAAACAGGTATGTTTTTGAAGAACAGAGACATTTTAATCTAAATTCAGACTCTACAGAGGTTGGGTGCAGCTGATGGGGTTCAGATCACTCCCAGCTTCACAAGGGTGATAGTTTATGCTTAAATGGATTAGCAGTTATCCATATCCTCTTGTTAGCACCGCAATTACAAATTAGTATAACATAAAAGCTTGGTATAATTGTGCTGAAATGAAAAATATCTCTTTATGTTGCACATTTCACAGCCACATTAGACTTGCAGAGTATTGTGGCAATGATTACTTTTTGCTGAGGGGGAGAGAAAAAGATAAATGACTTTTAAATCACCACATGACTCAGCCTGCAAGCTCTGAGTTTATTTGTAAGACATTTATCTCCTTGTATACTCACCAGGAAAAAAAATTATCATTTAATTAATAAACTTAATAGCCTGAGGTATTCTGATCAATAAAAAATAGTATGAGAACAGGGCATGATGCAATGAAATATTGAGTTGTCTGCAGACAAACCCATGATTTTCTTTAAAACTGATCATGTCCCTGCCTAGTTAGTTAGAGGAGTCTGCATGGTAAGATACAGTGCTCTGCTGAAAATCAAACTGATAGACCAGCTTGAACAAAAAAAAAAAAAAAAAAAAGAAAAAAAATATTGAAGCAGCTCCTTGTGCCTTGGAACAATTTCCCCTTTATGTTTTCTCTGTGTGACCTTTTGAGCTTTGTTTCCCTGCTGGCACTGAAATGCTGAACGAGCTTCCAGTGAAGCCAGTGGGTGTTTTTCCACTGACTGCAGCAGATCCCAGCCGGGTCAAATCCTGCTGCGGCTGGGGCTTGACTCGCTGCCTGTGCCTATTGTGACATTAGGTCAGAGCCCCATTACAGCCCTGCAAATCCGGAGTTGCCATGCTGGCTCCAGGACTTATCCTGGATAAGGTGGAATAACCAAGAGCAAGAGGCGTCCCAGTGTCCCGTTGCCAGCAGCTCAGATGTGAGCGGCAGCAGCTGCCTGGCAGGACCGCGTTTGTTTGCTTTATCTCAGCCCATTATGATTTCACTCCTTGCCAAGGCAGCCAAGGGCTGATCTAATGCAGAAGTACTTGCTGAGGGAAATATGTAAATGTGTCATTTTTTCACTCAGTCTGTAATAAAAATGTGTCCTTAAAGAAAAGACCTATGGATGTCAGGTACCTTGTAGGCACGTGGAAACAGCAGGAATTTTTCATCTCAGTTTCCACGGCAGCTTTACAGGGGCAGACAGAAGTGGAAGCAATGCACCTTTTCTGCCAGACAAATGCATCAAATTAGCTTGTGTCATTCTGACATCAGTGTTAAATGGTGTATGGGTTTTAATTTGAATATGCTTTTGAAACAGTCTTTTAGGAGAAACAATGCTGTGAACAACTTGATTGAGAATTGGTGGTTTTCAGTTCCTGTTTCCTGCATTGAAAATCCCAGACTCCCTCATGATTGTCCTCATGCCATTGTTGGATGAGGTGCCTCCTTCAGTCATGCTGGGCACTGCACAGCATCTGCTTGGGCACCAGATGAAGTTCAAAGTGAGAGAAGGTGAAAAACGTAATGAAGGATGGAAAAATACACAGAGGAAGGGAAAGCTGTCCAGGATGGTGGTGAATCTCCTTCAAGGGCAATAATCCTGACAAGAAGGCTAGCCCTTTTGTTCTCACACCACCTCTTCAAAGCTCTGCAGTGAAATGGAAATATTAGAGTTGGTATTATTCACCTCATTTTTTTCACAAATTCAGTGTAGTTGTGAATGTGACATGATCTACTAATTTATCCTGTGTTAATTGCACTTCTGTGTTTCTATGCAAAGCTGCTTGTTTGGATGAAGGCAGGCTCCTCCATTTCTGTGCTGTTTTTATAAACAGTGATTGTTGCAGTTTTCCAGACTGTTATGTTAAACCTCACATTTCCCTGTGCTGAGCTCACAATTATGGAAGACCTGCAGACCCCAATTATCACTGCGGGTCAAGGAACATGCTAGTGAAATGCTTATGAGTAAACACTGCAGGATGTGGTCCTTCCTTGCTGGATCTCCTTTTACCCCATAAGCACCATACATATTTTCTATATTTTTAAAATAACATCAGGTGCTCATTAGCTACAACTGAACCAGGACACTGACGAAGTGTGATAACAGGAGAAGCTTCTGAAGATGCAAGAGAACACACTATGAATGAAGGAAATGTTTTTATAAAATTTGTCAGAATGTTTGCCTTTGAACTAGCAAATGACATTTTCATGAAGAATTTAATCTGATTTCTCCTGTTTTTTCCCTAGTTTTAATCCAGCTCTACATGGAGCTTTCTGACTCACACTATGACTTAATTTCTTGCTCTGTGCTGTGCTCACTGCCATAATATGTGAGCATTGAGACATCTTCATTCCATCACTTTAATTAAAGCAGGAGTCCTTACCCTCAAATGTGGACAATGAGTAGCACAGCCAGCTATGCTTGTTAGGCTCAGAAGGTTTTTTTAATTATAGATGTGCCTACAGGTATTCAGTGCAATCCCGTTTTAGCACTTAAGCAAGTGATCAGCTTAAGTGAGTTCAAGCAGCTCTTAAGCACATGCTCAGCATTCAGAGAGAACTTAAATACACTGCTGAATGGGGACATGAATCAGCTTCTGATTTACTGACAAATTTGTTATCTAGAGAGAATGTCCTTCCGTCCTAGGATCTTATTAGAGAAGTCAGAGATAATAGCCTTTTCCTACTGGTGCCAAAATCAGCACAAGATCTGTCTTCATGTGGTAAGCAGCAAATTGGCACACACTATTTTGCTTTCTTTAGCTTATCTCAGCCTTCCCTCTCCCTTTATTAAAGAAGGCACATGAGATGCTTCACAATGTTAATTTTCAGGAGATGTTTTAGTTGTGAAGAGGGATTTTTTTTATTTTTTTTCAATAGCAGATTTATCCAAATTTTTAGTGATGCTTCAAAACCCCAGAGATGAGTTTAAAGGATGGAAACTCTTGATCTGTGCCACAGAAATAATCCGTAACAGAGATACAGCTTTCTTAATGTTCTCAGGGCTATCTCCTGACATGTCTGCAGTTCTGGGCACTGTCATCTAAAGCAAACTTTTAAAGAAATAAATATGAAATTATGAGTTCAGGTAGCAGTGCCAGTAAGCTGTGATAGGAAGCATTGATACCCTGCAGGCTTGCTCTGGCTCTAAGGCAGCTGATGGTTGTACCAGTGTTTTCTGTCCTGGAATCAGGATGGCCCCGGCTGGGCACTGCGAAATCACGAGGGACTGTGGGGAGAAGCTTGGCTGAGGGGACCACAGCTATTTCATGAGCGCAGTGACATTTGACAAAGAGTATGAGTAAAATCAGGCTTGAGACAGGTTTTGACTTAAGAGATTCATGCATAATTGCAGTGTGGTATTGGTTATAAATGGAAGTAGTGGAAATACGATGTTAGGAGAGAGGGGTTTTTTTACTACTATTTAGACTTTCCAAAGTGGTGTATGTGATAAGAAACCAAAGACTGGTAAAAATTAAGGTAAAATGTTACAATATTCAGTATTCTCTGAGAGTAGATAAAATGCCAGAGAGAAATGAAGTGATAAGAAAAGACTTACTCCATCTAAAAATGTTAGTTTATAATGTTAGCTAAATTAAGCAGTTATTGATTTTTAATATACACTCTCCCCTTACTGGCTTATTAAAAATTTTTTTAAGCTTTCAGAATTTATTATGGGGTGCTCTCAATTTGAGTGGCAATACTGAAATATATATGCTCTGTAGCATGCTGGCTGTTCTCCCAGCAAAGTAAACAGCACTTTAGATAAGATTTGAGCTTGCAGCTTCACTTAATGAGAACATCGTCTTTCAGGGCACGGATTTGCTCATGTAGCCAAATAGGCCATGCATATCCTTATTTATTATAAAAATTAATATACAAAACAAACTCTATTTATGTATCTATATGGGCAAGCCACATTATGTCTGTGTCCCTATCTGCATAACTTCATTGCAGCAGTACTCAGTAGCTCGGAGAAGGAATGACTGTGAAGCTCTGTGGATCACGTGGGTGCCGCAGCTGGACAAGGAGAATCCAACAGTCCTGATATGAGAAGGAGTCATGTACTGCATCCCCACATGTCTCAGTGCTGGTAACGCTCTCACAGTGAGCTCTAGATGATATGCACAGCACAAAGTGCTTAGCTCTACACTGAGGTGAAGATCAGTACAGAATACAACATAGGAATGTGTGGTATTTGATGATAAAATTAAATTGGATGCTTGTAAGGAGAATAACAGCTATGCCATATTGCTGCGTGGATGCTGTTATCTTACATGTGTGTTCATTTTTCTTAATGCTAAAATAATGCTGAAAACATGGAGTGAGAAGGAAAATAATGTCAGATTTATAATCTGTTCAAGAATGCTGCTCCTTTTATCGCAACCATGGTGCAAAGCAAAAGATTCCTCTTTGCATTTCCCTGTTAAAGTGGGAATGATATTAAATGGCACTGTGTCTTTTTATACAATTCACAGGGAAAACCAAGGGAAATGGAAGGAAAGAGCCATGAGGTCCAGCAGTTGCTCTGCTATGCAGATTGGGAAGCTGCTGACCAGTCTCAACCTACCGTAGAGACTTTGGTAGTTCTGTGAGACCAGGCAGTTGAATATCTGTCCTACCAGTGCTGCAAAATGCACAAGGTGTCTTACACAAAAGTTGTCTTTATTTTACAATAGCTATTTGTGTAGTTGTAGTTGCATAGTGGCCAAAAAGCCAGTGAGTTCTTTCAGGCCTATTGATAAATCTGCACTTTTTCTCATTTTTTAATTTTTAAATTCAATTAATTTAGTTATACTGATTGAGAGGTTTTGCCTAACATAAAACTTCAACCAAAAAAGCATTCTTTAAAAATTCTAGCAATGGAAGATGTAAACTAAACTTTAAAATTTGCCAGTTGTAAACCCCTTTGTCTTTGGAGTGCTGCATAGCAGATCAATTCCAAGTAATTATTATGTGAAAAATGTAGGACTTTTTGGTTCATATATATATTGAAGAGATGCAAAGCCAATATAAAAAGAATTTTAATTGGTTTGAGATAGTAGCAGGAAATGATTTTCCTTCATTTGTAGAATCAAAAAAAATGGAAGTATCTCAGCTATTAAATTTTGGAAGGGAGTGCATATTTCAGTACTGTAGTTACTGATGTGTGAAATACAGAAAAATGTTAATTGAGGTAGGCTTGTGAAGTGAAATTAGTTGCAAGTGGACTGTAGATGAGCAAAGGGATTCTTAGGATGGTGCACCTCAGCCATACTTTGAGGTTAATTCATTAAAGATAATTGGAATGTTAAATAGTTTTCTATAAGGAATCACTGCTACAGTGGTTTAGCACTTTTAATCTGATTGAACCAGATGCTAATTACCAATATTCAGATTTATGCTATGCTTATTTATGTACTTGCCACCCTGATTACTTCCTTGACTGCTGATAATGTTTTCTGTCAGGGGTGGCAGCCCTTCAAATATCTGAAAATAAGGGCTGGAATGAGGGGAACTTCAGCAAGACCTGCCTGTCCCCATCTGTATCCATGAAGTCTGTTAAAATACAGGAGCAGCTGAGCAGTCTTTCAGTGATTCACCCTGATTAAACCCTCACCAATAACCACAGAGTAAGTGTGAAGTCTTTGGTGTGGTTCTCTGTGTGGACTTGACAACATTTATGCACCACTGCACCCAAACTTCTAATCAATGGGGCCTTGGCATAGATGTAACATGGTGGGTTTGCAGCTTAAGTACCCAAATGGTGGTCTGGGAGCCTTTGGGACCTGACCATGGCTTGTGGCACTCCCGGCCACAAGACAGACCCATGGTCTGTGGAAGCAGGGAAAGGAGGTCTGGTCTTCCTGGCTCTGCCCCATCTCCCACCAGGCAGAGGCCATTTGATATGGTGGGACACGATAGCCATCCCCTCATCCCCCAGGAAGGCAAATCAAATAATGCAGGATACCACAGTGAGTTGAACAGAAGTGAACAGAAATGCTGCTTTACATCAGGAAGCCAAATACAAATCTACAGCCTGTCACAGATTTTTATTTTTTTCTTTCCTTTATTTACTACTGTAAAGTGTCCTCTGCATCTATTTACTCTTACCTGGGGTCTCAGGCTTGCATATTTCATTTGCCCAGATGGCCTGCATCACTTTGTGAAGGATGATCTCTCCGTGCTGGAAAGGTGCATGTGCCAAATCCCATGCATGTTATCACTTATTTATTGCCTCCCTGGCGGCAGCCTGTCGCCAACAGGCGTATAATTAGACTGGCTCAGGCTGGAGACCTGTGGAAATTCTGAGTACTTTCATAATTGGCCAGTAAGTACTGTAGGTCTGTGCCTGAATCCTCTATGAGTCCAGCTATCAGAAGCTCAAGTTTCTTTCTTCGGTGACATATTTGTCTTTTATTCTTAAAGAAAGAGGAAATCCCTGCATTATGGATCTATTCTTATTTGTGTTTTCTTTCTTGATGACTTGTTATTAAAAACAGCCAGCTTTTGTTTCTGGAGAACCTTGGAGTCATTCAAAGAGAACAGCAGTCCCTCTTTCTGCTTGTGCTCCCACCCTGTACAGAAGGAGAAAAAGCAAAAGGAAAAACTGAAAAGTAAGAATAGGAGAAAAATGTTATCAGAAAAACAGCTAAGCCAACAGCATAATCTGCAAGTTCTGTGCGTACTGTTATGATATCTGAAACATAATTATCAAGCTTAAGTTAATTAGACTAATGCTTAGAAAATCTGGCATGGCAGATTGTGGTAAGTAATTATATATACCGATTAAAAGATGTAATATGCACTGAGCAAAAGCAAAAAGAAAACTCCATTTGATACAGCCAGTGAACACAGACAATTAAGAAGTCAAGTAGATGAGCACCGACAAAGATACTGAACTTTGTGGAAGATGATGGGCTAGATGCCAATTTTTCAGTGGAACAGATTTTGCATAGTATCAGTCAAACTTTTGTTTTATGAAAATCCACGCTACTGTTTCCTAACTGAAATGCATGAAGGGCCATTTGCTTTTGCATTAGGACGGGCTGACGTGAATACAAGGGTATGTGCAAACAAGAATGTGACATTAGAGTACTAGTTTACATATATATAGAAGTTGTGTAAATGGCTTTCCTTAAAAGCAATTCACAAGATGTCATACGAGAAATAAAGCTGTGAAGACAGTGTCTCCTGCAATTAAATGTAATAGTGCTCACGGGTCAGGATAAATGAGGAGAGCTTGTGTGCCTTTGTACACCTCGGTATGTGAACAGGAAAACCCTGAAACAGGCTGAGAACATTATATTTTTTGTGACCTTTGCTTGAAGAATAGTTTAAAGGAAAAAAGACAGAGAGAAAGGAGAGAAATGCAGCAGTCCTGTGGAAGAAGTTCTGATTGCAAGGTACCCTGCTATGACTTCAAAATGTGTCTAAATAAACAAAGTTATCTTGCAAGTCTTCCACAAAGTGTGTGACTGTACAACCAATTTCCCAATCAACTCCTTCCTGAAGGAGGAGTGGCAAACCTGAGAATTCCTAGCCTAGCAGATTGAGATGAAGCAAATCCATGCATGATCCATTCTCACAGCATTTAATCCAAAAGTATTTGACTGGGCTCCTGGAGTAACATAAAACCTCTTCTCAGCTGAGCCGTGTGTTTTATTCCTATCTGCTGGAAATTGCTTTCATTTCCATTGATCTCATTGTTTCCTAAGGCATGAAAAAATAGATTGAACTGAAAGAAAACAAAATTACTTTTTGTCTCTGAAAATTGGGAATGTTTGAGTTAGTTTTCCTGTCTTTTTACCTTTTTTAACATCCATCCCCCATGGTCACATGTTCACCCCATTCATGCAGTGTGGGATTTTCTGTAGCTCTGAATCCTGTCCTCTGGATTATGGTAAGAGAAGGTAGTGATCTGCTGCCAGAGTGTCATCACCAGAACAGAAATTGCAAAAATAACACAAACTGAAAAAGTTTCTACTGCTTTTTCAGATGAGTATTTCTAAAATATTCATCCTCAAAGGTTTTAATATTAATTCTGTCCAAAAGCAATGATACTGAAGTCTACATATTAAATAATAATTATTATGCAAATTCTATCAATTCATTATTTTTGTCTAGAAACATGGGATGTTTGGGAGGTTGTAGCATGGGCAGTAAAAACTGTTTTTTCCTAGGCAGTTTAATAAGATTTTCAATGTATTTTTATCCAAACCACTTTTTTACTAGTAGAAGCTATCAGCCTTAATTAACTGCAACACATATCCAGCTAAAACTAATTCTCCCCAAATTCACGGTCCCTTTGCTTAAATTAGTTGCAGAGTATTATATTCCCAGACTATTTCTCCATCCTGGTTCTTCTGCGTCGGCATTATGTGGGTACAACGGTGTTCTTATTCCCCATAAAAAGAATTTGCACAGAAGGCCAACACTGCAGCTTGGAAGAGGAACAAACAGGTTCCTCCTCCTCAAAGTGAAGGCAGCCTGTGCCCCTCCACCCCTGGAAACACCACTGTTATCCCAGTCTGGTAAATAAGGGCTACTGTATTGGGCCCCTTACCTGTGACTTTTTGCTGTCTTTTGATTTAGTGCACGAGTTCAGAGATTCATCTGAGGGGTGAGGACTCTGCTTGCACAGTAGCAAACTCTTCCTCACCTTCCCTTGTCTTTCCACTAATGCTGGGAAGGCAATGCAGGGACCTCTTGCAGAACTTACACCTCCTGTGTCCATCCATCCCAAACAGAATCTGGGACCATATATTGCTATAGGTGACATATCTTACTGAAGTTTGTACAAGAGTGGAAAAAAAGATTTGGGTAAAGCCTCATATGATGTCTCATAAGGGAACTTCCTGCATGACTTTTACAGCAATATTAACCAGTTGCAAAAACTGGAAGAGGTGAATGACCATCTGAAATCTCCAATTCTGCTCCTGTATGTGGGTCTGGTGCCATCCACTGTCATCAAAACATCAAGAAGTGTGAGAGCCTCCACTGGGTTTTAAAAATATTCTAGACATTGAAGGTTTCTTTTTTTTCTTTTGCTGCTGCTACTTTAAGAGATGAATTTACAGACTCTGGGGCATTTGCCCTTGACAAAACTTGTTTGGTTCTTATATCACTAAGTCAGTGGAATATCAATAGATTCTTAATGCAGTCTGTCTTTTAGAGTTTCTTTCATTTCTCAGAGCAAAAGTAAATGTCATTCATATTGGCAGGTTGTAATGGGAACGTTGATATACTAGTTTTTAAAAATATACACAGCTTCTTTTAAATAGTCTTTGTCTCTCTTTTCTGTGTCTTCGATTTGTCTATAGCAATTACAAGGTTAAATATCCCTTAAGACAGTAGAAAAGGTCATTTTATTGTCTTTTCTACCCCTTGCCTCAGTGAAATATTCATAGCACAGCTCAGGTATTGGGCTCAGGTTTAATGTTTCGTTGCATCACCATCTGTTTTGTTGTTGCAGTTGTTGTTTTTTCCCTTGGAGGGGGATGAGGGAGCATGGAAGCAGCAGCGAGGGTTGCTGGCATATGGGTCCAGACCTGGTGGGAAAGAAGAGCACTGAATCTGCAGGAACAGAGTAGCTCCTTTGATCTGCACTATTTTCTTTCTAACATTAAAAGACTTTCTAGTGAAAAATCTGTGGATCATCAGTGGTAGATGTGGTAAGCTCTGTGTCTCCTCAAAGACTATGAAGCCACATTGAGGTAGGCTTTTATATTACATGTAAAATTCATTTACATGACTTAGCTCACACACTGAAATTCAGCTCCTCACAGAGACAAATGACATTAACAAGTTCCAAGGGTGTGTGCAGTAGAGTTTTCCAGAGTATTGCAGTGGCTCCGTGGCAAAGGGCAGCACAGAGAAATCCTAAAGCTGCAAGGGGCTGTAGAGCACCCCTGGGGCTTTTCTGCAGGTGCCTGAGTCCCTTGGGCACAGCCAGCCCCTGCTGCCCAGCTGATGGTGGCACCCACACAGACCTGGGGACACCACAGTGACATAGAGACCTGGAGGGGCAGTGTGGGTTTCTCTACAGTGGGTTTCTCAAAGGTGAGTTTTAAGCTCTTTTGTGACTTTATTTTTCCTATAATGAGGGTATTTGGCCCATAAAGTTTCACCAGGATTTTTCAAATCCTTTTTGATCATCTTGCTCTTTTTCAGCATTTCCCTCTTACCGCTGTAGATTTAAATGTCATGACATTTTAAACATGACTTATTATAACAAAACAGTATATAAAACAATATGCTGCATAATAAATGCAGCCATATTTTTTTGAGTGAATGTTAAATGAGAGCAATTTATTCCTCAACCTATTTTAGTACCTACTTACTAGAGGGTATTGGCAGCCTAAATCCCAGGAGGCAATCTTGGAGGTGAGGTAACCTTGCATGTGCAAGGCTGAAAGCTAAGGAGGTATTTGAGGGATGCCTGGGGGAAAGGCTGTCCTGGGGATGTAGCTTTATCCAGGAGTGCCATGATCCTGAGCACTGTGGGAAAGGCAGGCAGGATCATCCTGAGAAGGTCTGTTGGCACATGAGAGGTCTCCTGAGAAGCACACACAAAAGGAGGCTTTGAAACCCCAGTGGTTTGCCTCAAATACATGGTATGTGTCATTTTAGACATCTAAAGTCTCCTTGAAATCCTCCTACAGTCAGTGGAGAGCATGACTCAGAGTATGAGTTACTCTGGAACACATTGGTGGAACGTTTTAATCTTAATCTCAGAAAGTGTGAGAATTTTTTTTTAATAGGAACAAGATAATTCCCCAGAGAAGGAGAAATCTGCTCTGACCACTGGGGGCTCTGGGGCTCTTCCTGCAAGACCCAGAGATGTGATGAGGACAGAACAACTCCCCTCAGGAGATGGGGGCATGCTCGTGTTCCCCTGTGTGGTGAACTGGCTCTGTGCCGATGCTGCAGGACCCGCTGCTGATATCCTTTGTGCTGTCAGAAAAAGGCAAAGAAAGCAAGTAAACCAAATCAACCTCCCTGGCACACATGTGTCTTCCTTGGCATGTCATGAATCTTTTGGAGTGTTCTCCGGGTATGGCAAATATTTGTGTAAAGTTAAGAAGATTAGTAAGGGAAGTTCTGACTTTGAAACTCTCTGCAGTGGGAGCCAGAATACATCAGCCTGATACAGGCACCTCGAGATTATCTCTGCTCTTGGAGTGAGACATGCACATCTCTCTGCAGCTCTGACCTTTTGGGAAGAGGCTTTCAGTCAAGTAACACATGCACCTGCATGAAATTTTTGAATCACTGACTCTATCCTTGATTAAAGTGCTTTTCCTTGATTAAAAATAGCCTTTTTGCAAATGAGTAATGTTGCATGGCAGGCTGTGCACGCAGGATAAGGTTTCCTCCAACATTATCACATTGATGACATTGCCATTTCTTACCCAGGTCTTTATGCAACACGTTTCTCTTGTGCAGAGAGCCCTCTGTAGCCAAAGCCATTAGGAACCTCCTCACAACAATCTACCTTTCCTTCCCAGGTGAGGAAGACTACAGAGGTGGTTCTAACATAACCTGCTAACTAAGAGGATAACGAGCATGGTGAAAATGTATCTAAACACTTTTATATATTCTTGCCTGGATTCATATCAGGTTGTAAATAGCACTTCCCCAAGTCTTTGGCAGGACTTCCTACCCCAGTGGATATTCCTTCAAGTATCTCCTTTGTAATGTGCTCACTTTCCAAGAATTTTATCTTGGTTGGAGCCAAACTGGAAGTCTGTCAAGATCTGAGCTCTTCAGAGTGAAATCTACAAAGTTCACTGAGTGGCAAATGTGTTTTCTATACAACTGTCCTTCTGCTTTTGGGCTTACTTGTCTTTCATACTTTTAAAAGCCAATTTCTTAAGATGCCTTTCATATTTATTCTTTCTTCTTATCATTTTTGTATGCAGAATTGTTAGAAACTAGGGTTTGCAGAGTTTATTTTAGCAAAGCGCTTACACACATATCCTTAAGGGTTTTACTTAACCTTTATGTGTGTTTTCACAAAATTCTCTTCATCTAAGTGCTTTGCTAAAAAGAGATGCAGTTATTCATATGTCCATGTGAAGTGTGAGGTTCAAGTCTTCCCCCAAAGCACAACAATAAAACTGAAAAAATATTTGCAGTCACAATGACAAAGAGTCGACAGGAGGGAAAAAAACACCACTCTCTAAAACACAGCTTTGATAAACTGAGGTTTCCAATGGAATATATGCTTTGCAGCAATAATATCAGCAGCTGTGAGGTAGCAGTATATTTCATGCAGAAGTGGTAAAACAATTGGAGAAGGATTTTCCAGTAGATAGTTAAAAAATTGTCTCATATAGAATTCAGACAGTTTAGGCTTCTATTTCATCTCCTTAAATAATTCAGATTTAATGCAGCAAGTAAAAACCACCCCAAAATCAGGGATTTCCAATTCATGCAAATGCAGATATCTCTATGACAGAAACATAAGTAAAGTCAGCAGATGAGAAAATTATAGGATGTAGGTTTTTTCTGCAGTGCTCACTGTAAATTAGAGCAATTAAATTACAGCAGTTTTGTAGCTGTAATTAAATATAGAGACGGGCCCAGAGATGTGGAAAGCACTGAACTGCGTGAGCTGTTCAGGCTGTAAGTGGGAGCTGTGGTGAAAGGGGTTTGGAAAGGCATCCTGATCCCTGAGCAGCTGATGGGGGCAGGCAGGCCTCTAGCACTGAATTAACACAGTGTCTTGTAGGTGCTCTTCTGAGTGGGCAAGGGGGAGCCTGCCATGCTTGTTCTCTGCCTGTGTTGTTGCCTTTCCTGGGGCCCTGAACAGAACAGCTGCAGGGGATGCCCAGCTGGGCCATGCTCGGGGGTGGGAACTCCTGCAATGACTTCCCCCAGGTAGGTAGACCAGGATATATAAGGCCATGCGATTGCAGCATCCCTGAGAAGCTGCTTTGTGAAACTGCTGTGTTTCATTCATTATTCTAGTCCATTATTCTAGTCAAGTTGAGACTTGAGCCACAACTGCAGGGAAATGGAACGGAGGCAGGAGGTTTGGACTGGCAGAGGAGCTGCCCGCCAAAAAGCTCACACTCCCTTCAGTGAGTCAGCAGAGAGTGAGGAAGGGCTGGAGCATAGCAGGAAGCACAGATAATAGCAGTAAATGATGCATTTAATTACATTGTGGGGAGAGGTGGAAATGAAATCTTTCTGGGAGGTTGCAGGCTAAATATAAAGAGAAGTGAAAGGAAAGAAAGCACAGGGAAGAGCAAGGAGGAAAAGACCAGGGAGAAGAGGGCAAAGGAAGCAATTCAGGAGTTAAGCTGATGTAAAAGCAATACAAGAGGAGCCTTAGATGGCTGGAAGTCATCTCCAGGCCCCAAGTAACTCCAAAGGGCTGGGGAGGAATAGCCAGCTCAGCCCTTGAGTTTTCCTCCCACATGGAGGGATGCTCAGGGTGAAGCCCCACCACATCTGCTTGCTGCAGTGCAAGAGGGGCAGGGATGTGCTGTGGTGTGTGTTGGTCACAGCTCTGCAGCCATAAGGGAGTTGGAGGAAGATGTACGTGTACCAGCCCTAGGATCAATTTTTGTCTTCAGTGTCTGGAAAAGGGTTGCCACTAGAGAGGAAAGATGAGATTTTCAGCCTCCTCATGGTTTGTGTGTTAATATGATGATGAGATATCACTCTGCAGATTTCACCTAAGAGTAGGATTCAAATATGGAAAGATGCTTGGGTATCCTAAGGTGCACTGCTAATAACGAACACCAGCAGCTGGGTAATGCCTAATCTCTGATTCAAGCTGCTGCCGAATATTCGTTCCTTGTTTTTTTGTTAGCTGCTGGTTTTGATAATATTGTATTTTATAATTGCTGAAGCAGCTGAGTTTTGTTGTGTTGCTGCAGTTTGGTGTAATTACTCTCCATCACTGTAATTTTTCTTTTAGTTAAATGCATTGAAGGTTATCAACTCTTAATTATGAACTATAAATATTCATGGGCGGTGAGAATTGGTCTAACTACCGCAAAAGCTTTTCCCCCATACTTTTGGCTAGTGCTCTGTATTTACACAGGTTGCCTTTCTGATGGTGTTATGGCATAAGTAGAACAAACCATAATATACATAATACTTCAAACAACAGCCAGTTGTAGATCCAGGTCCCCTATAGTCTGCTGCGTTGAGAATTCTGGGCTCCTCCACAAAGGGCAAAAAAGAGAGGTTCCCCAACGTGAATGTGCTATAAAACAATATTGTGTTTCCCTTAAGAATTGCAGTGATAAAAACACAGACCATTCTGCAGCACTAGCAACTTTAATAAAATAACATAAAGCACAGCTGTCAGGTCTGCAAGCATCTCACACTGGGAGACATGAGTGAGAAAATGAACACTTTTCACAAGCAGAAATATTCAAAGAGCTCCACTGTTTACATGTAATCAAGACTGACAGTCATAGATTATCAGTGGAAGAGCATTTTCTGCTTGAGGTGAAAGAAGAGGATAATTTATCAGGAAGCCCAAGAAGTCAGACATCAGTAATGATCTGCTTGAAGAGGGACATATCTTAGAAATAGCGCATTTATTTGTACTGCAAGGCAAGAAGATGTTCTAAGTTATAAACAAGAGTCTTAGTGCTTGAAGAATATTGAGCAGATACAGTGTGTAATTTGCTGGGCAACTGCGATTAGAGAATTGACTAATGTGTGTCTTGGTGCTTGTTCAGAATATTAAAAGAAAAAGTTAACATAATAGATACTGTCTAAAAGAGCTGTTCATGCTCTCTCATCCTGTTTTCTCCTTTTGGAGCTATCTGAGCTATGCTGATCTGGTTGCTTACCTTCCTGTCAATGCTTCTGATTCTGAGACACTGGTAATCCAACAGGTTTGGCTCCAGAGAATTTGGGGCTTTCTGCGTTTTGCAGTAAAATGTCATGTCCCTCTGGTGTGATGCTTTTGCATTACCTTTCTCTTATGAAAACAGGCCAAGTACCAGTTTTAAATGGTAAGTAGCTTGGAGCTCTACAGAAAAGGTTTTAGAGATTCACGTTGCCTTGGTGTGCACTGGCCTACAGCAATGCCAGGCTGTGTGTAGGCAGACTCCTCTCTCAGCCTCTATGCTGGGTCCAGACAGTAGAAATGCTGCTTCCTTCCGGGAGTGCAGCCTGGAAAGCAAGGATCTTGTTGAAGTTAAAAGATTAAGCTCATGTCAATATAAAACATCATGGAGATCCATCCCTTGTAGTTCAGTTTAGTATTAATATTCTCTGTTCTTGCCAGGCTTATAGCTTTTATTATTTTTGCCTTTTTTCCTTTTCTTTTTTTTCTTTTTTAAATCATTATAGCTTCCTAATTCTTCTTTCCTTCACTTATTATAGGAGTTGTAAACCTTAGTCTGTATTTGACCAGCTTTGTTCAGCATTACCATAACACTACTGAAAACAGGCTGTGCTTCCTTGCAGTTCTCCATGTGTAAGGGGAGCTGGGCTTCAGGGGAGGCAAGGGATCTCCTGTTCCCCCCCAAAAAGTCCTTGCCAGAAGAGCCAGGTGTGCCACAAAGTTCTGCAAAATACCCTGGCAGTGACCCCATCACCCCATCGATCTCCCTGATAGACCCTGAGCAAAAACTATCCCCTTTCCTTCAATGTTTTGCACAGAAGTGACTCTTGCAACCTCATCATGTGCTATTTTCATCTCACCTGAAATAGCAGCTACTTAGCACATCTGGAAATGCACATACACATTTGCTTGGGAAGGGATTCTGAGGGAGAGTGGTTTCTTCTAGAAGGGTTCATTGCAAGGAGGGCAATGGCTGTGTTTAGGGTCCTTTGGGTAATGTGCAAGCCTTATCCCAGGAACCAGAGAGAAGGTAACAAAAGTATTTTTGAGAGAATGGGGATCTGTCAATCTCCTCTATTCCTCTATTCAGATTGTCCAGGAAAATCTGGGCAAAACCTCTCTCACAGAAGATCATGTCAGGCAAATCATATGAGGCTCTGGATTTTCTTTTTCTTTTCAGAGTTTGCAGGAGGAAAATTGTTCTACAGAAAGTATCACAGACTTCAAGCTAGTCTCCATTTGGATATATCTGAGTAAGGATGTCAGCTCAAGTTGTCCAGCTGACAGGGATAGAAAACAAGGGAAAGTCACTAATTTTTATGGATGGGTATCTGGCAAATAGAGCCACTTTTCCCCTCTCTAGTTTCAGCAGAACATCAGAGTGTTCTCTAGGTGCAAGACAGCATTGCCTCCCGTTTAATCCAAACTTTCAGTAGCAAGTCAGATGCTTGTAAAGATTCACAGCTGGGACTTGGATGTGCATGTGGATATGAACACACTGCAAGGCACAGAAATCCCTTAGAAGCAAGTATCAACTGTTATGTTTATTTCCCACCTGAATATAAATCAGTACAATTTATAACTAAAATATGCATGTTCTTCTCTCCTGAAAGTATCTTTACAACTTAGCCAAAATACTATGGAGACTCTCTTAGCCTCCCTTTATTAAAACAAACAAAACTAGGTTACATAAAGTAGCTTTTGCTTACAGAGACCCTCACAGGGGGAACTGAGCCTGGTTGAAAAGTACCTTACATGAGAACACACAAAATAACCAGGTGAGAGCAAACCTATCCATGATCACAGTATCTTGTCACTATTGAGGACCCCTAGCAGATGCCAAGAGATCTGAAGAACCAGGCAGGTGCTCAGGTGGGCCTCCACTGTGCTTTTCAGCCTCCAGTGATTTATAGCATGTAGAATCCCTGAGCTGCAGTTAGTATAAGCACACTTTTATTTATGACTTCCATTTGTTGGTACTGTTCATTTTGAACCTCCATAATGTTTAGCATCCAGAGCATCATAAAATAATAGAATGCTAAGGAGTTGAAATGGACCTTCAGGATCATCCATTCCTAAACCCCCCTGCCATGGGCTGGGACATTCTCAGTGTGTCCAAAAAATGCGGGTGCACCATTTCAGGAGGAGAGGCGCGTGATGCCTGCGTGGAGAGCACGGCTGAGGCTGGGGAGCCACGGCTGCTGAAGTAGCAGGCAAGTTTTTTCCAGGCAAGTTTCAGGATTCATTTCTGCTCCCCATATACCTGTTTTAACCTTAAGTCAAAGATTGATTATTTTTAAAGGTTAGCTGTTATGTAGCAAAAGAAACCCTCGTCTTTGCCAGCTCTGAGAAGTCACTGTGGTCTGCAGCTTCGCAGTTTTAATTTAGACAACAACAACAGCCATTTCAGGTTAAGCCTCCTTATTACTATTCACTTCAGTTTCTTTGAACAGGAAAAGAAAAGTCACAACCTACGAGTCACATCCCCACTTTTCTGGTCTTCTGGAGTCAGCTCTCACCTGGGCTCTGCAGAAAAAAGGTAGCAAGGGAGAACAGCAGCCAAATCATGTCACCAAAAGCAATTATTGTAGGTTAAACAAGGAGACCTTGAGGACCAGGGGCTGCCCTCCCTTGCCTTCTAGCTGTTGCCTGCTGCATCTCCTGCTGGTGCTGGGTCGAATGGGCAAGACACTGCTTTTTCTCAGAAAACAGCTCACACCTCAGTTAGACAATTGATTTACCACTGCTCACCTTGTCCTGGTGCATCCTCTTGTGAAGTGTGAGCATTCCCAGTCCGTGGAAAGTACAGGATGACGTGTGCTCTTTGTGATATCTCCCTCTCATTGCCAGGCCAGCTGTGGTGCCAGCAGTGTGTACAGTGGGTGAGAGCTGGCACATGGATGCAAAGAGTGTGTGTTAATAGTGTGCACACTGTTCCAGTTCCTGGCTTTTAAGTCTCTCTCTCTCTAATTCTGTACAAGGTGGATTTATAACACACTTAGTGCTAATGTAACAATGAAGATTAGTCCTCTACTAGTCAAACAGTAATACACTTTAATTTGCCTACAGCTACTGTATTGTATTGTCATGAAAGGAAATTACTTTCTAATGCAGCTTCATCTGCTGAGCAGGGAGAAATCTGTGCTGCAGAATGTAAAACTACGTAGGACTATAGCTGGCAGCAAAATTCAAAGCAGGAGAAACACAGCACAAATAAAAGTATTTGTGAGCTGGAGGTATGCTAACAATCCTAGTTTATTGCTAAACATGCCATATACTGTTCTGCAGTTTGCTTGGCAGGTTCACGATTGCTTCATCTTTCTTTTTCCACCACTTCATTTTTTATGCTAGAATTTGTCCTGGAATGAAAGGTGTAAATTCATTAGTTTCCAACTTTGTTTGTGAAATTAACAAAAAGTCAATATTATAAAGTTCCTAAGAAGCACTGCAGCTGTTAATACAGTCTGTGCTGTGCTCTGTACCTCGAGACACTGGAAATCTCAATACTTAAGCTGTTAAGCAAATGTTTCTGCTCTCTGTTAATGCAGTGTTCACTTGACAAGTGTCAGGCGTTCTTTGAATGGACATGTGTACAAATAGTCACTCAAGTGCCAGTATTTACCATAAATAGAACTCTCTTCTTCGGGAAAGCAGCAAAGCCGTCAGCTTCTCCCTTCTTCTTGAGTGGCAAAGGAAGAAATTATCATGTCTGGGGTAATATCACTTAATACTTACTGCATATGGGTTAGAACTTATTTTCTTGGGCATATTGTGCAAGTTAGATGCAAAAATTATGTGTTTCACATATTTTTTATCTTTTTTTTTTTAGTTTATCACCGATTTAATATAATTATGCTTAAAATAACAGGGTTTTTTTCTAGACCAGGGATGTGTCTCACTTTCAACAAGGGCAAGGAAGAACTAATAATTTGCATGCAGAGAGGGAATGTGTCTCTTTTGAAAACTACTGAGGTATCCTGCTGGTGGGAAACTGTCACCATTCTAAACCAGCAACCTTCACTCTCCTTCTCTTCATCACCAGGTCTCTCTGTCCTGCAGACAAGTGGAATAGTTACAATGATTGCATATAGACATGCCCTGAATTTGACATTAAAATGGGAAGAAAACACCAACAGATTTTTTTTCTTCTTTCTCCCTCAAAAAGTTGCAACAACATGACAAAGAGGATTCCCCTGACAAGTGGAGGACAGAAGAAGAAATGGCAGCTGAAGCAGCAATTCTGAAGAAGTATTTTCAGGAAAATTAGAGGTAATGATTTACACATCAACTTACTCCTGCAGTACCCAAAACTCTGCTCAAGTCTCCATAGGCTTCTTGAGGACAGAGGGAGAATATATAGAATGGAACAAAGGAAACCAAAGCTCTTAGGCTGTACTTTTTCCAAAAGGACACAGCACTCCAACAGTGGCTGAAATAACATGCTCCTTGAAAAACTCAGAACCATTCCTGGAGCATTTTGTTTCCAGACACCAAACAAATAGTGTATCTGAAAATCAGAATCATCAGTATTTACTCAAGAGGAGTAGCTAACCTAACGTATCCCTGCTCTGTTTTTAGAACAGAAAATAGCCTGATACCCCTATGAAGAGCTGAAAACTGGTGTGTCTGTGTATAACCAGATGTCCATATGCACCTATACATACCAAATTCTAGCAGAATCCATACTATAGAGTGGATAAGCAAATGCTAATTTCATCTCTCAAATCTCAAATCATTTAATCAGTTCAACTTTCAAAATTAAGCCTGCTGGGAAACTGCCTGTTCTGCTATATTTTCCACTGGCCCTAAAAGAAAGAAAAAAAAAATAAATATTTGCAGTGAGAAATAGAAAAGAGAAAACACTTGGCAAACACTAACATTGGTGCTCTAGAAATTGAGAGTTTTTCATTTTGTGCCCAGAGTCCCAGAAGCCACATTCTTCCAGCAGAAATGAACTGGCCCCCGGAGATCAATAAGAGTTACGCTGGGTGTACGGCGCAGCAAGGATGCCAAAAGCTCCCTCTCCCCTGCTCCCCATATGTTGTTTGCCATCATCCAGCGATCTCATTTCTCTGTCATTTCTGACTGTTTCATATTTTTTCCTCTCATGAACCAAAATCCCATAAATATCCCTCTTCTCTGCCTGTGACTCACCGCTTGCAGCCCAGCTTGAGAAATCTCGAGCTGAACTACACGTTGTACACGTGGCCCACTTACGTGGCAGCTCTCATCTCCTGTGCCATTCTGTCCCCTCCTCCTTTTGGATGGCATTTTGGATGACTCCATTTGGAGTTCATCAGACTTCCCTTTCCATTTTTTCTTGCGTGATGACCATGCTCTTGTCTTCCCCAGCCAAACTAGCTGTGCCAACCCTTCTGCAGACTGGCATGGAAAAAGCTGTGGAACACATGTAATTCCCATCTGTGAAGGAAAATTGTCCTCAGCAGCTGGGACCCAGGGACCTCCAGGGTTTGGAGCGGCAGGGTTTGGGCTACACAGTCAGGTTTCTGCAGCGGCTGCTGGAGTTGTGTTTAGACACCCACTTTTCACCTTTTCAGAAATATGCTTCTCAGAAATGAATTACTGAGCCAGGAAGAGCATATCCTTAGGTAATGCATGTGTAAGCACTCTTCTCTACTAACAGAGGCATTATGAAGTGCTTCATCTATAGCACAGCAACAAATGAACAGTACTTAGGATAAAATGGCACATCCCTATTCCAATATGATATTGCTTCCCATTATTTATTTGGTAGATTTCAGGGGATTGTATTGGGGTTTTTTTTGGTCTGGTCAGAAATGAGTTGGAAATGCCTTTTTACTAGAGATTCTCTAAGGGGTTGGAATTAAATCCCCACATATCAGTAAAATGTTCTTTATCTCTTCTGATACTAAACACAAAGTAGGATAGATGGTGTAAATTTCTTCCTGCAAGCAAATTCATGTGGCTGAACATCCATTTCCATTTATTATGAAAATAAATCAGCATGTGTCTGTGTGGATGCCCTCTTGATAAGTTTCCTGTGATGTTGAGGTCATTACCTTTCCTAGAACAAACTGGTAAATTAAATCTTACTGGCATCATTATCATGAGAGTATTGTGCCTAGTACAGGCAGTCCTTCCACCCCTTGATTCCCAGCACAAGGCATCACTGGCAGTCTCTTTTCCCTGACATTGTTTTGCTCCTGAGGTTTAAGGCTCTGAACCTGAGGTAAAGGTATATCTGAGCACTTTCTGCATTTCTGAACCTTTACCTACTCTCTTAACCTTTCTTCTAAAGTGATGAAGATTGAAAGCTTTTGGCAAATTAACAAGATTATATGCATCCTTCTTCAAAGCTATTTTTGTATTTCACCTACAAAGGATTTATTTTGCCATTTATAGGTTTACCTGAATGCCACTTGACTTGAGTTTTTTTCATGCAGCATGGGGAAAGTCTGAAAGAGCTGAATGTGGATGTTCTGGATCCAATAAATAGCAATTTTAAAGGCCTCATGCATTATTATATTTTCTTTTGTTCAAAGTAGCCCAGCTAAATTAGCCTGGGCAGACTGAGTCATGTTTCAGAGCCTTTCCAGCTACCCTTACATTTATCACAAGTCCTTCATCACCTGTCACAACTTCTATATGACTTGACTAGGCACAGTGGCACCTTTTACCTGCATTTATAGACTGTCTGATCAAGAAGAACTTGCAAGTGGCTTTTCTTTTTCCTAAGAAATACTTGAATAAGGCAAGAAGCTCTTGATTCTCTCCCTACAGCATTTGCTGGTGCTGATCCCTCTTGGCTGGTTGACTAGCTACAGCTGAGTGATTCTGCATCAGTCCCCAGATGATCCAGAATATCCACCCACTTGCTTAAAGAAGTGAACCCATTTAGCCTTGCTAAATTACACCCATGAGAAAATGCTTATCTCTAAATAATTTAATTGTGTATGCAATTGCCTAGAGTGGATGAAACTGAAATCAGCGAGTGAATTCGTGTTTTGCATGTGTTTCTGGTCTTTCACTGTGTGTCCCCATACCACTGTATCCTCACCTGGTTAGAAGGACTTGTCACTTGAACAGGCCCAGCAGACACAGGTTCTGTGGGGCAGCTCACAGAGCTGTGTCTGCAGAGCTGCAGTTCAGAAGAACTTCGAGTGACTCTGGAAGAGAGCAAGAAAAGGGGGGAAAAAATTTCTGGGGATAGCATATTTAATATAGAATTGCCCCAGTTGGTCACTCTCTTGCTTAGTAGCACCAAGATTTGACCTCTTTATGAGCCATTTCTCTTTCAATGCTGGTTGTCATATGGTCAGCTCTGTTTGATAACTGATTGCCCTTTGAGGTGGATCCACAGGGAAAAAGTCCTTACTCAAAGAGTAGGATTTGATGCAGCATCCTAATTTCCAAGCCTATTTTCAGATGTGCCTTTTGAATTTTCTAACTATCTATAGCTGGGTGTTTTGATAGTCTGTTTTGTGCATTTTAAATTGCACATGCCAGTGAAAAGGCTAAAGATTAAAAGAGTTACTAACCTTCAGTTAGTATGTGAAAAATGTATCTCTTCAAAGGAAGTTTCACTCTGTGTTGTTGTTTCTGAAGAAAGAACCAGGCTGCACAAGTTTCAATGGAAGTTTTCCTATTTTATGCATAACTGAAGTAATACTTTTATGCCATTAGAAAAGTAGTCAGTCTTAAGTGCAGTGTCAAAATGTCCCTTTGCTTAAAAAGGTTGACAGTGACATTCTGTTGCCAAGTGCTTTTGGAGTTACAAATATTCTATAGCTTTTAATTGCTTAACCATCTGAGCATTTTGTGTCCCTCAACATGCCAAATTCATGTAAAAATCTCTCCAGATAATGTGTCCTGCACGGTGTTACAGGATTTCACATGTCAGTTCTCCCCCTTTCCCCAGTCTGGCAATGTTTCTGGATAACATAGCCTTTTCAGCTTTTCCAGAGAGTATAAATTGTATTCTTTTTTCCTCAGTCATTCTCTGAGAGCACTGATCCTGCCTCCCAGCTGCCTGTTCCGCACTAAGATCTTTGCATATGTGGAAATATGCTGTTCTATTGACTTCAGCAGGGAAATTACCACTGTTAGCAGCAGCTGACCAGAGGGAATTTGAACTGGCAATTTGACTTGCACGTGATTTTGCTGCAGCACCTCTGGAGCATGACAATCCATGCTGCATGCATGAGACTGAACACCAGAGCAATCACATCACTTTTCTTAAATTTAGGCAAGTATAACAAGATGGCTTGCAACACCCTTCTTTGCTTGTTTTAATAAAAGCCCTCCTATTATTTCTGGTACTTAAAATTGCATAAAACCACAAAATAATGACTATACCTTGGAGTGGATCCAGGAGTGGATCTGGGAGACATGCTGTGCAGTGAGAGCACACTCTGGCCCAGAAGATGCTGTACCTGCAGTGTGGACCACAGAGCAGGTTGTCCCCTGGGTGGGCACCACAGTGAGAGATATTTTCTGCAGTAGATGCTGCCTGTTGACAAAGAAAGCCACCATACAGTTGTAAAAAATATGGCATGATGTGGTGGTGGGAATGGGAGCAGGGAGAAGGAGTGCAGCAATCAGAGACCCCTCAGTAATTTCAGAACCTCACTTTATATGCGGTGCAACTTTTTGAATGCTTACACTGGTGGTATCAGGTCCTGGGGAATTCTCATACAGCATGGTCTAGGCTGTTCATGCCTGCACCCAGGAGCTGTTTGGGTGTAACTGAGAATTAAATACACATCCTAGTAATCAGCTATAGATTTCTCTGCACTCCGACTTACATGTTATTAATTATAACCCCTACTCAAAAGCCTCAAAGAAGCATTAATTAGAAAGCAGAAGCTGGTGTTTTGCTTGTTGGAGTGAAACTATTATGACCTGAGAGTGAAGTATAAGCTTCAAAAGAAACATGTTTTATGAAGGTCACCTTGGAAAACATCATAACAATCTGTCAGGAGAAGAGAATGCAGCACTCCAAGTGTTCATTTCAGTGTGACATTATTCTATAAGTAGTTGGAAATAGCAAAGAGAAGATGGATCAGATCATAGGGTCTATGCTTTTTCACCCAAAATTCTCTTTTTTCTGCAGTAAGTACATATAAAGTAATCTCTTTGTCATTTCAATGGGATGCAAGGAAAGTTAGTATCAACAGAAATCCAACAGATAAACATAATCTGGCTCTTGCTGGTATTTCTGAAGTGTAAAACATCCAGACCCTCCACCTCTGCTGTAAGGAGAAGGTTTATACACAGGAATTACATTATTTCTTCAAGGAAAGATGTAAACAGCCAGAAGCAGCACAGCAACTTCGTACATCAGTGATACCCATGCTCAGGACAAAAGATGGCCCCAAATAAATGTGGTGTGCTGATGCACAGCCACCTCAGTGTCCAGGCTGATTATTTTTTTGGTTGAAGCATATCATTATTTCTTATGAAAACAAAACTACAAGAGAGTTAGCCAGAGTTATAAATTAAATGTCTTCCTCTTGTAGGAGACCAGCATAGACAAAATGTCACCCTCACACCTATTCCAGGGCTCTGTTTTGAGGCTGGAAGTAGTACTGTACTGAAAGTTATACACCTTGTTCTCTGGACTTTCATTTCCCTATAGGTGGCCATTTAATTCAGCTGTCGAGTACATGAATTCCATACAGTGCTGCTTGGATCCTGTAATTATAGCCGTAGTAGAAACGTCAGGGCCAGAGACACAGACAGGATTGTACAGTACAAAGGCAAAGCAGCAAATGCGTTACTGGTAGCAAAAAAAGCTGACAGAGAGCCAAATGTTCTCTTAAGCTTCACATCCAGCAGCCTGAATGCTGCCTGGGCTGCCTATCAAACACCAAATATTTTCAGTCTCATCAGTTCTTGATTCATCATTAGGCTTTGTGTGTCACACTGTATGAGAGGGAAATGGGGAAAGCAGAGCATAACCAATGGACATTGTGTCCCAGGACCTGGGATAAAGGAGTCGAGGTACAGGGCAATGCTGAGCTTCAAATAAGGATGATCTCAGCTGTGGTGAAGGAGTTTTATACCCAAATCTCTGCTAAAATGGTGCTAATCTCTTGCCCCCAAAGCTGCCAAAGGATGCACTCACTGAGCAACCAGACCCTCCTTGAAGCAGATCCACGAAACACCTGCCAAGTGATTCACAGGCTGCCATCAAACTGTCAGTGAGGAGGGGCATACAATGGGAACTGTTGCTCCAAATGCCATCTGAATGGAAAACATATGTTTCAGTGAGAAAAGACAATCAAACAAAGGAGTGGGTGGCTGGGGAATTGCAGCCACAGCAGCAGCAAGGATCAGAACCTCATGCACAGCCCTGGGGACAGAGTTTGGGGGCTGTGCCCTCGTCTAACAGTTGGGTAACAGCTTTGTGTTTAATAGGCTGAAATAATTTCCGCAGTATTGAAGCCAGCTCTAAACATGTTCTTAAGTGAAGGTACAAAACTGAAGATATCAAGCCAAAAGCCCATTTCATGCTCAATTATTAGCAAATGTTTGTATCGTGGTATCCTATTGCTGTAGCTGCTGCTTAATAGAACTGCCCAGAGAGACATTCTAACCAGCAATTCGAACATGACCTCAAAGCTTGAAAAACTGCCTTTGTGTGAGTGTCAGTATCTGGGCTGTGTAGGTGGAAAGGCATTAATAACTCCTCCAGTAAGTAGTTATTTGAGAATGGAAGGGGGTGATGGATATTGGACTGAGCGTACTTGAGGCTCTGTTGTTTGCCAGGATGTCAGTCCCTACACAAAACCACAGGTATTGCAGGGGTAAACCCAAACGTCCTGTCTGTGTCAGCACCTGGGACTCCTGCAAGCCTCCCGTTCATGCTGCAATAGCAATTGTGCCATGAGTTTGGGCAGGGATTTCACACACAGCTTTCACAGCTGTCATCAGCTACCATTGTCAGGCCCTCAGCATTTCTATTTCTCTGCTTCAGGAACACCTTCCATGTCTGTTGTGGCACCTATTACAGGTCTTTTATTAGTATAGACCACAAAGAGGGGCATAAATTTGGAGCATACATGGCAAGAAATAACCGATTCATTCTCCAGCCTGTACGACTGGGGGCATCTTCAGGGTGATGGCCTCAAATCACTGGTGGGTGATACCATGGCATTCGGCAGAGTTCCTCCACAGAATCAGGGTGAATGAGGATATACAAGAGATGATGGTATTGAAAGAGTATTTGTAGGAGCTTATATAAGAGATCATGAGCCCCAAAGAGTCTTGCATGAGGTTATTATAGCAAAATTGATTTGAAGAGTAAGAAGCTGGATTTGATGACACAAGATGCCCTTTCTAATCCTTTGTTCCTATGAGCAACGGTCAACAGAGCTGGGACTGTGCTGTCTTACTCAGGAACATCAGAGAGGTCGCCTCACTTCATGTTTGTTTTTTGTAAAATGATCCTGACCTGCGTTAGAGGATGCTTTGTGAGTTAGGAATGAAAAGCACTATGTGAAAGGCAGGCATTAGTATTATTTGGAAGAGAACTTTATTGTAAAAGTGGATAATAAATCAAACAAATGCTCCTCTTTCTTACTCTGGTGAATAATTTAAAAATAGTTGTTGTGCAAGGATCTTCCCCTTTCTCTGTCGCACAGGCTGTAATAGGAGCTGAAATGTGTGGTGTGTGGGTTTAACACTGAACATCTCCTTTTGCCTATTGCTGTCAGTGTCTCCTGTTGGAACATCCTAATGAGTACCTAAGTCGTTAGTAATAAACAGCCTTACATTTTGTCTTACTAACAAAGATCAAAGTCGCTATTATGTGTAACAATCTGTTATGTTTGATATTTCTCAGGTAACAGTGTTTGAAACACACCCCGTGACATAAGGAAGTCCCCAGAAAGACAGACCTCATTCTCCAGTTCTCAGTGGCCCTGGGGCTGCAACTCAACAATTTTATTGTGTTCTACAAATATGGGATTCTTCTATGAAAAATTTTATTGGACCTTTGGATACCATCAAGGTTGAATTTCGGCTAAGACAACTAATAACACTGATTCAGATATTGCTCTGAGTAGTACCTCTTATTTTACTGAATTGTGTACTTGGGAATGAATCTTTTTAAATTGTTCCTTGCCTAAATTGAAATAAAGTGCTAGCAAAATCAGGTAGCTGCTGTGTTTAGGTACATTACAAAGTGTGTACTACATGTTGTGCTCTTTGATTCAGTTATTGTATGTGGGCTATTATATCACAGAAAAATTAGATCTTTTAGCAGCATGACAATTCATACAAACCAAGGCTTTGTTACAGACTAGCCAAAATAAACTCGGAGAGCTGCTGTTTTGTCAGGTGAGTTCTATAGCAAGAAATGTAAAGCTTCCTGAGATCTTTCTTTTCTCTGTTCTTTTAATGCATTATGACAAGGCTTCTGGAGCTTAAGGTGATACAAAACAGTCCTGTAAAACAATTAGTATGTAAAGTTGCTAATGGGATAGTAACCACATTAGGCTTAGACTGACACAAATGGCTGCTTGCAGCAACAATCAACATGAGTGGGAGCCACCCACGTGCAGCGGAACTCTCAGCAAGAAATGCCATGTTTGGAGCCCTGCGCAGGAAAAAGCCCACCACAGCTTAGTTGTTGATTGCTAACATGTAATAAAGGAAAAGAAGTCAAACAACAGATGGAAGAGAGAAGAAATAAGTCTGCAAGATATGCATGAAAACAGAATATGTAATCTTGCTCTGGAATCACAGAGAAGTGACAACCAAAGCTTTCTGTGTCCCCTGAAATCAAGAGGAAAACGAAATTGATCCCAAGTCTTTCAATAAGAGCCATGCTCAGGGAGGCCATAGGGTGCAGACTCTACCTGAGGGCTTGAGGAGGTCAGGGTCAGGTCCAAACCAGAGCCCAGAAGTGCTTTGCATGCCTGGCAGCACAGTGTGATCACACTCCAGAACAAATTAAAGTGCTTCATGAGGGTTGGAACCTGACTCAAGAACTGTGAAAATGCACAAGGGATGAACTATCATAATTTTCCTCAAGTCTGTCTCTGCTATGTACTGCAAAGCAATTCAGTCCATTGGTTTGAAGTCTTTATGCTGGTCAAATACAAACAGAAACACTAGAGCAAAATCACTGATGTTTGATTCCAGTTCTTACTGTGGTGCTGTTAAAATACTGCTCCTGAAAAGCCAGTTGGATTCAAAGATTTACCATGACCCAGTGTGGCCCCCCAATATCTTCCATCAGCCCTTTTAAAAACTGTACAAATTCTAACACTTTCTTTTTCTGAACAGAGTAAATGAAAAGTCCAGTTTGATGGTATCTGCACTTTTTAGACCCTGAACAAGGGCTGAATAAACAGGAAATGAAGGTCAGGGAGCAAGAAGTGACAGAGAAGGTAAGGGGTAAGGTGAGCAGACAGAATGGTCAAAGATGCTGACAAATGGGCCAACACAAATGGTGTTCCTTTTGCGCTGTAGTATTTAAAGTAGCTGTGATTTCACGTAGAAGGAAGACAGTGGTTGTGTTGCTGGGGAGCACTGAAAGAAAAACCTGAGCATCAGTTATATTTGCAAGGTATTTTCAAAGCTGATACTCAATGGCTTTCTATTAAGTATGGAATATTCTGTATTAATTCTGTGGCCTGTGATGAGCGGGCGCCGCGCCAACCATTTTGCATGGGGGCTGCCTAGCAGATGAGTGCTGAGCTCCATGGAAGATTTCATTTGTGTAAATGAGGAGGCCGTTATCACAGCACTAAAGGTCCTGCTTTTAAAAAAAGCCTCCCGTGGCATTATGCACAAAACAACCTATTTATGCAGCATGAAAATATTTATGTGCTTCACTCCAGCTTAAAAAGGGAATTTGCAATAGATGAGGGACATGAAAAAGGATTGGAGTGAGAGATAAGGAGAGATTAGAAAAGGCAGATTATGAAATACATGACAGCAGTATGTGGAGTAAACCCTCACCTTTTTTTAAGACCTGGGCCTTGAGGATGGTGTCTGGGTCATTTATATAATTCCTATAGACTTAATTTTCCACAGGCAGGGAGCTGTATGCAAAGATGCAGCTGCTGGAAATGAGGAGATGCTGTGCTGAAGGCACTGATGGCCTTTGGAACCAGCTTTGTCCTTTCCAGCCTCAGTCTCTCGCCCTAATGGGAGTCATGCCCAGGGCTTGCCATTGGGGTGGGTGGTGCTGCAGGGTGATGAGCTCCCCCACCCACATCTTAGAACATGGGAGAAATTGCTTTGCAGGGACTTGGATAGTCACAATGCGGTGGCTTCCTAAAAGGACAGAGCTAACTGTGCTCACTGTTTACTCAGCTCAGACCCTCCCCTGTCCTTACACACGAGCAAGTTTCCCAGCCTTTTTCAATTACTACGAGTTAGTTCACTGAAGTGAGCAGTTCTCCAAAGGGCTGGCTGCAGGAGCTGTGCCTGTGTGTCTCCATTTTCATTAGTAAACCAGCTGTGGTTCAGCTACTGTTTCCTCAGTTGCAGGAGCAGGCTGGGAGCAGGATGTGGCTCCACATGCCCTCTGTCCCCTGCCTGCCCTGAAACAGCATTTGCAGGAGAGGTGTCTCAGAGATGGTTATTCCCATGCACAGAACAGAGGGGTTATTGGGAGCACACGTCTGACTCAGGCTGCAGACTCAGGATGATGCTAAGACCAAGGGTCCTGGCTGCAATGGGGGGAGCCAAGGTCAGTTCCTGGCATGTGACAGTACCCTGAACTGTGCCCAGGGACTGAGCACCTCCTGAAATAAAAATACCTGTATCCACATGGGATCTGGAGGTGATCTCACACCCTGGCTGTAAAGTAATGAAAATCTTAATGCCCCAGTACTCACAGAGCTAATGACAATCTTTCAAGCCCTAACACACACATAGTGACAGCCATGAAAGTACTAAAATAATTTCTATCTCAGCTTTCTGTGTCTTCCTATCTACTCCCCACCTCTCACTGTCACTGTAGTCGATGGCTGCTGAAAAACCTGCTCCGGTTCCTACATCTGGTTCCTGACGTACAGGCCAGGAGTGCTGAGAAGGAGAAAATGCTGCTGCTCATGTAAGCTGTCCTGTGTGTTGGCAGGGCTGTGAGTTTCAGGACAGAGTGCTATATTTCAGCTCTTGTGAAATTTCTGAATAATCAGCTCATCAAAAAATATCATGCAGAGTTCCCTTGTAGTCCTCTCCAACTCGCCACCTCTCCTGCCAATAGCTCCGTAGGGTGACCACAGCTTGGCAGAGTCCATTAGCAGAGCTCTGCAAAATCACTCAAGAGTAGAGCTGGCTGGAAAATACAATTTTCCTTCATGGAAAAAAAAAATAATAATTTGGTGGGACAGGAGGGATATTTGACTTGGCATTTCAAGATGAAGACTTTTTCCACTGCTCCCTCCAGCACCCTCTTCTGCTCCTCTTCACACCACACCCTTTTTCCTCCCAACTCCATACTTTAGAAGGTGACTCCAAGAAAATAAAATTTCTACTTAAAGTGGCAAAGACATTGGACGCTGTTTGATCTCCTGGTGACCTCTTCCTGGCCCCCAGGACTAGAAGTCTCACTGCAGTACAGGCATTAACACACTGCAACCTTCTCCACTTGAGTCTCCTGAACAAGTTGTCCTTGGACCTGCACATTTTGCTGCAACTGCTCAGTGTCTTACTTTTAGTTTTTTCAAGATACTCCTCTCCTCGAACAGATCAAAACCCCGCGTTTTAGCATCTGGGAGCTGGCAACCATATCTTTGTGCATGGTGAGATGATGGTAAACCCGACCAGTGGCGCTGTGGTGACAAGGGGCCAAGCAGCCAGAGTCACTGGCCTGCCATCAGCTGCTCCTCTCAGTCCTGGGCTGCCTCTAGATATGTCCCTGTGTGCTGTCCCATTCATTCTGGACACGTGTCTCTCAGTCCCAGGTGATCATTGCTTTGGCTGGGAAAAGCAGACTCCCTTGCTGTGTCCTCTAACGATGCTCAGAGCTGTGACTCTGCAGGGAGCAGGCCAGGCTGGCTGCAGACCTTGTCCTTAAGTCAGGTGGCAAATAAGTACTACAGAGGAGGGAGGTGCAAAAATCAATGGTTAGTGCATTAGGATTAAAGCTGTGGCATGAAAGCCTTACACGGCCAGGATTATTATATTCTTTGGGTCTGTGGTAGCTGCATTGACTGTGACACTTGGTGTGACGTGGGTTTAGGAATTTTGTCACATTGCAAACCCCTGTATGCACATGTGGGACACAACTGCATGTTCCAGTGAGGGTGGCTCCAGCACAGGTTTCCAGCACCACCTGTCCCCTCCTTGAATCTATCTCGACCCAGCCGCAGCTGCGGAGCATTTACTGTGTCCCTCTTTACTTGTGTCACCTTATGTCTTCCTGCTCAGGCTTTTGTTATTTCTTTTGTCACCATAGTGACAGGAAAAGAGTGATGATTGCTAGAGTAATTTCCCATATTAGCTAGCACTGGCTTTTCAGCCTAAATCAGTGCTTCATTTTCCCCATGCTCTGGATGAGCGTCAGTGCAGTGGGACTAAAGAGTGGTGGTAGAAGGGCCTCGGTGCATTGTGGTGCTGCCAGCACTGCTCTGGGACAGCTGAGGCAGGGACAGGGCCTTCAGAATACGCTGAGTTGGAAGAGACCTACAAAGATCATCGAGTCCACCTCTTCGCCCTGCACAGGACCATCCCAAGGAGTCTTCATGTTGTGCCTGAGAGCATTGTCCAAACACTTCTTGAGTTCTGTCAGGCTTGGTGCTGTGACCACTGCCCTGGGGAGCTTGTTCAGTGCCTGACCACCCTCTGGGTGAAGAACCTTTTCCTGATATACAACCTAAACCTTACCTAACACAACTTCAGCCCATTCCCTCAGGTTCTTGTCACCACAGACATCAGTGCCTGCCCCTCTTCTTCCCCTCACAAGGAAGTTTAATTACAATGAGGTTTCCCCTCAATCTCCTCCAGCTGGACAGACCAAGTTCAGCCACTCCTCACATGGCTTCCCCTCAAGGCCCTTTACCATCTTCGTTGCCCTCCTTTGGACACTCTCTAATAGCTTAATGATTTCCTTATATTGTGGAGACCAAAACTGCCAGAGTGTTGAGGCTGCACCAGTGCTGAGCAGAGCAGGACAATCCCCTTCATATGAAGTTGAACAAGGGGAAGTTCTGGGTTCTGCACCTGGGATGAGGCAACCCTGGATGTACACACAGACTGGGGAATGAGGTGCTGGAAAGCAGTGCCGGGAAAGGGACCTGGAGGTCCTGGTCGATGGCAAGTTGAATATGAGTCAGCAGTGCCCTGGCAGCCAGAATGGCCAACCATGTCCTGGGGGGCATCAATCACAGCATCGCCAGCCAGGCGAGGGATGTCACCGCTTGTCCTACTAGGAATGCACAGAGAGGAGGGGAAACAAAAAAGAAAACACACTTGCAAATCTTTCTCCATCGGTGTGCTTGCTGTTGAGTCGCTTGGTCAGTAAAACCAGGAGTTTGGGCCCTTCTGTGTGTTTCAGAGCACGTGCATGTCTGCAGGGTGCACAGGGAGAGCTCCCCAGAGGTAACTGCTTGCTCTGACCAACGCAGCAAGTGGGCAAAGACCCCATGTGTCCCCCCAGCCCGTGCCCTCTGCTCTGCAAAACCCCTGGCAGTGCAGCCCAAACCAGGGCTGGGACCAACCCTGGGCTCCCAAGGGGGAAGAGAGGCGCTTGGTGCAAACTCCTGCTCTCCCCCAGGCTTCAGTAGCCATATAGGGCATCTCAGAGAGACGTGCAGGACACATACACAAATACATACCTAAAAATAGAGATCATTAAGTACACAAATGTGTTTAAATAGCAAACAAGCTACTGAAAAGCAGAGAAAGGTCACAAAATGTGAAATGGAAGCAGCTCTTCTGTTCCCTGTGCTGGCAGTGCCGGTCCCTGCCTCAGAGGATATATTAAGAAGAGTCAACCTTCATTTCAAGCACGCTGCCTTTTGTCCTCCTATCACAACATTAACATTATCCCCACATAATTTTATGTATTTAATTTTACAATAGGCTGTGTCAGTGAGCACTGCCTGTAAATATTTGATCACCACCGTTCCTCTAGGATTATCTTATCAAGAGTAAAGATATTAAAATAGAAATCTTGTCATGTTGCTGCCTTTATACTTCCAGCCTAAGAGTTGATTGACAGAAAATGAACTGCCTGAACTAGCTCTAAAGTGTCTTTTCACTGAGAGTTTTAATGCCAGAGGCTACAGAAAAAAAGGTTAGCTAGTCATCGGAAACTAATGCCTTGCTGTAGTTATGGAGCTTTTGTACTGAAGATTAAAATATATGAATCTACTAGGGGTATTTTTACAAGTGTAAAATGGCGTTGGTCTTTTTGTATCTTTTTGCCATCTCTAATGAGCCTTAAAAAGAGCCTTTCCTTTTCTTCCTGCACTTGAATATTAGATGCAGCTTCACTGCAGCTCACAGGCACCGGCTGAAGTTTTGCAAGAGTAAGCTCTTGACTTATCTCACCTACAAAATTTCTTTTTGGTGATAAAATGGCTTGAGAGCCGGGACTAAATGTTCCTGCCTAGCTTGGAATATCAAACCAGTATAGACAAGTCAAGGTTTCTATTTATGGCCAGTTAAAGACACACCGGTAATGCTGGTTTAATGTTACAAAATTGCCCTGAAATTGTCATGTGTCTGAAGAGCACCATGCTGCAAATATATCATGGTCCCCGAGGGCTTACTCAGCCTGTGCTCCAGCACAAATCAATGCGGGTTTTTGCTGGAGTAAGGACCCAAGCGCCAATTCAGGAAAGTACCTAAGCCTGACCAAACTTTAATCACAAACTCGTGCTCCTTAGAAATCGATAAAGACACAAGCTGGCTGGGGTGAGGGGACAGTGAGGGGGGTGGGTCCCACATCCCTGCAGCTCCTGTGCCCAGGTGGGCAATGGGCCAGCAGTTCCTGGCATCCCAGCATCCTGAATAAATCTGGTTTTATCTTGTCATGATCCTGCGGGGCAGGAGAGGGTGGTAACTTTACAGATCTGCCCCATCTCAATGATGAACTGTAGCCACTGGTGTTAAACCACCCAAGGCCTTTCCGGGAAGTAACAAACGTGTTGCTGTGGGATGGCTGAGGCTGGAGTGGCCACAGACACAGAGACCTGGAGCACTCTGCTTCAGTCAGAGCAGCCCTCCCACTTTTTTCCCCTCCAACATGAACAATAACTGTATGAAAGGAAGTTAATTGCACATTAAACAGCCTATTGTTGAGCTGTCATAAAGGGATTTACATGGGTGGCTCCATTAACAGCCATGGGTGGTCCTCTCCATGCTCTCCGTGGGCTCAGAACACAGAGAAGCTTGTTCTAACAATTCACTTATGAGAAAGGTCAAGAGCTGTGGTTTTGTTCAGTGTGCTCAATATATTCAATTAAAATATACTGGTGTATTCATCAGCTATTAACTATGTTTGCAATAGCTGTAATTAAACAGGTACTTCCCTATGAAAGGAAATCTTTCAAGACAAACTCTGACATGGGGACAGAAGAGAGCAGGAGTTTCCCAGGTCTCCAGTGTGGGCTTGCTTTGTGTTTCTGCATGAATCCCTCAGCCACTGGGAGTTTTCTATTCCCTACTGCTGGAGCTAGAATGGCTTGAAGGTGAGGGGCTGGGCAGATCCAGCTCCTGCATTTCCCTTCCTTGGGCACGCTGGGGGTGAGCTGAGGACCAGCAGTGCTGAATGCTTGGCAGCCCATGGGGAATAAACCCAGCCAGGCAATTTTCTCAACCAGGCAATTCACTTGCGGAAATATCATTTATGAAGTTCCACTTAGAGCCTCAGGATAAGAAATAGGGAATAAAAGAAATTAGGCTGCTCAGGAGCATTTAACAAACTCAGAGGTTTTAGAGGGTTTAGCAGCTGGTGGCCTCCAATTCAAGTGGTGGGAGAGTTAAAAGCCACACACCCTGCTTTGAAAACTTCCTCCAAAGAGCCTGAAATGAAGAAAAACCCCAACAAGGCAGACTAGAGCAAAGCAGAGGAAGAAACTGAAGGAAGCAAGAAGTAATTACCTGAGCAAACTGCTCTAATTATATACACACAGCAGACAAACAGTGATAGCAATTGTTGGTGCTCTTAAGATGGATAGCAGGGAAATGGAGATACAGTAGAAAATAACACATATTAAGGAATTAGTATTCATTATGCTAAAAAAAGGGATGTGTATTTACACTAGTCAGAAATCAGGCATGCAGAGAAATGGGTGACAGCAGGGAGAAGCACAGCAAGAAAACCAGGACGTGGTTGTGACGGGTTTCCCTGGTAGCTGTGAAGCAGGGGCTGCTGAGCCAGGCACGATGCCACCAGCACTGATGGATCGTATCATAGTTTTTTTGCATCTGACAGCATCCACTGTGCAGCTGCAGATGCCTCCAGGCACGGGGCAGGAGCAGGGCTCTGGGAACTGCAGTGTTTTGGTGCACAGCTGCAGGATAGTGCACCACGTGTGGTAAACTGAGTGTGCTGCCTCTTGCCATGGGGCTTTGGGGGACAGCAGGGTGGCTCTTGCCATGCTGTACCAGTTGGTTTTGATCTCCCATGTGTTGTTGGTCTTCCAGGTCCTTTCATTAAAATATCCCAAAGCTCCTTGTGTGTCTGGGCCCTTCTCACCAGGTTCCCTCAGCAAACACCTCTATTCCTCTGCTGACACCTTTAATGCAGATAGAAAGTGATTGAGGTAAGCTTTAGCTCAGTTCTTGAAAAACCTCTCCTTCCATTAGTGGGCTCTATTAGGCAATTCCCCACCTATTTCTGAGTTATGTAATTAATTCCTATCTTCTCCAGCATGGCTTATACTGTTAGATATTCAGAGCACAAATGCAGGGCATTCACTTAAATCCTGGAGGAGGAGAACTGTTGGATTTCTTTTATCTGCAAGATCAGTTAGGGATTTCAGGTTAATCTTGCTTGGTAAATCATGTTGCATTTTATCCTATTTGCCTTCATGTCATTGTAAATGGTCTTTCTCTCAGAAAAATGTGACCAAGCTCTGAGTGCTGGACCTTGTTCACAAACTCAAATAATGGCACTACAGTTGACACAGTCCCTCTACACAGTCCCACCTCTGAGCTGATACCCTGGTTAAGCCCCCACCTTCAAAAGCTGCAGGACTGCCCACTCTCTGCTGTTGGGCACCCAAGGCAGCTCCTTCAGTGTCCAACAAACCCAATAAAGTGTGTAAATACCTAAAAAACATCCTGTTTTTTTCTAAGTTCCTGCTGGTGATCAAGAGCTAAAACCCCTAACTTCTTGTGGGCTGGTAGATTTGGGATTTCATTTCTGCACATTTTAACCCCTAGTTTTGCAGACTCTTTACCCTGGTGCCTTTAGCTCATACTCATCCAAGGCATTTTCCCACTTTGAGGAAGAGGGCACATAACATTTTACTTGCCCATATACTCCTGTCCTGTGCTCCCATCTAGCATTCCTTCAGTCTGTTCTCCTTGGTCTTTCCAATGCCCTATGGTTGTAGAAGTTGAGCATTTACATAGTTTTTCCTAGGTCTACCTAAGCAGGTCTCCCTTCATCCTTTTGCTTCCCTACCTATTCGTATGGCTTGCTTTGTCGCCAAGACTTCCTCTTTATGCCACTTAGATCCTGTTAATTCTTCTTCTAAGAAGACATTTTTCATCCATTTCTGATTTCAGCTCCTTCATAAAAGTTCGGGTTTTTTCTCTTTAAACCGAGGCACTTTCCAGGTGTGAAGCAGGTGGTCTGTCCCCACCTGCTCACTGTGTAATGATACAGATGGTGGAGTTGCAGAACTCCATGAGTGGTCAACCACTTTATAAATTTCAAGCCAGAGATACTTAAAAGAAAAAAAATCTTCCCAGGAAGCACAAAATCAACCTAGCAGTTTCAGCTAGCTGCACACAGGCAGGAAAATCACACTGCCTTGAGTCTGCCCAGATGTCTGTGTCCCAGATAAAACCCAGAGTTTTTTGGCTACTGTCCACATCCTTAGTCTCCTCCAGCAGGACTTGCAAGCCCCACTGAGTGCCGTAACCAGAAGGGAAGGTAATGCTGAATCCCAGAGCTCTCCTGACATAAACCAGGCTGTAGATGATAATCAACCATCAGTAAAGCATCTGTGCTATAGACACTGAACGGGGTTTCTAGACAAATCCAGCAGCTGGGAAGCAAAGCATGCCTTTCCACCCCTCGGCCTCTGCCCCAAAGACCCAGCCATCGCTGCTGGCCCTGCAGCAGGGCTCTGGCTCTGCGCTGTCCTCAGCTGCTCTTTGCAGTGACTTTTGGACTAGGTTGAGGCAACAATTGTCAGTAAAACAAGGGGGAAAATTAACAGTCACAAGACAGCGAGCCCCGGGTGTGTGCACACCTGTGCATCTCCCACAGGACAAAATTCAGCGCACTTCATGTTTATCAGGTCTGAACACAGACAGATGTCATGAAATGCTGAGAGAGGTGGCAGCAGGGGAATGGAACTCCCATTGTTTATGGAGTGGCATGAAGAGATGGAGAAACATACAAATGCTCATGCACAAGGTCAACCCAAGGTGCTCCAAGCATGGAGTCACACTTGGCTGGACAGGAGGGGCAGCAGCAGCAGCAGCAGAAGTGCTGCACAGCCCACAGTGATGGGCACTTCCCCCGACCTTCTGGGCAGGTGAGGTGGGCGCTGCTGAGCACAGCTGAGCCAGGCACCAGGGCTACAGCCCTCTCTGCAAAATACTTAAGTTCACTAGATAACGGTGAAGTAGATAGAGAAAGTTTTCAGGTATTTATACATAAAGGTCTCTGTATATCTAAACCACAATATTTTGTAATGTTTAAAATGTGTGCATATGTGTATAGTTATATGCATATATATATTTACACACATATATGCTGGTAGTATATGTACATATAAAGACTTTTTAAAAGACCTTTCTATATACACACACATATTTACACACACACACACACACACACACACACACACACACACACATATATATGTACATATATATGCAATGTTTATAAATATTATTATATTATACTACATTATATATGTATTTTATATCATATACATATAAGTATATAAAGGTATTTCAGAAGGCTGCATATGGATATGCATGTATATATGTATATCAATATGTATATATATAAAGATACTTTATAAAATTATTATGAATAATATATATAACTATATATATGTAGTATAAAATATTAAATTGTATACATATTATCATGCATCTCCAGCTGTTGAGGAGTAAGTGCTGGGGTGTGATGGGGGGCAGAGAAAAGTGGCCAGGATGCATCTGGTACCCTCCCGCTTTGTGCCAGGGGAATCCACCCAAGCGCAGACACCCTGTTTGCACATTTCACTTTTAAATCCACTGGCTGCTGACAGGTGCACTGACACCTTTCCTTTCCTGCTGCCCGCCCATCCAGGAGCTGCGCTGTCTGTCTGTCTGTCCAGATGCGCTGCCAGAGCCCCCCTCTCACATGTACAGCCCCAGCCGGGACAGAGAAGCTGTCATGCCATGGCATTTCTCTCCTCTGGCAAAGGGATCCTGCTGAAAGAAGTGAGGGAATAACATCAAAACCCCAGCCAGAGGCTGACAAGCAAACTGACATTTAGCAAAACAAAAAGCAGGTGAAGTGGGAAGAAAAGCCTGGGTGGGTGGTTCAGTTTTTGGCTACGGCTGCAAATCATTTGGGGAAGCACGTCTGACTCCACATATGCATTTCCAGAGACATTAGTAAAATGCCAGGACAGGTATTTCCCCCTCTTTTCCCTCTCATTAGCACCTCTCCCAGAACTGCCCACACTCAGAAGAGCGGCAGCATTGAGGCAAGTACATCACCAGCTTTAGCTCCAGCACCAGATGGAGGTGGGCAGGCAAGGGTTAAGTGACAGCTTATTTACCAGTGACAAGGGCGTGCAGAAACCTGGAAGACTTTTTTTCCAATTTTCCTTGAGTGACATACACTTTACAGGCAGTTCTGCTGTCCCTGGGAACGTCACTGTGAAATGGAGAACTGGTGGCATTTACAGACTGAAGTTTCTCCTTGTACTCAATGACAGAAAAAAGAGGGAAAGTTTAAAAAAGCCAAACCCATGAATGTTTTTAACCAGGAGCGCCTCCAGCCTGTTTTTATGCCGGCTCTAACTCTGGCTGGTTAAAGTCACTGCACTCTGCAGCACCAGGAGGTTCGAGCTGCTGGTGGACAACGCTGCATTCTGCTCAAACTATTTCTCACTCGCTTAATTATATCCTGCACTTACAGCTTAACAGAGAACAGATGTGAAGGCTTACCTTGGGACAGATACATTATGTATACAGCATTAACTTCACACCCATACAGTACCCATTTTAATTACACAGCCAGTGGGGGACCCAGGATAGTTTGCTGGCAGAGTACTTGGTTTCATTAGCAATTCCCAGGACCTCGGCAGTCTGCAAGCATCTGCACTCATGCAGGCTGAGCTGCACTGGAGATCCACCCTATGGCAGCCAAGGATGAGCCATGCACTGCCTGATATCAGGGCAACCCCCCAAAATACTGAAAGACCAAGTGCCAGTGCACACCTATGGGCTTAAACAAGTGCCAGCTGGAGTTTCATCTTAAACATGAGTATTTTGGGAAAGTCTTAATGTGACATGAAATGTGAAGCCAAAGGATATTGAAAGACAGCTTGGACGTACGTCACCATGGAAATTTATCTGATCTCTGACCCCTGTCAGGAAAACATCGGTGTGACAAGTCCCCACAGGCTGCATCTCGCTGCTAATAAAAACCTTTTAGCAACACTCAGAGAAGGGGTTTGATCACAGCCTCTTGCTGGGTTTAATAGGTGGCGAAGCACAAGGCACCATTTGGTTTTGTCACTCCATTACAAGCTCAATATGAGTGATGAGTGCACTGCTGCAGCAAAGAGAGACAGCAGGGTGCAGGTGGCATCAACAAGCGCATCACCAGCAAAGATAAAGGAGTCATTATCCCACTCTATTCAGCTAGTCAGGCCACACCTGGAATACTCTTCAGTTCTGGGCCTGCTACACAAAAAAAGATATGGACCGGCAAAGAGGGTCCAGAGAAAGGATACAAAGATGATTCAAGGAATCAAGCTCTTCATTGGAAGAGCTGGCATGTGAGGAAAGGCTGAGAGACCTGATTTTGTCCAGCCTTGAGAAAAGAAGCCTTAGGAAAGACCTTATCATCATGTTCCAGTATTTAAAGGGTGGCTACAAAAAGATGGAGACTCCTTTTCTGCAAGGAGTCACATGGAAAAGGGAAGGGTAATGGGTACAAGGTCCTTCGGGGGACATTCCAGTTAGACACAAGAAAATTTTTCACAGTGAGAACAATCAGCCATGGGAATAATCTCCCCAGGGAAGTGGTGGATTCCCCAGTCTTGGACACTTTTAAGATTCAGCGGAACAGGATAATGGACCATCTTGTCTGACCATGCTTTTGCCAAGAAAGGCTGGACCAGATAATCCTTGAGGTCACTTGCAGCCTGCTATTCTATGATTTTATGATTTGACACGTCTCCTCTTTGAAGTGACATAAGCAATGCCCTTACATTTTGTTAGCTTCTCAGGAACTCTGAAAATTCCTCCAAATTTTAACAGATCCAAAATTGGATTAAAATTTTGCTCATGGCCCAGTAAAGCAGAGAAAACTGCTCTGATTCTCTATCAAAACCACTGCATCACACCCAGGCAAGGAGACTGTTTCTGCAGGTGTTCCTTTCCAAGGTGAACAGAAAGAAGGGCCATTTTCCTGCTTTCTCCTTTAAAATTTTCCCAGGTAGCAAATGTCTCTGATGACCCCTTTCCCCACAGCCACCTCTCATTAGCTGGGCTGCCCTTCTTCCTGCCCAGGGTGCAGCCACACCATCCTCTGGTTCCAGCCCAGGAGAGAAACCATCAATATCCATATGTCAGATGAAATTAAAATTGTCCCTATAAATTATTCTATGACACAAGCTAGCACCGGCTATATTAAATCCTATTAATTAATATTAAATTAATTATTTTCCTTGCCTATAAACACAGAGTGTTATTGCAGAGCAAAGAAGCAATTATTATCTGGGGTGCTTCAAGATATTATAGCTTTCAGAGTCCTAAAAGCTGCATATTTGTTAGAAACAGCACGACAAATCTGTAGCTGTTAGAGCCACTGTAACAGGACTAGAAAAATCCTGAATAAACTGCAATAGGTCAACAATTTGGCAGAAATATCAGCCGAATCAGGAGCCTGAGGTTTCATCTCACTGGAACATTACTTATTATGTGCACAAAGAGCCCTGTCTCAGCTGAACACTGTATGTTACTTACTGAAGGGCCAGCAAGGCATGGCTTGTGTTTCACTAACCTCCAGTCATTCAGGCTTAATTCTTTGCTTAGTTTTCTCTCACCAGCTTTGGGAACAAGTAAGAGCACATGGTGGGACAGGCAAGCTCTGCCTCTTGCAGCACAAAGCCCTTTGCAATGGCAGCTGATGGAGCACAGCAGTGGAAAAACCCAGCTGAAGGGGCCAGCTTTCAGCCAACACGGTGCTGCCTGCTTGTCACTCACTGGGAGGTGATGCAGAAAGCAAGGGGGCAATTTTCGGTTTGTTTCTTCTTGTTGGGGAAAATTCCTTCCAGCCTGCAGTGCTTTTGTAGAGGCTGCATGTCCTTGCTGTGCGCTGCCCATGCTGGTGTGGACAAGGGGGTGGAGGTCACGAGTGTCCAGGGCTGCCTTCTTCCTGCAGGATCCATCATCTCCTGGTGCACATGTTGTATAAATGGGTCAGTCAGGCTGGTGAATAGCAACAACTCACCAGCTAACCACTGGCTGCTCACCGGCTCACCATGGCTATGCTTCTTGAAGAGGCAACAATGCTTTTGGTCTCCATCCCTCCCAGAGTGACTGCTGATGACATTTATTGAGGTCGTGACTTTCTCAGTGGCCTTAGGAGACCTGGAAGGCAAAGCTCTCAAACAAAAGCTGTGGTGGCCTTTTGAAAAATTCATCTCTCTGTTTCCCTGCTCAGAGTAGAAGAAGGAAAAAAAATGCCCCTTTACTGAAGTTGTTATGCAATGAGTCATTTGCTGCCTGAAGAGAGATGGGCCAGCATCCCTCTCTTCGCCGCAGTGATTTGACTAATTACTTCTATCTGCTCCAGCAGAAGAGCAGCCTCCTCCAGCCTTTCTGCTGTCTGATCCCTGTCTGTCAGCAGTGGAGAAGTGGGTAGAGATGGGAAACAGTGTCCTTCTGGTTTGGGTGGTGGCATTTTGCCTGTTCCTTACCCCTACTGGGTGGCAGGTCCCAAAATCAAGAGCTCAGTGAAATAACAAAGTTCATAGTGGGAAATGGTATTGAGTTTTAAACTGGCGTTTTCTTTCAGCTCACATCTTGAGGATCTGGTGACTGAAGGGCCACAGACACTGCTCAAAGCCTCACCCAGTGTAGCTGGACAGAGGGGCTTCCAAAATGCTGCAGTCTCCTCTGAGCTGCTAAACAGGGCTCAGGAGCTCCACAGCTGTTAATTAGAGGTGAATGTTATTAAAGTATATTAGAAGAAAAAAGCATATGCAAACTGATTACATTTTTACACTTGTTAAAAATCACAACTGTGATTTTTAATTATAGTGGATCAAAGAAAAGAACCACATTAATCCAATGTAATCACGTGCAAGCTGAGTTGATAACAACATCATATTTAATTGGCAGTAAGCTCAGGCAACGTTAAATACAAATGAAAAGGAATGACACATTCTGAAGACTAATTAATATGACAGACTGGTAGCAAATGCATTGTTTATTACTACTAATTTCCAGTGGCTGGTTCAACACCATTTTGTTGCCGTGATCCTCAGCGCTGCGTCCATCAATGCGTGATATTTAAAAGGAAAATTAAATGTGATTTATTTTAAGGAGGAACAAAGAAGTTCAAAGATAATTAAATTACGCATTTCAAATACCAAGTTGCAGATAAAGAGCTTTAAAATGTAGGATTTTTCTCTTTCCAACGGTAAGTCCCCTTGATATGTGCTTATAATTCACATTAATGTGTTACATCAGTGACAGAAGACACTTCTTTCCCTGCACATTTTAATGCAGTTAACAAATGGTGATTTTTTTCAGGGCTGACACAACTCTCAGTGAAGTAAACAGAAGGATTACCCTCAGGACCCTGCCAAAGCCCAGCAACTCACTGGAAGAATTTCCCATGGCTCCAGTGGGCTCTCAATCATATCCTAAGGTTTTCAGATCAGGACCCGTTATCTTTTTTTTTCATCTTAGAAAGTACCTAGCAAAAGTGAGGAACATTCTTTCAGGTAAAGTCTTTTAAATACCATGTCCTGAAAGTTTGCTAAAGCTTTCTGGAGAGCGGCCTGCATTAGAATTCTCCTACCTGACTGCACCACCTTCCAAAGCTGGTTATGGACTGTAATGGCATGTATTTCTCACACCTTGTTACAGCCTTGGTCAATAGAATAATGGAATAATCAATCATCTATATTTTAGTGTGAGACAAAATAAATACAGAGCATAATAGTCAGTCAGGTCTTCACCAAGGAAAAGTTGAACAATTATGGTGGTTGTCAGTGGTAAACTGCCTATGATAAGTATGCAAACATTGACCCCAAGTGTTACACTGAGAACATGGAAATTAAAACCATCTATCTTACTTGATTCAAAGTCTCCTAGATAACAAGGATGGTATTTAAGGAAAACCTTGGCTGGACTCAGATTGCTTCTTTCTGTTAGATTAGAATTAAATTAAGTCAAAATTTAGAAAATACTGGTTTAATTAAAGATGCTTCGCTAGCTCATAAATTATACATTCTCTGTCCTGTTGAAAAGTGTAAGTTTGATATTAGTTGTCAGAGCTGCAGAGGATTCCTAAAGGTTAGTTCACATTTATGTGCAGTATAAGCAGACTTATGGGAACGAAAGACTAATTATTGAAGTTCCCAAATTGCTAACCCTCCGCTCAGCAAGTGCAGTCTCCCAGATTTCAGCAATAGCAGTGTTTTCTTCAGCAACTTAGCACTAATATGCAAAATAAGATGGTCAAAAGAGACCTTGGCCAAAAGCAGACATTGGCATGGAATCAAGAACGAAAATATTAATAGATAATCATCTAGAAACTAATTACAAAATGTAAAAAGTCCAGCTATCTTGCACAGACCGCAGCAAGGAAGAGTGTTTCAGTTTCATTAACACAGCAGCAAAAGGAGAATCCTTGCAAAGTAGTTTTCTGAACTTCCTACTGCTCATACCAATGTACATCTCTGCTCGCTAAAGCCACATTCATTTAAAATAGAAGGGTAAAAAAATAATCTAGCAGTGAAGGTAATAATTCACTGAACCATGCTTGTCCTGATTTCAGCTGGGATAGAGTCAATTCTCTTCTTAGTAGCAGGTATAGGGCTGTGTTTTGGATTTAGGATGAGAACAATGTTGATAACACGCTGATGTTTTAATTGTTGCTAAGCAGTGTTTTCTCTAAATCAAGGGCTTTTCAGTGCCCTGTGCTCTGCCAGCCAGGAGTGCACATGAAGCTGGGAGGGAGCACAGCTGGGACAGCTGTCCTGAACTGGCCAAAGGGATATTCCTCACCACAGAATGTCATGCTCAGTACAGAAACGGGGGTAATTGGTCAGGAGCCACTGATTGCTGCTTTGGGGTGGGCTGAGCATCCGTCAGTGGGTGGTGAGAAATTGTGCTGTGAATCACTTGTTCCTCCTGAGATTTATTCCTCTCTCTCTCTCCCTCTTGCTTATTTTCATTACATTAAGTATGATCATTATTGTTATTATTTATTTCCATTATTAAACTGTTCTTATCTCAACATTTTTTCCAATTCTCCTCTCCATCTCACTTGAGAGGGGAGAGAGAGAAAAAGCAGCCATGTGGCACTTATTTGCCAGAGCTGGGATTAAACTATCCAATTACAAGCTAATGCCAATACTGTAGATACAAATAAGAAAACAAAACAAAACAAAACACAGAAAGATTGAGAACAATGCCTTCCTGGAAATGCTGGGTTCCAGTGCAGATGATTTGTTCATCTCTAGGAAAATAGGCCAAAATTAAATGGTGGGTGATATAAAGCTGGAAGACTTGGTGACTAGTTTTGAAGTTCAAATTTCTTCTTAAAATGCACTTGGTCCAAACAAACTGAAATTAAATTTAGTGGTGTTTAGTCAGGCTCAGATTTAAGCATGAATCAAAAAGCCATCTCTGAACTCTCCACCCTTCCATTGCTGGGGCAGCAGCAATGTGTCACACTAGGGATGTGTTTGTCCCAGTACATGTGGCTGTGGCAGTACCTCCCCTGCTGAATTGCAAGGCCAGGTCACAAAAAGCAGCCTTTCCCCAGGTGGAATTTAATCGTGCATTTAATGTAAAGCTTAATGCTCCTACCACACTGACTTGTCCCTGCCCATATCCACAGTGGTGAGCAGAGCAGCATCCACCATCAGCATCCACTGATATCCGCTGAATCGACTGCCATGCTGCAAAAGCTGCCATTACAGCCCAAAAGTAGCCTGACACAGACTCAGTTTGAGAGCAGAGCTACACTGGGATGCACACATCCTCATCAGCCTGTGTCCAGGAACAGTGGCATTTTCAGTCAAGATGCCTCCAGCACACACTGGCAAATGCTTGGCACTGAGACAGTGGGGACAGATGCCCATCATTGCTGAGGAAGACTGCTGCAGATGGAGACAAGGGAGAGGCAAACTCCGTGACTCCAGGGAATCTGAAGGAGAACTAGAGATATTATTGATCTGCAGCATTGCTGAGAGGCTCCCTTGCTGCTAGGCAGCACTGGCACTCAGGAAGATGAGATTCTCCATCCAAAGTGTGTCTGTGATTGCCTGAACCAATGTTGAAGACACACATCAGTGCATCCTGAAATGGTTAGAAAAGCTCCTTATATACTGACCCAGTAACTGGCAGGGTGCTGAGCAGCAGAGCAGGGAGCAAAGCCCTTTGGTACAGCCCTCAGCTGAATCTTACCACATTGAGGGAGCTTCACAGAGCCACAAAAGACCCCTTTGAGATGGTTTTAAAACCTCAGAGCTGATTATTCAGATAAGCACGATGAAATAAGCTCTGCTATCATCAGAAATGGTGCAAGGCACTGTCACATGAGGGAGAGAGATGGGAAGGATGTGAACTCTATTTAAGCAGTCCCACAGTGAAACAGTTTGCAGCCAGCACACAACTTACTGTCAGCTCTCTGTGAGCGGCTCCTTTGATTGTGCTGCTCTGTGAAGGAGCACTTGTCACTTTTTATTGAAGGAGAGGGGAAGAAAGCAAGGCAGCCTGTTGCCAGGAGAAAAGATGCCACTCACTTTAAGTTAAAATATAGACAGCTGCAATGCCCTGGCTGCTGGTGATCGAGGACCAGCAGAAGTGTGAAGGAAGTATCAATGCAGGGCAAGAAAAAGAAAACAGCAAGAGACTGGGGCGAGTGCAGAGCGGGGAGGGATGGGGCCCAGACTCCCCGTTTGTAGCTGATAGTGCCTGCAGTGCCTGAGTCTGCAGGAAGAGAAAGCAGCAGCCATGTGCCCTTCCATATCCAGCTGCTCAAGTCAGGCTGAGTCAGGATGCTGTTTCCACAGCCCTTGTACCCAAACACCTGCGAGACATCTGGACTGGGATAAAAGACGGACTCAGAGTGACCCACTGTGGAGGAGGATTTCAAGTCCTCTCTAATAAAAGGGCACTTGGTTGTTTGGTATTGCCATACTGTGGACTGGTTACTCCTTACAGCAGATTGTCCTCACTCTGACATGATGAGCTCTAATTGAAATGGAGAAGAGCTGTAGCACAGCATAGCCTGTCCCGCAGCCTCTGCCTTCCCAGATCATCAAGCTCTGCAAAATCCACCTTGCAGAGCTGGAAATCCCTCGCCCCAAAGCAAGAGTATTACAGCTCTGTGATTGTATCTCTGTAACCCAGCAAGCAGAGAAAAACAACCTGGGAAAGGCACAAAAGCTCAACGTGAGCACCCCTTTCCTCCCCCTTCCTTTGTCAGAATTCTGCTTGTTCAAGATAATAATCAGCAAACAGAAAACCCTGTACAAAGAAGCTCCAGTGGAACAAGCCCAATTTCCCCTCAGTCTCTGATACTTCTGTGAAGAGTTACTGTGGAATATTAAAAGGCAACAGAGATGACAGCAGTAACCAGAAAGATGGAGGAAACAACTCTGCAGACAGAGGAGGGACAAAATACTACAGTATGATTGTATGATTCTAAGTGTAGAAATCAAAAATGGTGTACCTGTCCTGAACTGACAATGGATAAAGTCACTAAAATCTCTTATCCACTTGTTCTAGCAGCATTAAAGCACAATTCACTTTGTGTGCTACAATGGGTGGGTAAGTGGAGGGCTGATTTCTCAGCTGGTTCTAGTTGTGCTGTATTTTTCCTTCCCTGTGAGCACAGGAACTCGCTCACAGATTCCACAGTGATGCTGCTAATGCCAGTGTGTGTCTCATGGCAGCACACAGCCACCACCCAGCAGTGGAGAGCAATTGCTAAGAAATTACACATACATTTGGAAACAGCCAATATCAATGTCACCTTCTAAACAGGCAACCAAGGGATGCAGCATAAACAGAAGAACAGCCTTTTCCCTGGAACCAGAAGAAAGCAGTGGTTCCAAGTCCTAGAGTATTGAGTTATCATCTGGACCTGGCTGCATTTCCCTGAGACTCACTTCTCTTCATCTCACGCTCTAGCAGATAGGTGACATATGGACATCTTCATGCTCCTGGCTGTCTTGCCAGAGGTCACAGTCATTTTCTATTCCTCTGGTAAGCTGGGAGTGGTTCCTGGAAGCATTGTGGACTCTTCCCATCCTATCTGCCTTTTGAGCTCATTAGCTCTCTGCTATGCTGTGCACTGACTTTCTGTGGAAGGACTTCAGGAGCAGCCCTGCCAGCTTCCAAACCCTAGGATATTTTCCTACAGTAAATCCCCCATTTCTACTCAGAGCTACAACGTGCCACAGGCATTAACCCCTGGGTTCATCCCGTATCCCAGCAATGAATGGGACAAGGTAACAACAGCAGTGTCAAACACAGCATGGGAGCAGTGCCACAGAGTGTGGGGACATCACACACAGAGCCCCTGGGGACACACGGCCAGAGCCACCACTGTCCCATGGTGTGGCACTGGGGGTGCACATAGGCTGTGCATCATCCCTAGGCAGTCTGAGCTGAGACAGCATCTCTGCTGTGTAAAGAAATGAAAACGTCTCTCTGCTGCCTTTTGAGGTTGGTTTTTTTCTTTTGTTTTTAAGAGAGGAGACTGTGGATCTTGGCTGTCCCAGGAAATACGTTATAAAAGTGCAATTTGCCTGTCTTGGCTCTCTCACCCTAGCATTGACCCTAAAGATGAACTCCCATGAACAAGTCTAATCCTGTTTTTCATGTTTCCCCAGGCTAATGAATATTTATGAATCATTTCTCCAGAGCCAAAGCATGGCCCTTACAACCGGCCATGATAGTTCAATTTGTTTGCTTGCCAATTCTTCGAATTGTTTTTTTGTTGTTGTTCTTTTTGAAACTTAGAGGAAAAAAAGAATCTCATTCCCAGTTGGTTCTTATCAAAGTGTGTGGGGTTTTTGTTTGGTTTTTTTGTGCTTTTTTTTTTTTTCAAATTCAGCTGGTGCTTGGAGACTTTCCAATCGGCTTGAATGATTAATGTGGTGTCACTGACTTGTTTTGTGTTTGTATTAACAACAAAAAAAAGCACAATTCATGTTTTCCAAAGAGCCAATTAGATATCTCTGATTGACCACGCCATGTACGTTTTAAATTGTTCTTTGTGTGCACAAAATGTATAGCAAAAAGGAAGCATTTCCAGAGATGAATGGAACATTCAAGGTTAGACACACAGGCAAAATACCGCCTCTCAGCAAGCTGTGTATTAGACTATAATCATTACAAAGCCAGGTCTTAATATCTTACATTTATTTAAGGGAAAAGATTTGTTCTTTTGCCTGCTATTTATTTAGCTAGTCTAAATTCAGTTTGAATAGCAAAACAGCTTTCCCAGTTTAGCTGCATTACCAAGTCAAGGTCATTCCCCTCAGAGAAAGATCAAGATCCTCTACAAGGGAGGAAAAAAAAAAGAAATTACTCTCTCCCCTTGATTGATCTACTCAACATCATTAGCGAAGGGTAAGAGATATCTAAACATGCTCTGCAGTCCATTGATGTGCAATGTTTTTTAGTGTGAAACAGAAGGAAGTTATGCAATTATCTTGAGGGGAAAAAACTGTTCCTTTGGTGGTGTTTGGACATATAAGAGTTGTGAACAGAGGAGGATCCTGAAGGGCTCCTACAAGCTGCATGTTTGTGAGTCAATAAAGAGATAAAGAAATGCAGCTCTGTTGATTTGCATTATGTGCTGCTTCCCAGGTGAGAGTTCAGCCTTTTCTAATGTTTTAATGTTATAATATCTGTATAATAGTATCTGTAGAAGTTTGATAGCACTTAATAGCATGTATATATTTAGAAATAATAACTGTTTGTGCTTAAACTCGTTAGACTAAGACGTGCCATTGTAACCCTATCCCTCAGAGACTGCTTGGCAAAACACACAGGGGCTACACCCAGTGAGGGGAACTTGCACACCAGCCAATATCTATTGTGTTATAACCCCACAAACAACAAAAACTATAACATTAATGTTTGTGATTTTGTCCTTCTGCCAGAGGGAAAAAAAGGTCACTTAAAAGCCTGAGACTGAAGGGCAGCCTTTCCCTGATGGCCTTGCTGCAAAGAGACAGACCATTACCAGGGACCCAGAATCTGTTCCAAGGCTTAATATTATTCCTATTGAGGGAGAAAGGGGCTGTTCATGTGCTCAGCATTCCCAAGGGTGTGGAGATGGGAGAGTGGGCTCACTGCAGCAGCATGGCCAGGGGACAATGCTCCCTGTCCAGGGGCACTGCGGGATCTCCAGGGCGGGAGCCGCTTCCTCTGATTTATTTGAGCAAGAGCAAGTACAGCTGAACCCCAGAGAGGCAAGTGACCATGAACTGCATTAGGGCAGCACTGCAAAATAAGCACTGGGCAAGAATGCCTGTGCCTGAGGAGACTTTAGCCATGTTGTCCTGAGGAGGTGACGCCACCAGGGTGATTAACTCTGGACCCCAAGCCCAGCCCATGCAGGAGCTGGGTGCTGCCTCTGGAGCCTCTAGAGCACTCAGAGAGAGCTCAGAGCCTTCATGACATCTCCCTGTCCGTGCATGCACACGTGTGTCTATCAACAGAAAATACACATGCACACCCCTCGGTCCCTTGCAATTTAATCAGCCAGACCTTGAAGTTTCTGTTGCAAGGACACCTGGAAAAGGCCTGGGAGGGCTCAGTTACTTTTAAATTGCAACTACATTTATCTGCTGAAAGTTTAACCTGTGATCACTGTGAAAACAACCATTTCATTCACAGTAAGCTCTAAGATCCAGGTGGCTCAGCACCTCTGGAGGACCTCTGAAGGTGCTGTTCCTGTCTCCACCATGCTCACAAGTAAGCAGTGATAGCTCCACTGGCCTCAGATGTGTTGGTGGGGCAGAAAACTGCTCTTGGAATTGGCTCAAGGGTTTGAGGAAGGGCCAGCATAGCTTAAACTTGTCTGCTGGCAGTGTCCTGTAGAGACCACACTGCAAAATGGACTCTGCCTCCCTACCTGGCCACTGCCCATGCCAAGGACAGAACAGCCCTACTATCACTTGCAGTTATAGAAAATAACAATAACAACCTGTCTCCTTTGCCGGCTCACCCAGACCACTGACACCCCATTTCAGATCCCCACAGCCACATGCACTGCACTAGTCATGAGTCAGTGGGCTAAAATCACCCTTACCCATGGCAGGAGGAGATACCCAAAGGGGGAGTGATGCAAACCAGAACCCAAATCTTAGTGAACCATTAAAGAAAAACATTGCAGAAAGCCCCATGAGATCCCTGCCTGCTCCTCTGGCACACGCACCAGGCAGCTCCAGCAGCACATTGCTGGTTATCAGTGCTGCAAATCAAAGTGGAATTAGCATAATTGTTCAGGTCTGGGGTTTGTTTTTAGTGAGGTAATACACAAGCTGATAACACTGGGGCTTTCTTACATCAGTCTGATTTCCAACACCGTGCTCACCTATGCTCTGTTGCAGTCCTGTTAATGGCAACTTTCTTCAAAAGAAAACCAAATTGTTCCAACAACGAATCTGAATTCAGCAATATTTCTGTCAATCCAGCAGGCTGCCTTCCTTTCTGCCTTCCTTAGGAGACAATCATTGCCTGCTGGGACTTTATGCATAGATTGCTAACTTGCTGTGCATATGCTGATGCAAAGAATGAGCTTTGTAATTTAAATAACAGACTGTGGAATAGATGGCAGACAAACACAGTCATTCACCCAGCTGCAGAAAACTGACAGCGAAGGCTCCAGCATGAAGATGGGGAAATGTATTGCTTTTTCAGGGAACAGACACACATCCTGCCGCCATGGCCATCACTTGCAGAACACCATATGCAAAATAAAGCAGAACATAAGCAACACCCCAAAACAGAAGGGTTTACACAGTATCCTTCTCAGAGCACAGAGGCCTTCTGCCCTTTACTGCCTACTGCCATTCCGCATGACTGGATCTGCAGTCCAACTCTGATGTTCCTTCTTACTAGGAGACTGGAGAAATAAAGTGGGACTTGGTAAAATCCTGGTGGTGGTCCCTGGGAAGGGCACTTGGGGACAACCCATCAGCTTAAGGACGACAGCATCTCCCTGCCAGGCAGCGTCATACCCACCAACACTTCCAGCATTGGCAAGGGTCTCCCTCTGTCTCCAGCTGGGCCTTCAGCCCCTGGACACACTGTGATTTACCTCCAGGCATGGCTGCCCATTGGTTTTGTGTCCCACAGTTCCCCTGTGCCTGCTCTGAGCATCCTGGGAACCCACAACTGGACCAGTGCATTGGGAGCACCCCTGGGATACAGCCCTGTTCAAGAGGGTCATGCTGCAGGAGAAACTCAGAGAGATCCCATTAGGAGGCACAGAGCCAGCAAGAGCCCTTCTGGGGATGGATGGGGCTCACAGATAAAGCAGAAGAAGGTGTAAGTGGACAGGAACATGCACCAAGGCTGGGCAGAGCCACAGCACTGCATGACAGAGGGGCTCTGCAGACAGTACAAATGACAGCTAGAATACAGAAAATAACTGCAAATACCTGTTCAGGTAAAATAAACCTCCCTAATCTGGCATGTCTCATTTGCATAACAACAAAGTCTTTGTTGTTTGGGGGTTTTTTTGAGGTTGATAAATACCTTTTCTTTTTGAAAAGAAACGAAGTCTCTGACAAGGCCTTTAATCATCAAATCAGTATAAACAACATTATAATACATTAGACTTGGAAATGATAATCTGTGATTATGCACCAACTAATTAAATTAGTACTGACAGCTTTCAAAGAGTAGGAGAAAGAGGCAAAATATATCCCTTGCTTTCAGGGATGATTTTCCCTAGAAGAAGTGAAAAGAGACAAGCTATAAAGCCTTTCTAGCTGGGAACGAGGATCCACACAGGAAACTCCCACACCTGAAACACAACCCCTCCTAATGCTTGCCAGAAACCCATTTCACAAGCAGGAGCTAAGTCAGGTCAGCTGTGAGTAATAAGCAACAAGTTAAAGCTCTCCTTAAAATGAAACCCCAGGTGTTTGCCCTGGAAATGATCAGGTATATCTGCTGTGCCACTGAGTGAGCACTACCAGCCTTCTGGAAATAACCCGAGTTTCATTTTTTGGGGAGATGAAATCCTTCACTTGGCTGGAGAACAGCATAAAAACAATTCACAAACAGGAGAAAGACAAACTGTATTTATGCATAAGTAGCATTAATAGCCTTTTGAGGGTTATTCTAATAATTTAGTGTTGCTATGCAACACACAGGCCCAAACCTGATTCCAGTAGCAGCAACAAAGCAGATCCTCTGCTGGCTTTTGTAGGATCTGGAGAGACCCTGCACAGACACGGGCATGATTGCATCCAGCACAGTGTCCCAGCTGTACATTGCCAAGTGAACTGGGGCTAAAATGCAGCATAAACCACAAGCATCCCAGTCACTGCGATACGCAGCTATGTTTCCACCCCAGGGAATAATAGCAATTGTGGAAACAGAAATGCCTCCCAACCCAAACTCATGTCATATACAACACTTGTCAACTTGTCAAGATGTTACTTTATATAAATGAGCTTAATTTACATGTTAATAACACTAAAACCGACACTGTGAGAGGGAGAGAGAAAATGAAGTGAGGAGGAGATATCTGAAACTTCCATTTAAAACCTTGTCAGATGTGGAAATTTTGAAATGTTTCAATAAGGTCAGAATAAAATCCATCCATTAATTTTACTTGAATTTCATGGCAGGATGCTCTACTTACACACCAACTTTTCATCTTCTGGAAAACCTTTGGGTGGCTGCATTTTGTTCATGACAAACCTTGACTGTTGTGATTTTGCTTTTTCATCACCAAAGTCCCACCTGTGCCTATGAAAGCCAAACACACTGTAGAGTCAGTGCCTAACCCTGCCAAAAAGCCTTCAGCATGATGCACAGCCTTGCCAGGATTCACAGGGGACATGTTCACTTCCCAGAGTAGAGGAGGTGGCTGGCTGTGATTAGAAGCTGGAGACTAAATGCAGTGGTGAGAAAAGAAGCAAAAGCAGAAATGCTGCTCTTTCAGCTGCAAGAGCTGGAAAAGGAAGCACCACTGCCATCCCACTCAGGTCAGCAGGGCTACAGAGCAGTGTGTGTGCAGGACCAGGCACCACGACTGAAGAAGAACAGACAAACAATTCCTGAGGTGTGGCAGCCACACATGGACACACTGACAGCTCCTGAACTGAGTGTTCCCATCCCCACCACAACCAACACTTTCCTCCTCCTCACTTGCTCTTACGCCTCCATGTAAACATAGAGCAATGGGCTCTCTGCCAATCCAGCCACCTTACACTTTCACAGCACAGATCTGGGATTTTCAGAGCATTCTCCCTTGTCACCTTTTGCTTTCAGATGGTGAACATTCCCTTCTTCAAAAGCGTTGATTGAATGATTGTGTGTAGGCACGTTGCCACGATAAGTGGGCTTGGGGTAAATACATGGAGGCAATTGGGTGCAACAAAGCCAGTCAGCTATGTGTGTTAGTAGGAGAGGAAAGCTGGGGAAGGAGGGGAATCAAATTGCTAATATCCATTAGAAAACTAAAAAATGAAAAATCAGTTTGTAGTGCAAACAGCAGCAGCCAACAATCTCAGCCATCCCACATTGTCACAGGTCATTTTGCTTTAGCTGCCCATCCATAGCATAGAAAAATCAGCAAAGCTTGGAGGATCAGTCCAATAATTCAACTTAGGAGACAGCAGAAAACAATATTTTCCGTATTTAATTACTTTGTAATAATGGCTTGTGCCATCAGTTCAGCATTTGTTTGCCAGAGTGTTTCAGGGCTAAAGTAAAAGTAAAATTAAAGCTTTCTTCTGACTCTTTGTACTTGACCATATCACATCCTTGCAAAGATGCCTAATTAATTAATTTGTGCGTGAGAGGACAGATAGAGTATTCTTCCTGAAGGGCCCCTCCTAGCACAGGCAGTGCAGGAGCAGAGGTGACTTGGAAAGGGATAATTAAAAGAAAACTTACCCAGGACTTGTAGCCCCTCTACAGCTGCACGTGTTTAGAGAAGTGTGACCAGATGTCCCCCTTCTTCTCTCTCCCCTTTCCTAGTGCTCATGGATAAGCATTTTCAGAAGTGATGCAGCCCCAGAACAGAGCTCCAGAGACGCTGCTGAGCACAGCCAGGGATGTGTTCCAGAGACCCCTTTGCTCTCCACAGAGCTCTCACCTGGGCCATGAGGGGATGTAGGTCCATCAGGAGTACCATGTGCAAAACACTCAACTTTTAGAGCCACCAAAGCCAACTTTCTGTCCTTCTAATAGATATCTGATAAACAAACCGATTGTAGAATAACAAAGAAATATAACCAGTGTCAGAAAAAGTCCTGCAGCCAGCAAGTATCTCCTGCATATTTTATCTTATAATCCAGTGCACTAATACTTAACTACCACACCAAGCAGGTGGAAGTTTGAGGGCCATTGAGCACTGTGAATTTTCCCAATGCATCACAATTACCAAAACACCTGTGCTAAATAACTTTGCGCTGAGCCACTGTGAAAATTCACAGAGTGCTCAATAGCCCTTGAAATTTCTCATTTCTAACTGGCAGCAGAGTGGCTCAGTGCTCACACATCACACCGCAGCACAGCGCGCCTACGGACACTGGTTCAAGACCTCGTAAAGGCCCTTTTCTCCTCGGCAGGATGTTATGCCGTCCCTGTGATTTTCAGGCTGCTCCTACTTTGTCTCCACAATTACACTCACTTGGAGCTGGTGAACTTCTGTGTGAGCGGACTCCAAACATAGCCAAACTCTCCAGCTCCCCTGTCCCTCCTTTCCAGCCCAGCACAGCTACCTGTCTTGGGACTCTCCTTTTCTCCTTTCATAGCCAGGACAGATGCCAAGTTAGAGGCACAAAAAGCCCATGGGCCATAACAGGCTGAACAACAGTTTGGGACTGGCCTCTCTGTGCTCCCCATCCTCTTTTCATGTGGATATCAGACTGGATTAAGGGCTCAGCTTCCCTACAGACACAGAAGCAGCCGAGGGCAAGTTCAGAACTGGGATGCACAGAGCAGGGCAAGGCTCAGCAGATGGCCAGGAGCTCTTCAGCTGTGGCAGAAGATATGAAAGACTGCACAAGCCCATGCTGCACCCAGCTGGAAAAGAGGACAAGAACAAATTGGAGGGGTTTCAGCAGGCAAAAGCAAGAAGAATAGGAGGTTCATAAACCTCCCTTATAGTGGGAAACTAGAGACATTCAATCCATTTAGTCTGTCCCTGGGAAGGTGAAGAGGTGACTTGAGAGTGGTCAGCAAATGCCTTTGGAGAGAGGAGTAATAAGATGAGGCTCTTTAATCTGACAGTCAGAGGTATCTTGAGATCCAGAGGCTGGAAACCAAAGGCATTTGTACAGAAAAATAAAATTGTTCTTGGTGCAGAACAATTAAGGTAATTAATTAACCACTGAAACAATTCACCTCAGAATGAGACAGATCCTCTCTCACTTCAGCTCTTTAGATTGGACCTCTGTGGGACATCGGAACTCCACAAGAGCATCTGGGTTTTGAAAACTGGAGGGGGAAGGGGAAGTCACATAGGAAAAATTGCTTTTGTGGGCTACAGGGAGCTTGTCCTGCATAGCTAGTCCAGAACTGGGCATCTTTGGAAGTCAGACAGCAATAGCAGCCAGATGCTGCTGTATTAGACATAAATAGAGAAGTAATAGCACAGAGAAGTAAGAATTATTTAGAAAATATAATGTGTCTCATCAGATGTCCCTTGAGCCTTACAGGGCAGTGCAGAGCTGTGCCCAGCCCTGCTCTCTGCCACTCTGCTGCTCAGAAAAGAGCAGAAGAAAACCATCAGCTCACAGATGGAGGCTGAGCATGACCCCTCTGTGTCCCAGTCCTGCCATTCCCACCAAGGACTGTGAACTACCCACAACACAGCCTGTCATGCAGGGCTGTGGTTTCCACATACTGGGTGCCCAACCAGCCACTTCCAGCTCATCTGTGGGATTGCAGAGCATCACTTTGGTCCTGCCCCTGAGGCTCAGTGCTTTCCTGAGGTTTGTCAGCTGTGTGCAACTACCCTCAGCAAAGGCTCTTTGTCCTTAAAAAGATAGACTGAAAGCAAGAGTTCAGATTATAAAAGGACCTTAATAAATTGCCCCAGTTTTCCACAGGCTAAGGCAATGCATGTGCTCACATTCTCAACTTCTATAGCTCCTCAAGGCAGCCCAGAGCACAATTTCAGCTTCTCAGTATGGCCCCAACACTTATTTGTAGCAAGTTGTCATGATAATGAAGTTGAAATTCTATAGCCATTCTGTTGATACAAGTACTATAAACCTAATTTTCAGGGTTGCTTAGCTCATCACTAAAAGGTTCGCTACATCTCTACCAACCTCCAGGTGAAATCCAGATTATTTTCAAGAAATGACTTTTTAGAAGTCTTAGGCTTTTATGTTACTTCTTGGATTTTAGAAAAAGCATGTTTTGGAGCCCTTGACACAAATAAGGCCTGAATTTCAATGGTCCAAACTTAAATGTGTTTTAGAGTTACTGATGTTTAAATATGATTATTTTTGCTATATTAGCATTGGAATGTTGGGACAAAAGCCCAATTTTCTGATCTGATTTTCTAGTAATTAATACTCTAGACAATTGTTATTATAAAATTATATAAATATGTCAATGCAATAACACAAAGTAAAAAAAAACCCAACAACCAAACAACAACGAAACAAAACAGAAATGAACATATCACATATATGCAAAACAGACAGGGAGAATTAAAAGCTGGCTGGACAGGCACAACACCCCCTCCACCTTTCCCTAAGTGATCTATCACATACAGACACTTCAAAACAAGAGGCAAAAGAATCAAGAAAACCAAGCTCTGGAAAGATAACTTTCTGCTTAATCCACAATTAATGAGGCTGCTTGGAAGATTACCATCTCCACAAAAGCAACTGGAAAAAACCAAGTCCCCCAGACAGTCCACTCACAACCTGTGCTGAGGGCCAATGAGCCCTTCCTGACCCCCATCTCCCCCTGCTGAGACCCCCGCTCTGTGCTGGGATGCAGCAGGGCAGGACGGGCTCCTCCTCAGGGCACACCCAGCCTGTAAGGGCTCCAGCAGCATGGCTGGGAACTGGGCTCTTCCCAGCCTGGCTCTCCTGGGGCCACAGGCACCTGTTGAATACACTCTTGTTCTCTGCCCCTGCTCATTCTCAGAAAACAGGACTGTGACCTCAGTGCTGCTTCACAGATTGTCAAACAACTGCCTGAGCAATAAAACAATTGATATTTTCCACATATTTTGGTTTACTGTTAGGAAATAACAAAAAAAAACCCCTTGCTCTGAGTATTTAAAAGACTTATTTCACTGATTGCCAAGGTTTTAGTTTTCTTAAAACAACCTTAAAAGGGTGGTATTGCAATTAACCATCAAATAACCACAGTATTGCAGCCAATGACCATTGTAGACTGCTCAGAAGTTTCATGACTTCACAGTAATGCATTGAGAAGGACTAATCAAAGTCTCATTATAACTATAACAAACTAAATCACCTGAGCCATTAGGTCAATGTCAACAAAAGTGACTCTCAAATGTCTGAGCTGAAAGGCTTACATGGATGCCATTCCCTCTGCAGGAGCAAGAGACCACTCTGAATGTCAGTAGAAGGTTGGTTGGTTTTTAATATGCACCTGAGTTTTATTTGGCTGCTGTCTAAATTATTCTTCCCTCCTTTCCGATTAGGAGAGCTTTTAGATCTTACACAGAGGGCTCTCAGGCTCTTTGTTCTTCACAAATTCTTTTCTAATTTAAAAAAAATAATAAAAACACACAAAAACCTCACATCTGCAAACAGAAATGCAGGAAGACAGCCAAAAATCAGATCACGAGCATTAACATTTAACTATGGCTGTATTTCACTGTGCGCCTGCACACATCTTGTATAAAGGCAGACGCCCTTATGCTCTGTGTCCCCTGGAAGTAGGCAAGTACACATGCTCCATTCATAATTAATGGCTCAGCTTTTCCAAAAGCACTAACAACTGCATCTGCTTCTGTCTGTGGAGGGTTTGACCCTCAAGGTTTTGCTTCACCAGACTAATGCTCTGCCTGCAAAGTAGCCACCTAGGACACACTGGAGCCAGGCTTTATCACCTGGATCCCAGATGGATCCAAGCCAGCAGCAAACATAACCACACTTGTCCTCTGAAATCGATGCTGGCTTTGGCACCTGCTTCGAGGGCAGTGAGCTTGGCCTCCAAACACTCAGGTTTCCAAGGCACTCAGGGCTTAGGATGGGGACTAAGACCTCCTGAAACCTCCAGCAAGTTGAGAGCCCTCAGCACCCCTGCCAAACTGATTTACTATATGGTTTCAAGTTGTTGCATCGCCCTGAGGACAGACACACCACAGGCACTGCAGAGCTGTGCCTGCACCAGTCAGGCAGAGCTTCAGCTCTCAGCAGGACAGCACCAATGCTCCTGGCAGGCAGGTTGCTACTAAAAGGCATCAAAAGCCACCTGTAAATGGGCTGATTGGTTTTACTGGCTCGTTACCTGGTCCGTGGAGTGAGATATGCCTTGAGTATATTTGTTCTGCTGAGGTAACCAGAAATAAACCTTCCCCAAAGCAGACTCTCCAGTGCCAGAGGGCTGATTCCAGGGAGTTTGTGATTTTTAAGAGAACACAAAACTGTTCACTATTCCAGACTCAACCTGAAAACAACTCTCCATTCTTTTTTCTCATGGCTTTTATTTGTGTTTCTCTCCACAGCCCCCTCCTGTGCCCCCTTGAGAGGTTTCTCAACAAGAAAAATAGAAAATTGGCTGCACCAGAAGGCATTGGAGGCTCTGGATGTGCCCCACGAGAGCCCTCCATGCCACGGCCTTCCACAGCTGGTGGGACAACAGTTGCTGCAGACAGATGCTGGCAGCTGCCCTCAAAGGCAGCTGGAGAGATGGCTGCCCACTGTAGATCACACCCCATCTGTAGCTGACACGGTGCGTTAGGTTGGACGCGACGATCTCGTAGGTCTTTTCCAACCTAGTTGATTCTCTGTGTGATCTTCACTATTTTCACCATTAATCCTCCAATAGACAGTCCATTGTAATTCTTTAGTGAAATGTGAGGGAAAACCCCATAAAAAATAAGGTATATCTGGCATCCTCCTTAGACCTCCTCCTTGCTCCCATCAGTGCCCATGGCAGCCCACCAACAGTAAAATCTAAAAGTCAGGCTCTTGAGATCACAGTCTCTAAGGTGAAGCCCTCTGAGAATAGTTTGTTGTTGCCAAAGGCACTGAAGGCTTAGGACAGATACTAAAAAAGGTTCCACTGCTAAGGCAACCAGCTGAAATGTGCCCTGATACTCAGCTACAACTGACATATGTTCCATAGATACTCTGCGTTTCACTTTACTTTTCCACCCATCACATGAAGCCATGCTCAGCAGCAATGACTGCCATAGGCATGCCAATGTTTTTCAGTTACAACAAAGTATTTTGCAGAGGGAAGACCCCTGAAAATAATACCCACAACTGTAGAAATTAAATTTCTTTGTCAAGAAGACCCCAAATGGGTCCAAAGGACATTGGTTAGAAGAATACACCCTGATATGCTTGTTCTGTCTTTACCTCTGTGTTGTCTGTTTCTCTCTAATTTCATGTGTTTCTTCTGTATTCTGGAGAGATCTGTGTAAAACTCTCAAGGGCTGACATGAAGGGAACAAAACTGGATAAAAACCTAGAGTATTTTCCAAACTGACAAAAAAAAAAAAAAAAACAAAACAAGGAAAGAACAAAAGAAAACATCAAGCCAAGCCAAGCCAAATATCCCTCTACTTTTGTGTGCTTTGTTTCAGTAAGTTTACTTTATGACTCATTTGTAACAAACTGGGATGGATAATGAGTACTTGCATCACAAACTTCTGTGTGCTTAAGAAATCACTAATGTTCCACAAGGTAGGATTGGATAACAAAAACTGGGCCCTCTCATTTGCAAAAGTGTTTGGTGGTGTAAGCATGAGTGGTGATCTCTCAAGCAATACTGAATTGGGCTCTAGCTCAATGAAGTCATGTCGGCACCAAAGCATTCCAACGCTGTGGAGACAGCCTACCCCACTGCATTCCATCCTGCCAAGATGTCCTGGAAGAACATCGCTGAGTATGTGACAGTTTTGGGGCAGCTGCCTCCCAGGTGGGTGCCCAGGAGACACCCACACATGGCTGGGCCAATAGGTCTCCCAGAGAATGCTGCCAACCCTGTCCTAAAAGTCACAGGATGGCAAATGCCTGAGACTGCTGAAATCTAAGCATCTAACTCGTTGAGCTCAGTGATAATCCTGCAGTTCAGGGTCAGGTGTAGCTCTACCAGATCACCCAGGCTCCTTTCCTTGTCACGGCCCAAGATCTCCAGGCTTTGCAAACAGCAAGGGAAACATTCCCCATCACAAACTGCTTGCATTTCCAGATGAATGTCAGGTGGGCAAAGACAAAGGGGAAGCAAGCAGAGATGATATCATATTAAAACAAGAGGCTTTTCAGACGAGTTCAGCACCCACACATCACTAGCCCTTTACACTGAAACTTCAGCGTCTCTCTGGTTTCCTTAACATTCTTAATATTTTACTTGTGATTCTACAATGAGTCAGGTCACTTTCCAAAAATTCAAGATTTCTACATACTAATCCATGGCTGTGCCTGTCACCTGTCCCCTTCAGCCAGGAGAGGGAAGTGCCCCAGGGAGGCAGGGAGCAATCACACCTCCCCTCCCATGCTCCCAGGAGCTGCTTCAGGAATGATAACCACAGTGCTGGAGAGGGCATCTCCCATGTGACAGGCAGCTGGAAATGAGCTGAGCAAGCAGGAAAAAAGCACCTAGGGTTGAACTGCAGGAAAGCTGCAGGTGTTACGATAATTGTAAGAGTTTGGCAAACCACGGGAGCAGCACATGTTTCTAAAATGACAGCACAGGCTTTTATACTTTCATTACACATCTGTGCATCAGTGTCTCAGCCACCCTCTCAGGCATTTTGAAAGTACACCAGAGCCACACAAAACCTTTGAATGAAGTTCCAAACACTCCGCAAAGTGATAAACACGATCACAACCTGCTCTGCTCTCTCACACCGACTAGGCCAGCTGCTGAGGATTGGAACATGCAGCACAGTGAGAGATGACTCAGGGGGATGCTTCCTGGTGCTGCGGCCATTACAGAACCAGGAACCTGTCCCTGCTGGACACTTTGAGCTATTTGTCCTGGTGAATTCCTGCCAGCTATACAGGAGACAAGAGCATAGCACTCATTTCATGCATTTTGCAAACTAGCCCTGAGGGAAGAAGTAGCCAACAGGAAAGGTTTCCACTTCTGCTGGCTCCAATAACTTGTCGTCCTTTTTTTTTTTTTTAATTTGTTTCCCCTCCTATTTTCTAAAAATTTCTAATTTTCCAAGAACTTCTGTGTAAGGATGTAGATTCTTTTCTGCTATAAGACCCCAGCAATAAAGCAACATTTATTACAGCCCATGTTTTGCCATGTCTGCTGAAGCAGAATTCTCCTATGGAAGGGAAACCCAAGCAAGTTTACCAGCCCTTGCTTTTCTGTGCATCCTGTTAACACACTTTACCATCTCCCGCTCATTAATCCTGCAAAAGAGCACTTGCAGTGTATTTAAAATGGTTTTCCTCCTTTACCAGCTCCCTGCGGCACCGTCCGGTTTCTGATCTGAAGAGCAATCCATAAATAAGCTCTGCCATCCGTCGAGGTTCCTGGCTGCCCAATTAGAACAGCAAACCCCAACATGCTGGGTTATTATCTGACGACAGCAGCCGGCCTTGGCGCGGCTTGCGGTGCCTAATGCTGGGTTTTAATGTTTGTATTTGAGTAACAAAGCAGTGCCGGCCTGGGAAGTCAGCAGGGCTGTCTGTGCCAAGCTACACACAGATTCACTCGCCGAGGACCAGAGTTTCCATCGCCGAGTGTTTTCGCCAACTGGTTGCGTGGGGGTTGATGTCCATGTCATAATTTTAATTGCTCAAAACAGTGAATGGGCGGATTTCTGGCTTGTCGAGGACATCGTACAGAAGAGAGACATTATTAATCTCTCCAAACTGAAGCTAGTGAGCGGGTCCTTAAACCAGCTGAACAGCAAGGAAAACACACTTGGCAAGTGGGCAGCCTGCCACGGTGAGGGACAGCATGGACCACAGCTCAAAGGGAAGGTGCTGCCGGCTGGTGAGCTCAAGCTGCTGAATAAATAATGCTAAAAAGCCTGGCAGGAGGGATCATAAATGGAAGGTGCTGCTCCATCTCATCTAGTTTTCAGAAAGAGGGATAAGTTTTTTTGAGGCACCACAAATGTACTTTGTGGGCTCCTGAACTGGCAGTGCTAGGAGCGGCTTGTGCCAATGGGGTGTCACCAGTGCTTAGCCTGCAGGACACTACAGGCATCCTGTGATGCTATCAGTGAAAAGGGCCACTTGGCTGGCCTGATGGAGCCTGTGGAGAGAGCAAGGACCATGTAGACAGGCTCTATTTCCCACAGCCACAGGGATTCACAGTCTCTGGCATGTCTGTGCTGACAAGCTGACTATGGCAAAGGAGCAAAATGTGATAGAAAGAGCTGGTTTGCAGGTAGCTGAGAAGAGGAATCCTATCTCATCACGCTGAGGTTTTAAAATGTATTTTAAAGGAAAACCAAGCTAACTCTTCAAAAGTGTTGACAGAAAGGGTCTGTATGTCTTTGCAGTGAAGCACCACTCACCCATCCAGGATGTATTATTCTGTTACACCCCTCCCAGGGTCACCATTCACTGCAGAAAGCACATTTCACAGAAGAGCAGTTCAATCCACAGTGCTCCTCATCACACAAAGCAAAGTACCAGGTTGGAAGAAACAGTTTACTCAACACACCCACTGGCAGAAGAAGAGGCAGGAGTCCTGAGAGACAGTGTCCCCATCTTCTCAGTCTGCCCTCATGTCACCATTTTTCTGCCTTTAACTCATTCCTGCAAGGTCTAGCCAGCAGCTTAGCCAGTAAATCTGAACCCATGTTTGTCTCGCTGCACACCCACTGCTGGACCCCAGCTGTGCTCCTGCTCCCCTTGCCCATCACAAAACCACCCAGTCAGTAACATCACTATCCCAAACCAATAACTTTTGAACTTAAAATCACATTTAGAGCAAAAGCAGCAGCATGTTCGGGCTCCAGCCAGCACAGCACTATACCCTGTAGGCAGTGAGCAGACTCTGCTCCAGCAAGCAGCAAAACCAAACAGCTGCCGAATGCAGAGTCCCTCCCCACAGATGTTCTCACTCATGTGTTTGGGTATTCCAACAGCACAGATCTCAGACCAGCACCCAGAAGGACAGAAGGAAGTGCGTCACAGAGCCAAACCTCTCCCAGACAGCACACTGCCTTTTGCTAAGTCTTAAATCCTTCTTAACCATGAAAGTGCAAGAAGCAGATTTGGAAATAAAGGATGATAGTGGTCACTCAGCAGGGGACAGCATTATCCTAGGTGAGCCTCCCCCAGGAGGGCAGCAGAGATCATTAGAGAAATTGCTTGTCCTTATTTAAGCCTCCCTAACTCTACTAGGAGACCAGTTGACCTGCTGTTACCTGGTGGGTAAGCACAGATACAAGAGACTCATTACCCTAAGCTAAGGCATTGCAGGTCACTGTGCCACCTAAGAAGTAAAAAAGATAAAAGATTCCCAATTTTCCTGCTTCCTGAGAACAGCAGTCATTTTACACATCCATAAAGCAGGTCTCATCTGAGCAATTTGGCCTATACAATAAATAGCCAGCACTAACTAGCTGCCAGCTTAACACTAGCAAAAATGTTATATTCCTTCTTCAGTCCTATTTTTAAGCACTGACATTAGAAGAAAAGACACAAGGGAATTAAATCTGTGGGAAGTCTTTAAGAGAGAACACATTTCTTCCACCTGCGTTTTGCAGATAACACCCTAAATTTCCCGCTTTTCTGATTTATTCCCACTCATTTTTTCTATTGTACTACCTACCCAATGAGTGGAATATTAGCAGACTAGGCAGAAGCTGCAGACACCTCTCACAGGTAGATAGAGCATCCTCCACATAAAGGTCTCTTTTCAGCAGCTGCCTTCCAGCTCACCCCCCCAGTTTTGCATCCCTCTCTCAAACAGCAAAGTTCTTCCTCCTTGTGAGCCCTCAGGTGATACACTTCCCACCTTATCTGTCTGCATTAGCAACTTGGCTACTTTTAATAGATGTTTTTCTTGGTCTGGTTTTCCAGGTGGGTATTCAGATTGGCAGCTGCAACCAAGAAACAGTCCCAGAAAGTGGTAAATGGGCACAGAGGAGGTAATTAAACTAAAGGGTGTCCCAGCAGAGTACAGACATGCAGGAGAACTAGACAGTCCCATCAAAACCACTGCTGTCAGCCAAAGACCTGTCTGGAGGAAGAGGAGGAGGGAAATGGCTCCAACTCTCTTGCAGAAAAGCCAGCTGCAAGGAAGAGCTGCTCTCCTGGGGAAGTGCTTTAAACAGGGATACCTTTTCAAGACCTTCTCCTTTTAATCTCTGTGCCCTATGACTATGCTTTGCTGTATTTTCCCTTGAGACAAGGCTGATGCTCCAGGCCAAACACTTGGCTGTTTGCCAGGGTCCTTTCACACCTCCCTTGGCAGGGCATTCCTGCTTCCAGTGCCCTAAGACAGGCTGTCAGAGTTCATGAGTCACTGGCTTGATTAAGCCTGGCAATTTCTACCAAGTTGTACCAGGACAGAAAAGTGCTCTGGATCCAGAAGTTTCATAGCAGATCCTGGGCATGGATTTCAGGCTACATCACACCAGATGTTTGCAGGGTGCAGTGTCAGCTTGGGTCTCTCCGTCTCAGTGTTGGGGCATGCTGACAGGCATTTCACAAGAAAGGTCTTCATAATTAATAAGCCAGTTATGGTCACCCTACTTCCAGGACAGTCCTCCTCATTCACAAAGCCCGTGCCACAACTATCCTTCCTTCAGTGCACTGCAGCAAAGCAAAAGCTGAAGTATAACTGAGCAGCCTCTGCAGTGAGGGTCTGTATCTGCCCAGCTGTGTAAAGGCTTGAGTTGAGTCCAGACCCTCCAAACCCGCACTTCTCAGACTTCCCTCCATGCTGCTGCAGCACCTGAAACTCGCACAGTGGTTGAGCCAGGTGTCAGGGCAAAGAGCTCCTCACAGGCAGCAGGGCTGGCGCTGGTGCTATGCAGTGGGTTAAATAAATGCCTCAGTGCCATGCTGTGAAATGCCTGAAATACCGTGGTTTCCTCTGCTGCTGGAACAGCCATCTCCCCAACTCTCATTAAGCCCAAGCCCCATGGATCTGAATCTTTGCTGAACAAAGCCCTAAATAAGTAAATCAATCATCCTCCAGCGTACGATCCGTCACTGCCCGCTGAGCTGCCACTGGCACTTCCCCTGGCCTCTCTCTAATAGGCTCATGCTGACATTTAGTGGCGAGCAGTACAGATGGGAGCAGCTGCGTGGGGTGTCCCAGAGGGGTCTGCAGGCAGCACCCCACAGTGCCACAGCCAGCAAGAGCCTGTGGCCACAGCGCTTCACGCTGTGCTAATGACCACGACAAATCGCCACCGACGCTCAGCCCGCTTGCACCAAGCTGATCCAACGGTCCTGGTTGATGCAAGTGGTGATGTGATAGTGACAGGGAAACATTAGTCATCCCTAGTCCACGACTGCCAGCCAAATCCCTCATCCCCTTGATCCCCTGCCTGCAGTGCAGCTGTGAAAGGGAAGATTACTCTGTGCTGCCCGGACCACCCACCTGTGCTGAACTGAGAGGGGTGAGAGAAAAAACATGGTGCTGATGCTCAGCACCCTGCTCCCAGCACTGCAAAGGTACCTCTGTAGAGACCAAAGCACCTTGCAGGAATACTTCCTCCATGATTCATAGGTTGCAGAAAACCATTGTAAAGAACTAAGCTACATGAATGGAAATGCCAGTATTCCTCTCCTTTTCCCATATATGAATTTCAAAAATACTACTGTAGAGACCTCAGCATCCAAACAGTCAGGCTGAAGCAAGAGCTGTCTGCTGTTAGAGTCAGGGACTTGTCTATGCTAGGGAAGCTGATAGACACGGAAAATAAAGGCACAACATTGCCACATGTGAAGTCTGTCCCACTTTATGTGCAACCCAGACTTAGGCTCTGAGGAGGAACAAGCTTGCTGGGAGAGAGAGAATCATGATGAGGGCTATCCCAGACTATGGGATGCAAGCCTGCAACTATGCAGTGGCTGTGCATTAATTTCCTTATAATATTAGCATCTAAGAGAAACACTCTTACAAATTCTCCTGGCCCCTGATAAGACTCTATATGTGCCCTGCTTGTTTGCCTTCCTCCCTCACCCTACACACTCAGTAGCAGCTTTTATATTTGTGGCCACTATCACTTTACATCTATATATTAATTAGTAAGTCATAAGTTTTCCTCTCCATGAGCTTAAACAAGTTCATTCTGGGTCTAAAAGTGTTTCCCAGGCAGAGAGGAAAACACAGTACTCTGCAAGACAGGGAGGAATACCTGGGTGGTTGGCCGAGCTCCCGCTATTTCACAGGCCACAGCAAGGAACAATCCAGGGAGATGTGCTTTGTGGCTTTTTACTAATGAGGTCAGGCATCATGGTATTTTAGCTGGATTAAGGGTCTGCAATCACATGCCTAGCCTTTGGTTTCCACGAGCTGCTCTCTGCTGCGTAGGGCCTGAGGCTGAATCAATCGTTGCTTTGCTGGAGCTTCACCTTTTGTGTAATTAGCTCAGCATTTCTGGAACAGCACGATGGCCTCAGCAGTGTGAGGTCTTTATGCACGTCATTAACCAGACCCCAGTTCTGAAGGGCTGGGTGGCACAAACCCACCACTTTGGGCTGCCCAGGGTCCTGGACCTGAAATCTTGTCAGGGGACTGCAAGACTCCTGCTGTCTTTGAGGAGTCAGACTACATATCAGCCAGAGCTTTCAGAAGGGTTTCAATGCTGGCTGCTGAGAGACCACCCTGCAGCATGGAACTCTTCCCCAAAAATCAGGAGAAGGCTGCTGTTGGAGAGCTTGGAGCACTCTCACACTGCCAAAGCAGACAGTTCCCCTTCTCCCTGCCCCACAAAAGTTTCTGCCCTATGGTGAACATAGATCATAAGCACCAGAGAAATATAAACCCTGCACGATCAAGAGGGGAAAGGTAACAGGACACCTTGGCTTCAATAGAAGATGGGAGATGGTGCGAGCAGCATCCTGTGAGGAGGGATTTAGGAGGCAAACTGCAAACAACCAAGGGAAATTTAAGATCCGTCTTCCATACTGCTCAGTCCAAAAGGGCATTGACCATTTCTAAAAGTCCCTGGGAGAAACAAACTGGGGAGGGGCATAGAGAAAACTATGGATGAAAAAGGCATGACACACATAAGGGGTGAAGGCAGTTCAGCCCCAAGGGCACCGCCCCACCTGCTCCCAGCATAAACCTCTGTGTCAAAGCATTGTGAAATGAGGCGCTCCGTGTAAAGTTTTCGGAGTCGAGACCAAAACAGCTTTCATGGAGGAAAGCTGCGTTAAAAATAAGAGATAACTCAAAGGATGGCACATCCTTAGTGCCTGCTAAGGAAATCCAAGGGGATCCCAGCTGAGGAGCTCACTGCATACTGAATTGTGCTGAGCTGCTCTTGTGGCAGTGCCTGTGCACAAACATGCTCCATATCACAGCATAACCTTAAGGCAATAGCTTTGAAAATCCAGAATTAGACATTGCTATTAGACATTACAAGAGAAGAGATGCTGGCTTTTCATGTTGCTTCCATCCTGAGACTAGTTTGCACAGGCTGGAAGAAATGTGTTTGTTTGCATTACTCACCAGAAGCAAAGGCATCAGCAGCATCTATTGATAGCATGTTTCTGTCTTTCATGGGCATGCATCAGCCTTTGCTGACTTCCACCAGTAAAGCTACTGACAACATAGGCAGTCTCTGGCCAGGGCTGTGGCATGTTGCATGTAGACTGCAATACCTTGATCAAGTTTATTTTCAGAGGAAGACATTAAAAATGCGAATTGTAGTGCAACTTGTGTCAATAGACAACAACCAACTCTACATATCCACCTGGAAACTTCCTATCTGTACACTGCTGTCCCTGCAGGATAATTTCCACAGCAGCTAAACTATTAGTAATAGCAGAAAGCAGAGCATCATTCAAAGAGGTAAGTCCGTGTTTATTGCATAAAGATGGGACATGGAAATTTAAACCCAACATCAGTTTCAAATACATGACCTGCCTGCAGATGACTCCAGAGTCACTGGGCAGTGCCCTTCTCCAAAAATGCTCATGAAAGGAAGAAGGCTGAGACAAAGGTCCACCCGAAATCAAAGCGTCCATACATCCACTCATTTGCATATCACACTAGAGGCAAAAGCTGTGCCTCATATGACAATGTCAGAAAAAATAAAGTTAGACAGTAGAAAGGAAAAAGATTTACTCCTATGTCAAATTATCAGACTGCTAAGGAATAAAAGCTTGTCATATATCATTTATGCACTACATGCAGCCATCTCACTTCTGCAGCCTCTTCCTTCCTTCCTTGGATCTCAAAGCTGTTTGCAAACATAAATGAATAAAACCTCTCACCTCCCACGAAGCAGGTAATTTGTTTTTATTAATACATAAATTATAGAGGAAATTAATTAAGGAACAGAAAGGGCAAGAGGCCCAAGATCACACAGCAAGAGCACTTTAATCACTACATTCTGGCCACTTAAGAGTAGTGCTTGCATGTTAATTCTTTCCTGTGGGAAACAAGCATTTCCAACAAACCACATTTCCCCAGTCTAAGGACTTCCCCAGTCCTGGATGGCTTTCCAGCCTTGCAATATCAGGGACATGGAGTTTTTCTTCACATTCATACCTTTGCACCTCTGTCCCCGGATTTAATTATTATTTATGCTGAATATAAATAGCATAGGAGATGATCCTAAGATGAATAATGAAAAGGCAACAAGAGACAAAAAGAACTGCTCTAGTCAGCTAGTATCCTACCTACTTTATATTAAATATATCTTAGCACTGGATCTCTGCATACCAGAGGAGGACGGGTAAATTTTAGGGCCACTGCACAATATGAACTTTCCCAATGTATCACAGTTACAGAACCTCCTGTGCCAAATAACTTTGTGCTGATCCACAGTGGAAATTCACAGTGTTCAACAGCCCTTGAAATTTCTAATTTGTACATCCCCATAGAGGAGTGGTGCAGTTGGGTGCATTTCTTGCTACTATACCATGCATTGGACACAGGATCAGGTACTCTTTGGAGCCTGACAGCACTCCCTGAAATTTGTGGCTCTGTTTTAATTAATAAGCAATGCATATCTATCTGCTTCCCCATTTGCATCTAGTGCTGTTAATGACAAGAAAATACATCTTTTTTAAATGCTAACCAAGCAAGAGGTATTAGGAAAAGTGAAAGCTATTACATGTGCAAATTTCAGAGCAATTAGTCACAGAGGCAGAAGCACAGACACAAGATTAGTTCTCACGTCCTCACTCCCATCTGCTTCTCCACTGGAGCCAGCAGTTTTGCACAGACCCAGGAGGTGAAGGCCACACTCAGCACCACCAGCACATGTCAGACCAATTTCCCTGCACCCACCCTGCTATTAGCAAGTGCAATGTCCTTCAGTCAACACCTACAGCCTCGCAAGGCTCTGATCTAGGTGCAGGCTGTCAGACTAGCCAAGGGACAGGACTCAAGACAGGTTCACATCTAAAGATAAAGGAGTTTTCTTTCTCCATTTCCCTGCAGCCAACATGATCCCACTGAAGAAAATATCCCCTGTTGATAAAACACTAAAAGCATGTAGAAAGAGAACACAAATAGCTAAATTCTGTTCATGTGAAGATTTCTTTCCCTGACAGTGCTATTCTAGATGCATCACTGCATATTTGCAGTGGAAGATGGAAATGCTTCTGGCATTAAAGATAGTGACATTCTTAATTTATCTCACTTGTGGGAAGGTGCATGTGGGAGGAGTGCGAGTGACTCTTAGGAGTACATCCTAAGTAGTTTAATAGAGAATAGTACACATTTCCCCTAGGATTCTTTTAATAAAGCTCAAAATTGTAATAGAAGATTCTTTGCAAGAGTTTAGAAAAAAATAACTTAGGGAAATAAATCTCATACTGTGTTCCATCTTGTAGGATTTTTGAGTCTTCTCTCTTTATATATATATATATGTAAAAAGAGATTAAATTATTTTAAAAATGAAATCCAAATTATTCTGCTTCTATGGCACTCTTGAGCACTTGATTGTTTTGAACAAAGCTGGGGCCAGAGCTGTGCTGTGGCAAGGAAAGCCTGTGCCTGAACAGCCTGTGTTCATCACAGGCTGTCACCTGTACTGTGTAAAGCAAAAGCCTGTACCACCAAACTGCTCCTAAAAAGAGAAAAAAAGGAAAAGTATTTGTCTTTCAGCATCTGAAGGGACTCCTGCTGTTGTCGGTTAAAATCTCTCCCTGCAGCTCTGGGGAATTTTGCCCTGCTTGAGCAGAAACAGCCACCCCTGGCTGGGCACCACAACCCTGACCCACAGCCTTGCTCAGCCCAGCCTTGAACCTTCACCCACCTACAGAGGTTGGCAGAAACATCTCATGAGCAGGGCAGGCTCCCAGCTGAGGGTGAGCACATCCAGAAGTGCCTCCCTGCACCCAGAAGCTGCTCCAATTCCTCACAGGAAATTGCAGAGTAAAAGTGCCACAGGGCACAGATGAGGGCTCCAGATCCACCCCCCAATACAAGAGCTACAAATAGTCTATTTTCCTCTGGCTCACAATGCATTAGCAGACCCATTTTTGTTGTTCATGGATGCTCACAGCAGACCTAAAGATAGCCTATTATTGTCAACAGAAAATGCAATTCAATTCCCTAAAAATATCAGGAACACAGGCTATGAAGAGTTTGTTTTTCCCCGCTAATGCACTTTTTCATTATTGCCCTGGATTAAAATTAAATTGCTAACATAAGGACAAGCAGATGAATCCATGGTTATGATAGCATAGAAAAATATCAATACAATGCTTGTACACTGTATGCTTCTTCAGTATTTAAAGATTCTTATCTCCAGAATAATATAAACTGAAACACATTGTGAGGATCTCACACTATGAAATGAAGCAATGCTGCTCATATTGCTTCACTTCTGGGCGCTGTCGTCAGCCAGGCAGTGCACCACATTTTGAAAGGAAGTTTCACCACTGCTTTCTGGGTCTCCTGCACAGGAGCCTACAAACCCAATTATAATATTGGCAAAATACTGAATAAACTACCCAAATTTGGTAATTGCCCTAATCAAAACAAGCCCATACCAAGTACTGGCTCACAGAATCCTTGTAGCAGGGGCAATGAGCTGTCAATTTTTGGTGACAAAGTAGCTACTGAAGTTCTGAAACATTTAATAATATAATGACTTAAGGGGTCAAAGGAATTGTATCATTTTCAATTCCATATAAGAACATAAAAGTAACTGAGAAACAAACTGCCATTTCAGAAAAGGACACATTCATACATTCTTCCAAAATGCTTTATAAAGACAATCTTTTCTCTTCCCCGGGGTGGCAGCACACTGAGGTGGAAGCTGCAGTCTACCTCCCTAGAACTGAATTTAATCTCATTGCTCCAAACATTCCCCCAGATCAGGAGCTGGTCCTGACATTTCCAGCTCCATCCTGGAAAAGTTCCTTTACAGGCTCTGTTTCTCCCAGTGTCAGTATTCTCCTTAGTTTGCCTTTTTAGCTGGTGAAGAGCAATTTAAGTTGCAAAATACATCATTGCACACTTGTTTTCCAAGCAGCTTCATCACTAAGCCCTACATAAATACATTGGAACCGTGATTGGTAAAAGAAATTTACCAACAACAATCTGAACCAATTAATTGGGAAACTTTTTTGGTGGAATGACACACACCCCAATAATCTCACTTTTTCTTAGCAACCATTTTTCCTGGGGATCACTCCCAGGATTCTGTATAGATGAACTTTGCTCATGAGACCACTGGCTGCATGGACACTTGGCAGTCCCAGAGAGAGAAGTACCATGACAGCTGGATTAAAGCATGTGAAGCTGCATGAAATCAGGCTCTGCAATCTCTGAACTCAGTGCCAGCTGCATATTGCACATGCTGCAGGCAGCCCTGCTGACTCCTGGGCTCTCTTAGGAGATCAGAAAGGAAACCATAGCTTTGTTCTAGGAAAGGCATAAAGGGCTATAGAAGTCAGATTACCAAAGAGCTCTGCAGGCACGGGCCAGAGTGCACCATTTTGTTATGTAGTCTCACCTTGTTGGAAACATGCTGTCAGCTTCTAAGGAAAAAGAATAGGCACTGGGTTTATTTCCGTAAACTCAATTCTCTCCTGCTTTACTTGCTGGCCAACTGTTGAGGCTCATGCTTCTATATATTGCTGTTTAGAAAACATTAATCTAAAATAATATGGACAAAAAAAACCCCTATCACTGGTTATTGTAGGAGTCTCAGGGGAACACAAAATGAAAAAATAATTCTGGACAATTTCTGCCCTTCCTGTAATGAAAAAAGTAAATGGAAGTATCAAAGTGACACCTCCATCTATTAGAATTAAGGAATTGACTTTTCCTATCTTGAGTCAGAGCACTGCAAAAAAATTCTGACAACCTCAGTTTAAAAAACTGCCATAGGGAAAGCAGGTAATTCATTCCTCAATGCAGCCTTTTAATGTGCAAGAAGCAGCATATTACACAAACTAATATACCTACTGAATTTTACTCTGCATGATTTTTATCTCACTTTTCACTTCCATGCTTTCACTAATTGAGCTTCTGTCTTTTGTTATTTGTACAACAAGGTCCCATGAGATCCTCTTGTTCTCTTTATAAAAATGTAACTTAAGTGCTCCTGCTAAATAACCATGTTTTTGTATTAACTTGTATTAGTGGGTGTACTTTAACTACATAGCTGGATCATTTAAACATACTGGAGAAGATGCATAGAGTATATAGAAAGCTTGGATGGTGTTTACATAGCCATCCCACACATTTTGCCAAACTGTATTGCTCCAAGTCCTGTGACATGCTAAACAAAAACAAATTTGAGCACCAACAAGGGCAAGCCTCTAGAGCAGAAACACATAATATGGGAATGCATGTGTTACTTACCATAAATCATATGGCTGAGATCTCTAAAAGAAGCTCCTTTCCTATAGGATCTTGATGTTACTGAAAGGAGTCACCCTTTGGGATGTGATACTCCCTGCAGGAGAGATGAACATTAACGCTCCATGATTACGTTTCACGAGCCCTCGCCATATGCCACACACAAAACACATGTAGTTTAGCAATCAAGGATTGCTCTATCCTGTGAGCAGCTATGAGAAAGCCCAGCCACACTCACAAAAGTCCTGACAAGTAAAGGAAACTGTAGAACTACTGGGTTGCAGAAGTGCTTTTTGCTGTGTCACAGCTGGCCCTGGCATGGGCATTCACAGCCCCTCAGGCTCCACTGGAATGTCCTCTCTGGGACAATTTTCTCAAACATTCCTTGGGGTGCACTTACCTTTACTTTGCAAATGGGAATTTTCTTTCAACATTCAGTTCTTTACACATTTTGGCACCTGACCTACACGTGGCACATCCAGTCAAGCTGCATTATACATTACGTTAGGGCTGCAAGGAAAGATATATATAATATATTACATATACGTACATGTGCACTGTATTGTTTTTCTAAAGTCTGTCAGATCACTGCATTATAACAGAGAAGCTATTACAGACAGGTTTAGTTAGCTGTGCATCATTTCACACCTTCATTACAATCTTTACTGGGAAAATGGATTGCTTTGGAGCCTCTCTCCATTCTCATTAAACTTCCACTCTTGCGAGGTGTCAGAATTGTAAAATGCCTAATACAGCCAGTTAATTATAACACCACTCACTACTTTAGCCTTTTCAATTACTCACATTTCCACCGGCTGAAACAGCCAAGCTCCCACCCAGGGTTAGTCAGAGCACCACCAGCAAGGGAGACCAAGGGGTAGCCAGAGCACAACACGCTCTGCCAGACCATGCAGTACCTGGAAAACCATCAGAAAGCTTTCCACCAGCAGGAGATGGCTCTTTTTGGAGAGTGGAATGGGAAGTTTGTGATCATGCAAGGATGAAAGATGGATCTGCAGGGTGGTTTTCAACTTCCCTTGCTAATACTGGCACCTCTAAGTTCAACAGTATAAACATTATTGGGGAAGCTGTCCTTGGAGTTGCTCGGGGTAATAGTAGCACTATGTCAGAAGAAAAATGGGCAGCAATTAGCCTGAAATTACATAAACAACTGATTGTAAAGCCTGGAATATCTTCCATAATTGCTTCATGAGGGGATGAAAAACTTCTGCCCACTCCATCCAACTCCTCTCACAAAGTCACCCTACCAGCTCCCACCTGAACTGACACCAGTCTGCTCAAAGAAATCTCAGTTTAAAGGTTCTCACAGCAGCAAGCCCACTAGGACACAAAGCAAGATTTTCTGAGGATAAATGACCCTCCTACATTGCAGGCCCCACACACAGCTGGCCACCCAAAGCACACTGCTCTTCTTAGCTCTCCTCTCATATTACAAAAACAAAGCAGCTAAGGATTGCTGAAGTCACACCTTGCTGTACAAATGAATATTTCATTTTTACCAGGAAATAATTCTCAATGTATGTATGAAGAGAGCATCCTTGCTGTAAAGGAACACCATGTTCCAGCAGAGACATCCCAAACACAACTGAGAAAGCCATCTCCCCGATGAGGGATCAGAAGATCAGACTTGTGTTTTATTAGTTGTATAAAAAGTATCTTTAGCTCTCAGTTGAAAGGAAAAATTTGCATTTAAATAGAAAGATTAATAACTGTAATACACAGAGCCCACACTGAATAATTTTTGTAACAAAATAATTCATATTTTTATATAAATTGTGCACCTTAAGTCAAGCTACAAAAAATTATAATCATAATATTTTATGGAACAATTTTAATGTAATACAGCTTTGTTACATTATTATTCTCCAGTGTAAATAATACATGTCTGGAGTTTTGGAAAAGGCTGGATTTAAAATACTTATCTCAGAAAATTCAATCAGGCATGTGCCTTTTGTATGTTTACACTATGCATGAGTTTTACCTATTAAAATAAAAAAAAATATCTTTCAGAAGGATAGTAACAAACCCCCTCTTTTACTGCAAGGACAGACCAGGAGGTGACGCCCATGGAGAGCTTACCGAATTTTTTTTGTAAAGACGCTCTTTCTCTAGAACACACAGATATGGATTCCCTCAAGTATTTAAAAATGCTACTGAACAGTTGAGTTGCTTTGCTCAAGTTAAAAACCTGATTTTTAAACCTAAAAAATTCCAGATTTTAATTTTTTTCTTTTTTAAGTTATTCTTCACTTACAACCACGTTTTAAACTCTGATTCCAGGACACAGGAAAATAACCTCCGTTTTTCCTTTCAATCTAACCAAACCTTTAAAAAATTATATATAAAAACATTGATGTGTCACAGAAAACTTCCAAAATATTCCTTAGGATCAATTTGAACCATTTCCTTTTTTTCTGTCTATGTGTGATTTGCTTTAGTGCGTTAATTATTTTCCCAGTGCTCAGAAGATCAGCTGGGAGCACAGGGTGGTGCCTCCTGGTTATAGCCCATGGATGGTCTCCTGTTCTTGTCCCACCAGGGCTGTCGTACCTCAAGGGGCCGATGGATGCAATTTCATCCCTCTCCATCCTTTGGGGCTGCCATGGTCCCCCCTGCTCCCCAGCCTGCCTTGAGGGACGTGCAGGATGAGCCATCAGGAGGAACCCGGAGCTGCTGCAGTTCAGCAGAACAGCTGCATTTTCCACCCTGTGTCCTGGGAAAGAGGCCAGTTCAGCCCAGGGGCTGCAGCAACTGCTTTAAGCAACTCTACTATTGCTTTCTCACTGCTGGAAGAAGGCAATTCCTTTTCTTTCCTCCCCTGGACTCATGCCAGCAGAGCTTTCTCACACTCAGAGCATTTATTCTGCCTTTGCTCAGGGGATTGCTCCTACATCCTATGGCCAGTTTGCTAATGCTGGGCACTGTCACCAGGCACAGACAATCCAGCAGGCTGACTCCATACCTGCCAAGGGACCCCAGCTGCTGCTACAAGTGCTGCAAGCTCCTGTTTGCAATGGGAAAGGAGCAATTTCTTCACTGGCCTCTCTGTGAGTTGCAGAATCTATTTCCTGCTGCAGCATGAGCACAGAGTGGGGAACTCACAACATTTAATTTATCACTTCCTCATATATTCCGCTCCTTACACAGAAAAACCTTTTAATTAGAGAAGAAGAATCAGGAGGGAATTGCCTGGTGTTTCCCCACTGCCACATGGATAACAGTAGAAAGCAAGAACCCTTACTCTGCTTGGAGCCAATGACACCACTAATTACCTTCCCAAAATTCAGCTCAGGTTCCTCTTGCTGCTCATTTAATCTTTGTCACTCTTTCTGCCTTCCATTTCATCACTCAAGCACCGAGCAACAGGCACAGAGACAATCAAGGAAGTTTGGAAGAGCCATTGCTGGTGTACAGTGGAAAGCACTGCTTAAAACGAGAGCTCAACAGCAGACAATCAGGAAAAGATGCACGGATGCTCGAAAACACGGCATGTGTCCATTAGGGAGCTCAGCTCTTTTTAGGCTCTAATGCATCTGGACTCCAGAGGCTGTAGGCTTTACTGTCACTGGGGTGTGTGCTACTTGCCAGCAGGCTTTTAGGTTGGATGCTGCTGAAAGGATTGAGATGTTCATCGTCACCTTCCTGCTTTCACCTCCTGTGACAGACACCATGTACCCAGAGCCCACAGCCTGGTGAAACCAGCAGGGACACATTGGCAAGGCTGGCAGCTCCTGGGGAATCCCTCTCCATCACTAATTACAAAGCAAGCACAAAACAAAGGTGTGTAGGGAACTACATGACTTATGAAGTACTGTACAGACACAAATGCATCAAAAGCCTTCTTAAAAAGGCCCTTCAAACAGTCCAAATGAAAAGCCAAAGCCCTTGATGACAACTAGTGGAGAGCACATAGAAGCTAATGAGGACAAGTCCCAACATCAGAGCTGCCCACCTGGACAGCAGGTGGGACTTGAGTGGCCAAAAACCTGACAATGCCAGTGCTGGCTAGGCTCCTCCTGACCCAGCTGCTCCCTTTGGTTTGGCAGCTCAGCCACTCAGGTGGACACAGAAGGATGGCAGGAGCTCAGGGGCACTTCCCCAGCAAGTGAGCAGGGCTTGAATTTGATTAAGGATGTGATTTGCCTCAGGAGATTTGGTACCAGGGTGGTGAGGTGGATGGATGGCAGCATGAAGGGCCACCAGGCAGGCATCCAGCAGCTGGCCTGGTGTGCAGGTACAGCTGGAATTACAGTTTTCATAGCCTGCCTCACGATCAAATGGCACAAACAAGTACAAGCACCACTTTGTTCCTAAAAAAAGGGACAAATCTAAAAAATAATTTAAAAAAAAAAAAAGTGGTGATCAAGTAGGAATTTATGTTACAAATTTAGGAACCATCAGGGCAGTGCTGGGGGCTGGAAGGTTGAGCTAAGCTGAAGGACAAATCACCCACACAAAGGGCTTGGAGGTCCTTTCCACCCCAGCCTCCACGCCAGGTCCAACACTTGCTCTTACCTGCTTCTGAGAGGTGATGCAGCTTTCAGAGCTTCATGGGAGTTTGCCAGTGACAGGCAGAGAGAGCTGCCCAGGGCAGAGGGTACAGATTTATGCTCCAAGGGTGGTGCCAGCACTGGACTGGCAAGGATCACGGGCAACAGGTTTACACCCCAGTTCCTACAGTAAGGTCCCAACGTGCTGCTGTTTACACACAGTTCTCCTGTGGCAGAGATGGGCTACCTGACCCCTCTGCAAGTCAAAAAGAAAAATCCTTTCTTCAGGACCTGCCATGCCTTCAGGCAGCTTTGCAAGAATTTGTGGTCTAGTCACTTTTTTTCTTCTATTGAAGGGGCCAAGACTGATCAAATCTTTTCTCTTTAAAAGAGGAATAAAAGGAAACTAATTTTCTTGCACACAATGTCAGTTAGCTTTATAATATTTTGTCACATATTCCTTAGCTACTCAGTGTTACTTCTGGAGTTTCTGAATGCAAATATTGCCTGACAAGAAGAAGGATGAAACCAGATGATTTTTTTATCTCAGTTATACATTCACATATCACATATCCATAGTTAACAAGTGACTCTCTTGTGTAAAGCCATTTTCTACTTCCCATGCATCCCAAAGAACAGCTATTAAAATCCTCGTCTATTATATAGTAAGATAGTTTGCTGCCTTTGTTTTTCTGACCACATGTGTATTGTACAAGCAGAGGACAGAGGCTTTTATGTTATCATCCTGCTGACTGGGAATCTCATTCTGCAATCTCTGTTTTTTTCATTGCCATTTTCAGATGTTTAATGAAGCGACGCATGGATATGATATGCCCCTGGTATTTCTTTTGCCCAGTCTCTATCGTTTTCAATCTCAGACCTATTGAATGAATGAAAATATATTTACCAGGCCTGCAATGCACTTCTTGAACAAAACTCCCATTGGAGGCAATGAGAAATGTGGGTAACATGGACAATATAGGTTTAAGTCTCCTATTTTCCTACACTGCATGTGCAGAAGAACATAAAAAGAACATATTCACAGTTCATAGGCCTTGTCTATTCTTTAGCCAAATACTGCCATTAGGAAAAGGTATTTTCTAAATGAACAATCTATGTTTACCCTTCACCACATCCACTCCTTTACCTAGTTGCCTTTCCCTTAGAGACCTCATGCTACTACCACCAAAAGTCCAAGACATAAATATGCCACACTGCTCCACACATGGGTGGGGGTTTGCCCGAGAAAGCTGTGCAGAAGCTGATTTCTGACCATCTCCAGCTCAGAGTTGTGCCATTGACCTTTTCTTCCCACATAGCCATCTCAAATGACAAGAATGGTCAGGCTTCAGCACTGAAGGTCAGTAACATCAACCTTGTCCATTTTCTACTTGCGCACAAGTTCACACATATCCTGCTGCTCGCCAGGATCACGCTCAGCCCACTGGTCTGTGAGAGCATACATTAGAGGGAATTTTAATGACTTGAACTCGTGCTGAACTTCCTCTTTTAGCTGCTGTTTTAGTGATTTGTTGACTCTCCAAGGCTCATTCAGGACTTTTTTTTCAGCCTTGACAGAGTAGATAGAGTAGACATAGATTTTATGTGCCAACTCTTCTGTTTTTTTGGCACTCCCCCCATCACGTAGCTGGCCAGTGAAATACAAGTTCAAGCAACAGAGGATGCCACCCACGTATATCTGTAATGTCTCAAAGTAGCCTAAACTAATCTCTCCCTCTCCTCACCATTAGCAGTGACGTTAAGCTCAAAGCAATGGCTGAGGATGCTATAACAGCCACACAGAATCTTAATAAGATCTACTTACATTTATATTGTGCATTTCAGGCTGGCTGGCTCAGTTTTCTTAGCCACAGCCTCACAAAAGGAGCTGAATACACTGGTTTAATTTTTTTGTGAGCATTTTAATTATTTTAGCATTGTCTTTGATTTTTGTATCAGCCATCTGCAAAGTGTGGCAGGATGTGTGTAATCTTCTATGGCATGTGTTGTACTTTCTCCATTATTATCAGATGGGAAAGAAAACCAAAGTTAAGGGAGATTAAGGTCAGTATACTCTCAACATCCAATCACTGTATAATCCACTGTGTTATCGCTAGGGAAGATTATCAGCCTTGATAGGACCCATTCTTTGAGCCATTCAGCTCTGGTGAGGCCCACTTCTCTCAGAGAATGGTATTTCTGCTCAATCTGAACACAGAGAAATCATACATGAATTCTCCACTGCATGCTGCTAATGTGCAGTGAGACTGTCTGTGTGCAGGATGCAGGAAAGGCACTTCCCTGCAGAGCACAGCTGTGTTCTGTGCTGTCCTGGGTTGCAGCAGAATGGATGTTAATGTTGTCTCACTGGCAATTTGGAGACATCCTCACCTCCTCCAAACTCAGCAATGGGGAGCTGAGTCAACTCCTAAAACACCACAGGGATAAAGGCAGAGAGAACAAGCTGCACTGACCAAGGGCCTTCCTACTGGCAAGGATGGTGTTCCTAGACATGCTCAGGCCCAAAAAAGCACAAATCCCATGCTGTCTTTTGCAAAGGACCCACAGGCCTGATTTTGTTGATGTTAAATGGTCCAAAGAATTACCTGGGGAGGATAAGTCACAAAGTGTAATGCACTTGGGACAAGTCACTCCATGCTCTGCCTCCCCTTTCCCAGCAGAGATGTGTGACATTCCAAAAAACCCTCTGAAATGCATTATCTCCTAGTAGGAGCAATGAATCTCTCTGAAGTAGGACTATAACTCAACAGACACGCTTCATCTACCAAAGTTCAGTAAGGCTGGGACACACACTGCTTCTGAGCATCACCACATTGCCCTGGTTAATAGTCTCTGTGCATCTCTGTGTGACAAGTGGAGAGCAGAGACAGCACTGAGCAGATTCTGGGCTCTGCCACACTTTGCATGGGTTAAATGCACCCCAAAAGAGAGAGGGAGGACGGCAATACCTCTGCACAATTGTAGCGAAACATCCAAGTAATCCTATGAAACAACCATGCTCCAAGGATAATCAGAATACCCCAGATTTCAGGATAATTTCCCTCTGTTTGTAGTTGATGCATAAAAGTAGGAATATTTTTAAGCTACCTTAACTCAAAGTTCCTTATCCACTCCCAACAAGTTAATGACTGTTGCTGTTTCCCCAGAAGTCATCTCTTAGCAACAAAAAGGCTCATCATCTTGGAGGATTCCCTCAAATGCCCAATGCCCAGAGTTCATATGGGGTGTCAAAGGAAGGCAAGATGGAAGAGCAGCTGCTGACCCCGGGCAGGCAGCATTCAGCTCCAGGAAACTCCCTCTCAATTATCACATTGTGCACAAGTGAATGGGGATCTTCCGCCCGGGTGCCCAGGAGGGGACATTGAAACAGGCATCATCTCTTTCCCACAGGAAGATCCACCCTGTGCACCAGGAGCCAATGCCTCATTTCAAGCCTTGGCTGCAGAATCTGCTCCTTAGAAATTCCTGCAGGCCTACAACAAGCAACAGCTGCAGCTTAGGAGGTAGAAAAGTGCTAGAGGATGACTTGCAATTCAGTCAGAGGTACCAAACCAGCACCTTATTTCACTCATGTGGCTTTTCAATCACTTGCAAGTTACTTGTGTCGTACCTACCCCTTAATAGTCCAAATCCCACAGCTTCTTTCCACAGATTTCTATTTATTTTTTGTTTTCAATGACTTGAGATTGCAGTGCTCATCATCTGTATCCATATCATAAATAGTGTGGACAACATATGGGGCAGAAATGGAAATCCCAAAACTGATTGATCTGGAGCAGAGCAAATGAGCAACTACAGATAATACTGCAGAAGGAATCAAAATAACACAATTTCAGTGAGCTATGAGAAAATGTGAAAAGAAATTCATAAAATACTTCTGCTGTTGGGAAACATGATGCAAATAATCCAAACACACCAAAATGTTTCATTTTTAAAAAGTCAAAATACTTCATTACAATAAAATCCAAATAAAGCTTGTAGATTTCCCTCTCCAAAACATTTTTGGTATATGTGATTCAGTTTTAAAAGGAAGAATGCAAATTTTTTTTTAAGGGTCAGATGACATACAAAGTAGCTACAGCATCCTTTGATTGGTTCACACACGATTCAGAGATTATAACCATGGAATCCTCTTTGAACAATGAGGATTACTGGGGAGAGATGGGAACGACCTCATGAAATGGGGCAAAGAGAAGCAATATCCTACTGAGGAGGGCATTCAGTGATATCCACACTGTAGCCCACAGGAGAGCAGGAGGACTGGTATGGAGGAAGCACAGGGCAAGGGGGAGACCCTCAAAAGGAACTGTTATGACATGAGCTTCTAAATTATATTAAAATCAATTAAAAGTACAGATAACATTTTATTACATTGCTTTCTTAGGCAATAAATGACTGCAGCTGTCATTAGGAAAGAAAATGAGTATGACGGGAGGGGAGGCAGGCAGTGAAGCAATGTAAAACAGTAGCTTTTCCCACTAGCAGAAAAGATCTGGAGAGTTGAGAATCAGGTTCTCACCACAGCCCCAGAAAAATTCCTTTTTTTTTTGCTCTAGTGTTTCCTGCAAGATAAGAGATCACCACTAATCCCATAAAACATGTCTCATCTCTACTCAGAAAGCTGAAAAGCAGTGAAGGCTGAGAGATGCTCAGACCTCACAGGCAAACAGGACCTGGGTGAGCACCAGCAAGGTCTAGGACAGGTTTCTCCTGACACACTCCCTAGCAGACAGGAACTGACCTAGACTCAAGTGAGCAGCATGTTTGCCCCAGTGTGGGAAACCTTCCTGCTGCCTTATCAACTTTCCATTGAGGGTAAGATCTTTGTTCTGATATACTTTTAATTTTTTGCCTATAGCTTTAGCATTGTGGTATCATGCACTTCCATGCTTGGATAGCAGCAGTAATAGATCTGCAAGATTTCTTGCATCTATCTCAGGAGGAAAGGTTCTATTAAATCATTAAATAAAATCATCATGTAATCTGTCCCTACAAAAAATTTTTAAAAGGCCAGCTTTAGAACTGAAACATCGGTGGGAAAGAGTGGGAAAGTAGTTGTTGTCAACACTGTACCAAAGTAGCTGAAGTAGATGCTGCTTATCAAAGAGAAAATAAGAATACATGAACTCAAGACAAAAAGAGAGAAAAAGAAAAGCAAGAAAAGATCCTTTTGAATTAAGCCTCTTCTCACCTCTAACAAGGCTCTAGAAACAGCACTAATCAATCCAAATGACACTTTAGTGTGGAGATCTATTATATTCCTCAATGATCATATGGCTTTATATGTTATAATTTGGTTCTGAATTATGGCCTACATCAATTATAATTGAACGCTGCTTCCCACTCTACAATCAGACTGTGATGAGAACAGAAAGGCAGTGGACATTAGAGGATTACTATCAGAATGACCTAATTTAATTAAAGAGGAGATTTATTAAAATGGTAACATTAACAGGTGTTTTATGAGACTAATAATTAATAAGGTTTCTGTAGAACATTTGTAAGAGAAGTAGACAATATGCAATGGCAGCAGAACTCCCTGTAATGGGATAACAATAAAGCATTAAGAACTGTAGATAAGATATTATGATAATAATCTGATACTGTAAATTATGGTTTGAAGAGGATTAAATGTCATTACTGCAAATTAGTATTTATTTAAGCTCCAGCAGGCCTTTGCACACCAGCTGGAGGAAAGGTGGGCTGGGTGCAGGTTCTCCAGCATGGACATTTGCTGTCCTCCTGAATCCCACTTCAGGGAGTTGGGATCTGCCAACACAGCAGTAATGCTCACAGGGTCCACTTAGAGAACCACAACAGGGCCATGAGGAGGAATTTCTTGACAGTGAAGTCCAGCAACTCATTTTTGACCTTTTTGAAGTTACCTTCAAGCAGCTGAAGGCAGGTAGGGCCATGATGCTCCCCAAGCTGCAGGCTCAGATGTGACCCCATGGACAGGGGTCCATGGTGCCTCCTGGGGATCCAACTCTCTCCCAGCACACAGGATAGCAGTGATGTTTTCTCCCTTCCCATTGCAAAACCTGCTGGCACAGGAAGAGGTGAAGGTGAATCGCAGGAGCCTGAGAAGAAGTGGGAAGTGGGGAGAAAAGCAAGAGGGAGAAGTGTGCTTTCACAGCAGGAAGAAATACCCCAGCTCACTAACGGAAAGGGTAGAGAGAAAATAGCCTCAGGACCTTTTCTAGAAATGAAGGTGTTGGGGGGTTTCTCTAGGGTTACTTAGCAATTTATAGCTTGTGTTAACACCTGGCCCTTTCTTTGCTCTAGGCTTAGAAAAGTTTTATCCCAGCCATGGTCCCAGTGGCCCCCAGGTAAGAGGGGGGAGAAGTTGTGGAGCACACAGCCCTTTCTCTAAACCAGCTCCAATCCCTGACACAGTGATGGAAGAGGATATTAGCAGTGGGAAATTTTTTCAAGGCCAGTACTTTAATGAGCTCCTAAATAATGACTTTATCTTAGAGGCACACTCAATATTCATTCAGCATCACATCCAAACAAAACCACTGCCTGACTTCAGTCGACAGAAAACAAGTCCAGAGGAAACAGCCCTCCACTTTGGGAAGCAATGATGGGACAGGGTACTCACCCCTCACTGGGAGCAGAGTGAGAGACTCCCCTGGTGTGACAGAAGGAGGAGTGGGCTGTGCTCCCCTCCAGCTGCTGCTCCCTGCTAAGTGTGTGGCACTGCTCACTTCCACTCACCCTGCATCGAGGCAAAGATGCCTGTGTTTCTCCACAGCTCAAAGGGACATTCATACCACTCTGTCAAGGTCTGAGCTGCCTTTTTCCCCACTCTTTTAATTAGTCTCTGATATCAACAAACACAGAGTTCACAGAGCAATGAAACAGACACTATCAAAGCGGGTGTCACTTAACCTCTTGGGTGCAGAGATGCTGATTTTGGAGCAGACCTGAGATTCTTCTTTGTTCAGGGGCAGGTTTGATTTGCTTTTTAATCTAGCTGAGCCAAGGGAGAAGGCCTTTGGCTTTGCTCCTAGCACCCAGTCCCACAAAGGCTTTGCTGCAGTCCTTTTTCACAAATTGCCACCAAACTTTTGGGCTATTTCAAACATGCCAATTAATCGGTTTTGCTTCTGTGAATTATTAGCACATCTCAGGTGGGACAGTTTTGATCATACTTTCCCTGGTTTTTTGTTCTCAAGTTTTGGGACACAAGCATCTTGGAGATTTATGCCTAGCCCAACATGAAATATTGTCTCTACCAGACCTTGTGGACCTCCTGCAGGAGACTATTTCTATTAAAATTTCCCCATTCCAGAAACAGACTCTGGGCATGTCTTTTTTTATGGTTCGTGGATGCTTGTGAGAGCAGATTGGTAACTAACCTGTCTTGGCACAGAAACTACCCAGCAGCTTCTGGAGCTCCCAAATTCTACTTTGAAGTTTTATTTCATTTTTAGCATCCTCCTTTATTCGCAAGTGCCATCAGGAAGCAGAAACCCAAGCTGGAGTGCTGTGCATACATTGCTTCCCCAACCAAGTGTCTCATGGCAGACACTGAAAAATGCCTCTCATTAGCACACTGTTGCAGACCTTGGAGGTTCACAACATGTAACAATCTCCATCCCAATTTCCATGGGCAAGCAAGGACTCCCTGGCATTTTGAGGGACTCACAAAACCAGCTCCCAATTCACTGATTGCCTCTGTGAATCCAAACCTCATGAGGTCCTTTGAAATTTCCACCTGTAAGAGGAACACATTTGTGACTTTAATTAGCCAAATGTCTTCAATTTCACAGGAATGCTGTTTTCATTTGTTTTGTATCATGGATTACATAAAGAATAGGCCCGGGTTTGTATTTGAACAAACATCAGTCAAACATCAGTTCTGTGCTCTACACAACCCGTTCCCACCTACAACCCCAAATTCATATTTTTTTTAAAGGCTACACTCAGCAGTGCCAACAGCAGGTATTCTGTTGGCTTCACAGACGTGGTACAGGGCTGGGAGAAACAGAGATGACATATTTCAAAGGGAGAAAGGTGCACAGCCTATTCCCTCCAAGGGAATTCCTCTGGACCAGTTTGAGCAAAATTGTTGCAAAAGCAAATCCTGCTTTCTTCCCTGGTACTGCTATTTAAATTGCTTCTATGGGATGCCACTGTCAGTCACTGAGTTTTAATATTACCACAGCAGCATTACAGGAGAATGAGTGCTGAATCAATAAAAAAATTAAGGAAATACAGTTTTTATTACAGAGTGATATTTGGAATTGATCCCTCAGGCTTTCCAGTCGCCTCTGCTTTGTTTTATATGCCCATGGATGGAGCATTGTGCAGAGTAGTTTGAATGCAGGAACCAATCAGTCATAATCTAATTTTAAATGGACCACAAGCAAACTGAGAAAATAAAGACAGGCAGGGGCATCATGTTGACAGATGTGCCTATGGTATATTGTATCTCTGCTCTGCCTAACTAGGAGAAATACTCTCTTAAATTGCTTTATCTATGTATAATGCCAATAACAAGAACAATAGGGGGAAACTTGGTTTCTGCAGGGACATGAAGAATAAATTTATAGAAAAAAATGTGAAAAGAAAAAATAATGTCATCTCTTCTTGGCCTCACTTGTAAAATCCTAAACTAACAGCAAATAAACACATGAAAAGCAGAGAATAAGCAGCATGGATGTTTTACTTGCTCAAGCTAACATGGATTTCTCTCTGAGGCCAAAATCCAATTGTTCCTCCAATTCCTCAAGTAAAGGGGCTACAATTTGCCTCAAGGAATTGTGGATGAACAAAGAGATTGTGATAATCAGCAGGTATTTACACACAGCACTGTGTGCAGCTTTCTGCAACTTCACCTCACACTGCAGTACTAATTAATTTCAGCTGCTTTCACCTGCTATTTGCAATTATGAATTCCTCTTTCATTTCCACCACCGTGAGCTCTTACAGTTGACCAATCCCTCCCCTGCTTAATCCAGCTTGCACAGCTCCATGAAGCAGATCCTTAAATCACAGTCTCCTCACTGGTCCCAATGCTGTGAGACAGCAGCACTGAACTGTCACCTGTGCTCCCTGCAGCCAAAATCTGACCCCATCAAGTAGCAATATCCTTGATCTCAGCTTAATACATCCAGGTACTTGAAGCTTCAGCCTCTGCTCATTCCTCCAGGATGCCTCATGGTCTCTGAGATGTCCACCTTCCAGGTGCCAGCCCATGAGGATGATTTTGTCCACACAGCAGAAAATAGCCTAAGCACCTTTGTGTCCCTTTAGAGCTGGCCCTTCCCAAGTCAGCAGCTTTCATTGGTCCTTTACTTAATTTGTACCTTTTAGCTCTTTATCAAGCCATCAATGGCTGTAATTCCTGCTCTGTCCTGGCTGAAAATGCTGTATTTGCTTCCTAAACATAAAGAAAACAATTAGAGGTCTGTCTATAAATTTAAGACCCAGTTAGAATAGGATGCTACCACAGTGCATTAAGAGCCGTCAGAGACCCCTCCAGGCCTCCTGAAATACATCTACCGAGATATGCGGAAGAAGTTACAGTACCACAGGGGCTCAGCTTCAGGAAACCCTTTAGAAATTGGTATTTTTCAAACAGGAAAAAAAAATTAACAGTTGCATAGAGGTGGTTCAGCAGTCAATCTCCCTGGATGAAAAAACAGATAAAGAGAATGAAACACCAACTTAAATATTCATCATGGATTCCCTACTAGTAATCATGATCACATTGCATTCTTCTCTGCAGATACAAGCTTGACCATTAATGCTGACTGCTGGTACTCTGGAAAACCAGCAAGCCAAAACAGAAACTCGAAATGCTTTTGAGGAAAAGGTAATGTCAGTGAATAATAATCAGGATGTAAGAAACCCAATCAACCCAACAAACAAAATCCCCTTCAACCACAAAAGGGAGGTTTCTTCAGTTAAAAAGGAAAAATATCCAATTAAAATAAGATCTGTAAAAATAATTTTAAAACGCAATCATAAATGAAAAAGTCATGGCAAGGAGCATATATTGGCAGCAAGGAAGAGCAGACAATATGAAAAAGGAACCTAAAGGTATTGATGTAAATTCTAAGACTGGTAGAATAATAAAAATATGGAAATTTAATATAATAGCATGCTATTAAATCCTAGCCGGGTTGTAAATTTCATAATAGATGAGGATGAAAAAATTGTCAGACATCATGCACGAAATGCAGAAATAAACAGCAAACATTTCTGTTCTGTATTTAAAATGATGCAAAATTTGTTAATTTTTTTACAGTGACATTCCAACACTTCCTGTTCCAACAGCAACAGATTTTAGGCAGCCATTAAATGTAAACATATAAGTGTAAGATTGGATAATTTGTTCTCCAGACTGTAAAAACCATAGACAAAGATTCTTTTTGAAATAGCCATGTTCTTTTCAATTCATTTTTAGTCAATGAGGAAGCCTCAAGAAATTCAGGGCCACCCCAGTACTGGGCAGGTTTCACAGGGTGACCACAGCACTTACCTCCCCACACCTACAGGCTGGGTTCTCATCCCTACTCCTCCCAGATCAATAGGAAAAGGCACTGCTATGCTATTTCTTAGCCCTTGTTGTCAATTTTTTTGGTTTCCCTGTTCTCCAGCGCACCTTGGAGGATGGTATTTGTTAAACGGATCCTACTTGAGAGCTTGTGAATATATTTTAATCTGATTTGTTTATCACATTTAAACCTTAGAGCACTTGGGCTGGCCAGGAACATAAATACTCTTAGTAGTAGTAACAAACATTAAGCAAACTTCACTAACTCACTGCAAAATGCTCTTCTAGCCTCATCCAAAAAATTGCTTTCTCTTAGCTTTCCTGCCCACTGTTTGTGCAGCAGATGCTCTTCGGAGGGAGAGCTGTACCACCTTCATCCAGACTCTGAGTTTGACTATACTACGTTTGCCCTCTTGCTTAAGTTATGCCAGCCCATCTGCAGGCGAACCTAATCCTCTCGTTAGTGAGCAACTGGTAGCTCAGCTCTGCTCCGCTGTGCTTCGCATTATACAGATCAGCCAAGTATTGATGCAACATCACTGAGGAGAATCTAGATTTTTTTATTTTTCCCCCTCTGCTTTCTTCTTTGGAAACTTAAAATACATGCTGGAAATAATTTCAAGGGCTGCTGAGCATTGCCACTGGGGGAATGCAAGGGGCTTTCAACACTAAGACTAAAAGACAGTTGGAAATTTGCAAGTGGTTGCCTTTGAAATTAGATTTTCAGGCTAAATTCAAAGAAGCTTGTGTAGCTTGTGCCACTCCCTGCAAATACACATGGTTCTTCTGACAGAGGGTAACAAAAGCTCTTCTCTCGTGCTGGGTTCAACCTGCTGTGTCTCATCCCAGAGCCTTGGCCCAACCGAAGACACCCAATGTCTGTGTGGAGGGCTGGCTCAGCATCAGCCAGGGGAGGCCAAACCAGCAAAACCCACAGCAGTGACAGCAGAACGGCTCCAAGAGGAAGTTCAGCCCATGTTTGCTCAGTGTGCAAAACAAAGTCCAAATTTCTTTAAAGCCAACTCACCAGTAAAGCCAGGATGGGGAGAGCTCCCCTACAGCATCTCCGTCCCACCAGGTCCTACATCAATAGAGACAACCAGGAGGCCCAGCTGCTGGTGCACATCTTGTGGTGTTATTTGCCATCTCTGTTTCAGAAGCTCCAACAGGAGCCAGACCTGCCTCTGTTACACCCTTTCAATGACAAATTCTTTCACAAAGCATTGGCATTTCAACTAGGCAAGGTAGACCAAAAATATTATAAATGCAATGATACAGCAGGAAAAAACAAGGAACTTGCTAAAGTGCACAGAAGTCTTCTGTGGCAGAAACAGAAAGTAAAGCCAGGTATCCTCAGCCCCAGCTTCAAGCTGACATTCCCTACAATCCATTTTATCTGAATTCCCTCATGTTGTTCTGGCCTTTGAGACTCGACAATGTCTGTGTTCTATTAAATAAAGAGAAGTACTGTTGTATCAGAAGAGGAGCTGGTGAGAGCAGTCTTTGCACAGCAGATTGTATTTCACTCTTGGTACTAGTTTCCATTCATATAATATAGTTTTACATTACAAATTTCCACATTTCATCTTCCTGTAACCTAAACGTAGCTCAGAGACATTTGTTTCCGTGCCATCTCCACTTTCATACAACGAGTGAAGGAGATGTGCCAAGCCATCTTCATGGAGAGGTCACTTAATTTTAGTTTGTAAAGCCAAACCTCCTGCGATCTCCATAATTACCAATCAATACATAAATAGCAAAATTAAGCCCCATTATTCTCATTTACAATTTCACAAAATTAAATAAATTAATTAAACATGGGAAAAGTGCTGATGTCTGCCAAATCATTACTTCCAACAAACAAAAACAAATTCAGGAATGATATGCAGACAGGAGGAGAAAATTAGCTTTCCATCCAGCAATGCAGTGAACTATTGCAAGGAAAACTGTAAATAACAATCAGTGGGCCATGCTCCTCCATCTGAACACTGGACAAGACAGACACGTTCTTTGTAATGGAGAAAAAAACCCACTCTGAAACAATCCCTTTGGTTTTGTTTTTGCTGAACAGAAGAGGCCCTGGGGACTGGTAACAATTGGCTTCAACAAGAACGGTTCTTTCAAACTCTGATTTGCTGAAGGACTGCTGCTCTGTAATTATCATGAATGGTTTCAGCTAAACATCTCAAAGGAACAAAAGAGAGTGCAAACACTTGGAGACAAGTTGTGACCATAGTAAGTTTTTGCAGGTGGCTGAATAATAGTGGGAAGGGAGACTTTTCAAGACTCAGGGTTGGAAAAACAGAGAAAAATTAAGCTAGAGCAGTGAAGAGCTTTGAAACTCCAGTGTCTTTTCCTGTCCTAATGAAGATGCATCAACAGGCTGATTCAGAAGTTACAGTCATAAGACAAATGCATCACTGCAAGCAGTGTTTGAAAGACACTTGCAATTACAGCTGCTCTGGAACAATGAAATATATACTGTTCCTTAAATAAACTGAAAAAAATCATAACCTCTTTTAACTGTCGTGGTGTTGTAGAGACATCTTCATATCTTCCTTAATGAGATTTTTATTGCGAGTGTAAATTTGTCTTGAACTGAATTTTTGTCTTGGGAACTCTGAATTATGTTATACCAAGTTGTTCCTGGTAAGCATGCAGGCTTGCACACATTTTTTGCTGTGAAAATGGCTCCTTCTGGCAAACTGAAAGCAGTTGAAGCTCGATTTAATTAGCTGCCTTCTGTAAATATGCCATTATTCTTCTAACTCAATGCTGGAGTTATATTTACAAAGGGAACAGATAGCAATAATTATTTTGGGCCACAGTTAGTCAGTATTAGTTAATGCCTGAGTGTAATTGAGAGGAAATTAAGACAAGTGTAGTCTTTGGCAGGGGAGAAAGAGACTATACCAGCCTACAGCAGTATAGACACTGCACATGTATGTTCCTTCTTGGGCTGGAATACACAGCAAGTTTCAGCTAAAAAAAGCAAATATCTACTCTGTGTTCTGGAACCAGAGAGGGTTAACAATGGTCAGCTCACATTTTCAGTCACTCAGAATTTGGTGGAGGCTTTAAATAACTCTCAGCAACCATCTTCTCTGAGTTTCTATCTGCTTTTCATGTTACAGTGCCATGAATCAATAGCATTTGCCACGTTACTCCTCACAAAGGAAAGGAGCACGGAGCCAAGCAGCTCAGAAAGCTGCAAAGATCCACAGCTTGAGGAGCATGAGTTGCTTGGAAAGCTTTTGCAGCTGGTGTCTTAAAGCCCTTGCATGGCTCAGGACAGGGGAAACCTGTTCCAGGGACATTTTCCTGCATCTCTGAAATGAGCTAATACTTTCCAGTGCCAACCTCAAGAGGATTCTTCAAACAAAGCACCTGCCCCATAGCCCTCTTCTTTGGTCCAGATACTTTATTCAAATTAACTCTCAGAACGTATTACTTTAATTGCATCACTATGTAGATGCTTCTCTTTAAAATTAAAGAGGCCTTAATTCAATTTACCTTAATCCACTTTCAAAGTAAATTATAGTAAATGAAGAATTCACTAATTCTGAATGATTGTTCACACTTAGGTTAAATGCAGTTTAACTAACTCTCTTTAAATGTATGTATCTACTTCATTTTCATTACTTACCCTTTATGTCACCACAACACATGTTCTTTCTTTCGGCTTGTAAGTGTCAAATTGTAAGTGTAATACTAAAAATTAATTATTCAGATACTGCCTTCCTTTACATAGCAAAACTTCTTGAACAAATTTGTGGAAATTTTTTTTGCACATGGGTTAACAAATTGGGCCCACTGTTTCCATGCTGGAAGTAGTTGTTAATGCAAGTTGTAGGGTAAGGATGGTTTTGTGATTAGCTTATAGTACCGAGAAAAAGAAGACAGTGTTTTGAGATTCACATTTCCAAAAAAAGCTTTCTCTGCCACACTGGACAGCCCCAGTGGGTATGTGATAGCTGAGGAACATGGCCAGGCCATCAACATCAACCTCGCTGGGATCTTGCACTGACAGCTGCTGTGCTAAATGGCTTCTGGCTCCGGGGCTCACTCACTGTGCTGTCTTGCCTGGTGGAGAAACTCCCTCCCTGGTCCTTAGTCTGCTCCAAGACAGGGTCAGGAACCACTTACTTTCAGCTGCTCAGTGCCCACCCAATTCATGGGCTCAGGATACTTCAGTGATGCCCAGAGAACAGCGGGAACCTGGGCACACACAGAGCGTCCCCACATGAACACAGGGCTTGCAGGGGTAGGTCATGCTACCTGTCCCCTTCAGCTCTTGGCAGAGGCAGGATGCCCCAGGGCTCAGAGCAGCCTGCTCCCAAATGCACTGTCATCCACAGCCTTCCTTTAAACTCATCTTGAAATCACTGGTTTCCCTCTGTGCTTAATGGTTGGCTAACCAGCAACATTATAAGCAAATCCATGAGGCCACCTAATATGCAGATGCCAAGTTAATAGGGTTTGAGTAGCAAGACACTGACAAGCCAGAAAGCAAACAATTTCCACTGGTGCTACTAACTCCTGTGCTATTTCCATGCCACACAGAGCTCCACAGCAAACCAAAGGACCCCCAGGGTACCTATGCAACAAGGACCAAGTTCTCACTTCAGCCATTATGTAAATGAAATGCTAAAAATGTTCCTTTGTTCCTCTGAGGTATTAGCGCTACAAATACAAGGCGAACAAACTCCATAATCCAGTAAAAATATTATCTTGTGATACTTGCAAAGTGCCAAAAATTTATTGACTCTGTCTCTGGGAGATCAGCAATACTCACTGAGCTTTAGATGTCCTTTAGCCAAAGTTCAGACAAAAAGTGTTTTCATAATTTAAAATCCTGCTCTGAGGTGGGATGGGAAATGGCATGCATCTGGCATGGAGCTACTTAGAAATGAAGAGTTAGTACAATAACAATAAAAAAGATCTAGTGTATCTGAGCACACATGGTTTTTCCTTTGTGTAACTTTTGATACCAGAGTGCCCTGCCAAAAGCTGAGCTGAACTATGAATACCAACTATTTTAGTCTTTAAGAGTTATAGTGCAGGAAATTCACATCTCTGTATTTTCTCCACTAGCTGTCACTCAGGCTGCTCCTTGTGAAAGACCTGAATCCAAAAGGCAGCTTTGGACTTTAATTTGACAGTAGATGGATCAGATAGATTGTCTCCCATTTAGCAGTACAAAGCTGGAATACGTTGCCACAATGCATGCTGAAATGCTGCATGACTTACAGCACAAAAGCCCCTGTTTGCCCTGTGTGATGGCACCACTGCTGCATGGGCTGGTGAGGATCTGTTCCAGGGTACTGCAGATCCACAGACTTTCACAGATATGTTCATCCTGATGGGCATGACAGCCTCTCTCTGCACTGAGTCACACTGGCAGAATCATGGGAAACCAGTAAGAAGTGTCACTTTCACCTGAGCACCATACTCCAACCCCACAGAAGAGTACAGAGAACTGCCCTGAACAAAGCTTCATCTGCTCTTTTGGCTTCCAGCTGCTGACAAGGTAGATAAAATATTCAAGACAGATACTCAGAGAAACATGTGATTCTCTAGTTGGATCATCTCTCACACAAAATACATCCATCACACCCAGAATTACAATAAATTAAGTTTCTTCCTTGCACCCAACTTAAAATGGAGCACTTACTAATAACATGGAGTGCTAGAGCTGTACTCAGCAAAGCAGTCCTAAGCAAGTGCCATCAACACTGACTCAAGTGGTACACCATGTCAGAATGTTACAGCTTCCCAGGCACATTTGGAAATTTGGCTCCAACATCCACAAAATCCAGCTGAGAGCAGGTGTAAGATGTCCTAGCAGTGGGAAAGGAGATGCAGAGGCTGGGGCACAAAGCACAGGAGGAGGAAGGCAATCCAAGTCACTCCAGGTGTGTGGCATGTGCTCAGACTCAGGTGAGCCTCTGAAGGGGAGCAGGTGTTAAAGAATGGAGCTCTGGGTCCAAATGAGATACCTGGAGATTACAGATACAGATGATCCTGGGAAGGTGAATGGCAGCTGGGTGTGTGGATGGGGCTAAGGGACTGGAGTAGTGGAAGGATATGGGACAAGGTTTCCATAGAGGGAGGCTAAGGGAGAGTACAGAGTGTCTTTCAAAGTCAGGAGCATAGGCCTGATGGAAAGGCAAAAAAGGGTTCAGAGCAGGTAGTGGGTGGAACCAGATACAGCAGAGACATGAGCTCAACCCAGCTGCCAAGAGCCTTGAAACAGCAACAGGCAGAGAGCCTGGGAGTTACTCCTTCCAGCTCAGCAGTAGATCTTCCCAAGCAATGCAACCACAAGAAATCCCTTTTTGTATACCTCAGAGAAATTCCAACTGGAGCATTAAATGGTTTTAACACAGGAATAAGCAGGAGTGGACTGTGAAGGACTCCTTGGGCAGTGAGTCCAGGCTCCTGCAGGACTCAACCCAATAATCCCTTTCACACCCTAAGGATGCTCCTTTAAAAAGCCAGCTTTGAGTTTTGTCTAATGCTCCTACTGTGCCATTGTCCCAGAATTGCTCTGACCAGACATGAAGAAGCTTCTAGCATCCTAAATTAATTCATGACTAATCTAGATCTCTTTGTTCTCCTGCTAACATCCTCAGCTGAAACAGCTCTTCCCCACCCGCCTGGGCTTTTGCCCCTGGATGTGCTCACAGAAAGAAAACTAATCCCTTCTCAGCTTTTGTTTTTCTTGGCTAAGGAGGTCAAACTGAAGTTTAAATCTGTTTGTTAGCTAAGATTTTGTAGCAGTTCCCATTAGTTTTTAAATAGAGTTGAAATGATGTGGTAGTGGCCACTTTTTTTTACCTGCTACAGGCATAAAACTAGAACTATATCAGGTGAATGAAATGCATACAGGATGGTTAACACAGCAACCCAAAGCCCACTTCTACTGCTTACCTTGTGTAACAAGGTAGGATGGTTGAACAGAAGCCAAATTTAGTCCTGAAAGGGAGGAAAGCCTGCCAGACATGCCTTGCTAATGTAAAATACCTGTGTTCAGGGGAAGCTATTTACATTCCTGTTAGGTCTGCTTTGCGGTTAAAAACTTCTAATGTTTCTGAAATTCAGCAATGCTATTTCAACACAGGTTGTCTTGTACCCAGAGACAGACAAACTGACAGCAAGATGCTGCAGAAGGAGATCACAGCAGTGCAGTCTCAGAGGGGAAAATTAAGAGATGTCCAAAGGACAAATACAGGAGAGAGGAAGCCTGGAAAGTAAGAAGATGCACAGACACAATAAGGCACAGTGTCCAGACAGCTGGAAGATGATGCTATTGCCCCGCCAGTGAAGTTAAGAGAAAGACAAGTAAACCTACTGGGGCTAGATTCCCATTAGTTTGCAGGGGACAAATTCTTAATTCTTTTATTCCAGACTTATTTGGGTGCAACAACCATTCTGATGAGCAGCAGGTAGTTCAGGGCAGGCACAGCCATGAGTACATAATTGGAGCAGGGTCATGCTTTGCATGGCAGGAGAGCTGTCTCAGTAACACAGATGAAAATACACCATTAAACATGTTACTTCACTCAGCACTGCCATATATAAAAATGTTTTTCGAAGATACAATTCACTACAAAAAGAGTTGAGTACATTCTTCTGTCACAGCAAGAAAAAAATATGGGTAGCTAGGTTTAAAGGAGAAGAAAGCATGTGCCCTGCTTTATGACCCTGATTTTTGTTTATTGTTTGGATTCTACACTATATTTTTCTCGTTTTCTCCTTCAATTATTTATTAAAGGAAAAAAAAAAAAAAGAGATGGAAAAGGGTTCTCTGTTCTTGTTTGTGCCATCACTCATAGCTGCTGCTGTGGGAATACTGCTAACAGCAGCTACTAGTGTTTTATTAAAAATAATAAAGTATATCGTTATCATAAAATAGCAATGTGATCAAAAAGGATTATTCTGTTATGCCCTTGTCTGAGTTTTAACTGTAAATTAGAGCTCAGGTAAAAACAATCTACAGTTGAGCACATAAAACTAGAAAAATATAATGTAATTCTATATAAACTGTTCAGTTAATCATATATATATATTACAGAGCAGGCCCTTCATGGAAAATGGGAATCTCACATATATTTTTCTACACTGAGGCTTTTATTCTGCATTTTATAGATGCGCAGGGGCAGATCGGCTCAACTCCATTGACTTTCATAGCGCTGCTCCGGCCGCGGCCCCGCTCCCCCCGACCCGAAACACACACCCAGCGCTGCCAGCATCCCTCCGAACAGGAGCACTGCTCCATCTGCTGGGCTCCCGCACAAGGGACAAGGACAGCGTGAGCGCTGGAGAACATTCCGTGCGAGCGATAAATTCGGGGCGTACCGACCCCTGGCACTCGGGCACTAAAGGCATCAAGTCAGCCAAAGTGAAGAGCAGGGAGTGAGTGGTGTGGCTTCCTAAAACAAGCGCTGTCCTTCTGGCAATGCTGGGCACAAACCGCGGCTCCACAGGCAGAAGGGACTGCACAGAAGCGCTCCTTACACTCACCTTCGTTCACAACTCCTACAAGGTGCCCCCACGCAAGTGCACGCACCTATGCTGATGCTCCCGAGGAGCATTCAGGGTTCCCTCGCTCCCTGAAAATCACAGCCCTTCCACAACAACCCATGCTCCAACCGTCCCCTTTGGTTAAAGTATTGTTTCTTGTTGTCAGATAAATCTTGTTTTCACTTTCAGCTCACAGTATAGATACTTCTTAGCTATTACAGTAACTCTCTTCCACTACCTGCTCTCTTTTCTGCCTTCTATATGTGAGAATTATATATAATCTCATATATAATAGATTGCATAGTCAAACAAGACCCATGACACATCCAAACACATCTTCCAGTGCTTGGTTTTCCCTGTGCAGGTGGATAGTATGTCTTCCTGCCCCTTACACACTCCTACTCCTTTAAAAACAAGTGTGAGTTAGATAAATAAAATGGTGCATTTCCCCAGAAATATAACATGGATTTGCATTGAAACAATCTGTTTAAAACTTCTAATTTAAAAAAAAAAAAAAAAAAAAGTCCTGGTCTTCCTTATTATTTGCATTTACCTTCTTTTTTTATTATGCTTTATCCTCTTCCTGCATTTCTAAGAGCTCAGCCAGTCCAAAATACAGGAACTGACTTTCTGCCTTTGTTTTTACTTTTTAGCATATCACCTTACAGTCAATTCACTTTGGGGTCCTTCTTCATTAACATAAAGCACCGACATCTGGATTGCAAATGCTGCAGGGTGATGTTCATTTATGTGAAAAACATTTCTGCTGAAATTAAGGAAGTGAAAGAATGTCATTTATGGAGGTGTTTTTTATTAACCCAGCAGCTAGCAGAGGTTGAGAACAATATCAAAGCACAGGGACAGTGTGAGCTGGTGACCCATCTGTAACACTCACAAGTGTTTTTAAATCCAGAAGTTTGGGATATTAATATTGCCAGACAAATTGTTGGGGAGAACCTCTTATTGTAGGAAGCATTTGCAGAAGGCTCTGCTGCTCACCTTAAGCCAGCTCAGGCTATGGGTGAGCAGCAAGCACTGCCCGTCACACCACCGGGAAACAGATTATCCAGGAGCTCACTGATCCGCAGGAGGAGAATAACAGGTGGCAAGTGAAGGGAGCTCAGAGATGATGAAGTGAACTGTTTCTATGTATCCAGGATGCATAGTAAAGCAGCAGTCTTAACACTTATCCCTTAGCATTAAGCATTATATTGATGGAGTGACTTTTTGGTCCGAAGCCATCTGCTGTTTCCGTGGGTAAGAGTCTAAAAGAATTTGAAAAGCTGGATATCAAAAAGGGGAAAAGTTTTATATGGCTGTGGGTGTTTTCATGAGGCACTGGACCTGCAACAACATAGAGTTACAGAATAAAAGCATTTCAGAAACAAATACACAAGGCACCCTGCTACCAAGGTCCTGGGATGATGGAGAATGACATTTGCCCCTGTCAGCTGCCCTTAAAGGTGTAGAAGGCAACAGTCTGGTCTTTTTGGGAGAGCTGGGGTAACTCCTAGTGTCTCTAGCTCTCAGACGGGTAGGAGTTGGGATTGATGCATTTGTGGATTTCAAATCTTATAAGGAGAGAAGGAGAAATGAGAGACAGCAAGTCAAGAAGAGGTTGGAGGGGAAGTAAAGATGTGCAGGAAAGAAGAGCAGCAGGGAAGGCAGGGGACAGGGTTTAAAAGGTTCTGCCAGTGACTGCAGCAGGAGCAGCAAGAAGCCAACCAAACAGTGGCTGCAAACTCCTATTGACATCAGAGGAATGAGGCGCTGGAAGCCAAGGCACCTCACAAACCCTTCAGCAAGGCTGCATCCTGCAGCAGCAGGACACCAGGAGCACTTCTGGCAGAGGAGAGGCAGAATCTTGCATACATCCTCTGGAGATGGACTGTCACAGACACCCTGTGCCTTCAGGATAGGTCAAGAAGGGTGTAGAGAGAGTGATGTGATTTTCTCTGAACAAGTTCAAAGTGAATATATACCACTGCAACAACTCCCTTCATGTGCCCCAGTCTGCTGGTCTCTTAGTTTCAGAGTGGTAAACACACCATGTGTCAATTCTCTGTGCTCCTGACCACGCTGCAGTAGCTGGGACTTTCTGGAATCCCTGTTGTGTCACACGTTCTGCTTTAAATGCCACAAGAAATGCTCAGCCATGGGTGGACAGGGTCAGGCTGAAGGCATACTCTAAAGCATTAGCCCTGGCCAGGTGCTGGGGGCATTTGTTCCTCTCTATGCTCTTATCCCCTTCCCTGCAGTCGCCCCAAGCAGAACAAATAGCAACGTTTAAAGGTGAAACGGAGCCTGGCAGAGCTGACAGCATAAGATAAGTGCCCAGGTCACAAGTAGAAAGACGGGCAGCCTTTCAAATTTTCAAGAAGGTCAAGGCAGGGGCAGAGAAAGGGTGAAAGACAGGACAGGATGGCAGGAGCAGCCAGGACTGCTTCTCTGCTGTCACTCCTCTGGCACAAAGCCGCCAAATCTCTTCAGTTGTCAAATGTGCACTATGCTATTGTTAATGATGCTATTACTTACCATATGTTTAGCAGTATGGCTGGATTTATTCAGCTTATTCAAATGTGAGATTGAACATTTTGGTGTAGCATGCGGCCTCAGGCACAGGGGGGGCTTGAACTGTGGGAGAAACCAAAAGCTAATGCAGAGCAGGAAAAATGTTAGTTACTTAACAAGGTCAATAGCATAAATTCTTATTTTGTTTACTTCAGAGAGCACAGAAGCCGATGTTTACATCCTGTTTCTGTTAATTACTTTCAGAGTAGGCTGTGAAATAATTTGCTCTCCTAACTAAAATTGTGCTTTATGCTGCTAAAAAGAGCTTCTAGCCATTTCATCCAGGAATTACTATACTCTGTAGAAAGATAAACTGATTCTTTTCCATCATCATAGATGGGGTCAAACTATGATATTCAAAGCCAATGCTTGCAGGACCTGGAACACTGGTTCAGGCACTTGAAAAAGTAAAGGTTATTTGTGAAATTTAGATTCAGGTTCAGCTTTCAAACCTGTCCAAAGATTTGGGTTATCCAAAGAGCCTGTTAAGAGCTGGATTGCCTGGGTTTATCTTTTAATCACAAGTGCTTAAACCTGTACCTTCTATCAATTTCATATGAACCTGTGTGTCCTGCATGTTCAAAAAGCAAGGCCTTATAATCACTGAAAGTAGCATAATGTGTCAGAAAGTGTGGAAATAAAGTCTTTGGAAAAATTATATTTGTTTGAAAGGTTAAAAACCCCAAGAACTGTCTTGCTTCCCTTTCCCTTGGTGCTATGAAATAGATACAAATACCACGTATCTCGTTCATATGATATCCCCATTGTATTCTCATCCAGTGCAACCTGTTTAATTACCAAGATGTTCCTATTATCAGAACTTATTCTGGTAGCCAGGTACTCCCAGCTTAGAATATCCTGCAGACATGGTTGCTTTTACAGCAGGTGGCAGAACATTGACTTCTTTTACCTCTGTCAGTGCCATATTCTGGCTCTTCTTTGATATATCCAAGCACAGCTCTAAATCCATCACCAGCCCAAACTCATATTTTCATTCTGACAAGGCTAATGACAACAGTTGACAAAATGGACACATCTTCTAAAATTATCCTAAAAATATAGTTTTATTGGTAGCCCTTAATAAAACAAGTAAAACACAGAGCTTGTCTAAAATGCAAATAGTGCCAGCTGATTTTCAATTTGATTGGATCATGTAGTGAAGAGGAAAGGAACAGCAAAGTTGCAGAATGGTAACTGCAACCATATTATTTTCCAAAGCAGCAAGCAACCTTGCAAGACCTCTCCAGCTATTTAACATCAAATATTCTTCCAGATATTAACTCATCTCAGAATAAACTGTACTAGTTCAATGCCCATGAACTGTGCCTTCACTGCTCATGGTTTCCAAGGAACAGACACAGCAATAATTAGTGGGCATGAAAATCAATTCTGATGACTCAAAAGACAATCTGTGATTGTGGAAGTGACTGTGCCTGGAATAACAAGGAATACACTTTGCTTTCAGAACAAGACAGACTCTTCCTTTGACCACAACCACACTTATATGACATTGTTGTTTCAAGCCAAGCAAGAGGTAGCTCCAAACCTGGCCACTACAGGGTCTACCAGGAGAAACACCATTCCTAAAGAAGTTAAAAGGCATGCTGAAATCAGTGCTGCAACATCAACTCCTTGCCTGGCCTTCCTGAAACTACCAGAGCTCTGCCTTAACTTCCAGGACTGTGCCAAGCGGCACTTTCCTGGCAATGTCTGACACAGTGCTCTTGGAGCATGCTATCATTCTGCATGAACAAGGAGATGAGGATATGGCCCTCAATCCTTCTAATCCTCTGTTTCCTTCTGCTAAAACAGCGTAAGATACTTGCCTACCAATGCACTGACAATACAAGGAACTGAAAGCTTACTTCATGTAGAATACCAATCCAAACCAATTCCAGTTACAGCACTGGGAACACGATGTCCCATCACATACTAGATGACAGAGGAGTGTTTCATATCTCATTTTAGTGGATCTTCAAAACAGAAAGCCCAACAGCTTCTTCAGGACTAAAAGGTACTCTGGCAGAGAAGAGTAGCCATCAAGCAAATTTGCAACAAAGAGCGTGAACTAAACCATCAAGTTTCTTCTGCAAACAGCATCACATGCTCTCTGTAGATAGCACTGTAATTTACCCAAAGCATCACTAGCCTGGCTGAGAGGCTCCTATTTCACAAGGACATACTACACAGGCAACCCCAAGGGGCACCTAATCAATGGAAAATACAAGGATGGTTCTTTCAGCACCAGGTCTTGGTTAAAACAGAAAATGTGTCTTTTTCAGAGTGGAAAGCCAAGGTAGTTTGCAGCATATACAAAACAGCAAGTAGAACGATGTCCTTACTGCTGTGAGCAAATACAACACAATCATTTGCAAAAAAATAGCTCATCAGTAGCTGCCTTCATTACTTTTACCTTTGCACACAATGCTGCAGATGTGGGGTTGCCAGCACGATGTCAAAAAACAGAGAAGCAAAACCTCAACCCATTTGTAATTCTATTTGCAACAGCAAACATCCTCAGGGGGACCGTGACAGGAGCTGGCAGCTTGTTGCAGTGCCCCAGTGCTGCTGGCACACTGCTCCTCAGCCAGGCAGGGCCAGTCTCTGTTGGGCAGACCAGCCTCTGGCCGCGTCGCTTCCCACGCTGCTCCAAGCATGGCCTCATTGCCATTACAGCTGGGGTGTAGAAGATTAATGGCATAAAGAAATTTCAGGCTAAGGATAGCAGAGTGAGCAGAGAAATAGAAAACTAGTGGTTATATAGAACAGAGAAAGTACTACGCTACATGTAAGATGAAGTTTTGATAAGACATTTCCTTTGGGTCAAGACCAAGGGCCTGGCTTAGTGAGGTAAAAGGCATGAGGAAAGGATAGTAACAGATGCAAAAGCATCTGGGACCGAAAAGTTAAAAAAAAAGTGGGGGTCGGGGGGGGGGGGGGGGTGTGGAGAAAAGAAAAGAAACATTTCAGACCTTAAAGTAGAAACTTAATAGTAGCAGGCTGTTCTTTAGCACAAATACTACTTTGATCTGTCATAGCACTGCCTATGGGTGTGCTATCTCAAGCATTTCAAAGAAATCTCTTATCATTGTGTACCTGCCTCAGAGAAATCATACCACTGAAGGAACAAAAAGGTTGATTGTTATTTTAATTGAATTTGTTTTCAATTTATTTTCAAGCTGTCTGGGGGAAACCTTTTACACGTGCATTGTTTGATTTGTTTTTAACTTTGGTTCCATTATCCTAATAATGAAGCTTTTAAGGCATTTTAAGAAGCCTGTTTGTCCAAAAAGTTACTCGCATTGATCAGATCAATACCTACGTAAGCGCCTGAAAGCAGGAAATAAATATGGATTAAAAAAAGCCAGCATTATTTTACAGAACTTGGGTTTTGTTGTAAATTCAGATGCTCAGCATGAACCACTGACTTGATCTCTGCCAGCGTACACATCCATGAACTAATGTGCCAGGGGATTATTTTCCAGGATCCTTTAATGCAGGCTACCTGCATGTGGTCTCTTTTTCAAAGGTGCTGAACACTTCCAGCTCATGCTGCTCCGGGCGTTAAGCTCCAGGCCAAACCAGGACAGAAGGACTCCTTGAATGAGATTAACAGTAAAGCCAGGATTTGTGCTACAGTAGGTTAATTAGTTTTCTAGGTAGTTAGCTAATAGTTCTTTTCAATTTTCTAACAAACCAGAGTTGTGGGAGCTGTGGAGCCGCAGGAAAGGGCACACTGCATGTGAAAAAGGCATGTTGGGCAGCTATGCCCTCCTTATGAAAGCTCCCAATGACAGCAGAGGGCTTTGGGAAGAGGCCCTGAACTGCACCAGCTCTTCTGCCCACGGAAGCCCCTTATGCTGCCCTGAAAGCATAAAAGGATCCTGTAATCCCCTGCTCAGGGCAGCAGCATCCTCCCCCACTACCCTTCGCGCTCAGACCTGCAGAGCTGCACTCTGCCATGCTGGACCTTTCCGCAAACCTGTTTCTCCTGTGAGCCTGATGAACTATGGTGGGATGGAGAAGGTGCCAGGAGCTGCCAGGGGGTCAATGTGCTGTGGCACAGCTCCATACTCTGCCCGGGGCAGCTCCCACTTGCAGCATCCCCACGAGATCCTCACCCACTTCTTTCAAGTCCACTGGCAGCTTCCTCGCCACCCACCTCCCTCCCACTCTTTGAGTATGCCCATTAGGCATAACATCCTATTGCACAAGAAATTGAGGGTTCTTTTGTGTTGCAACAAAAAGGTTTTAAAGTTGATCTTTTTGCTTCTGGGCTTTCTTCTCCAAGTGATATATGCTTCATTTTTTAAAGATGTTTGGAGTATTTTAACACTTAGAACTAGTTTTCATTAATAATAAAATAGTTTCATCTAATCTCCTAATGATCCCTTCCTTTGGTGTAGTTTTAGCTCAGTTAATAGCAGACTTTGCCTATGTTGCCTGATGCAAAAGCAGCAGCCTATACCCAGCACTTACACTCACTTCTTGCATTTATGAATGAAATTCATTATTTCTTTTCCATGGCAGTAAAACAGTGGGGTGGCATCAGACAGACAGGCCTCATTTTATGTTATTATTCCAGTGGAGATCTATTAATATTTCCGAATTTGAAATTTCTTGAAAAGCAGAAATGAAAGGGCAAAAAGACTTGTAATGGGTTGTTTCTGTCACTCCTTTCCCTTTTATCTAGCCCCAAAAAGGAAACAAACTGTCAGCACCATTAATTTTTAAAATGTCATTTTGAAATTAAATATTGAGCTAGGTTTTTAAAAGACAGGACAGTTTTAAAAATTAAAGCACCGAGAACTAAACTAAGTACTTTTTCAGAGTACAGAGTATTTCTTTTTGGCCACTAAACTATGACTGCTCATTCCACCTAGCCAATTTTTCATTTTTACTACAGATCCCAAACATCCACAATTTACTCAGCTCTACCTTCACCTAAGCTGCAAACCAGAAGTTTTAATAATCTGAAGAAGAATCTATTTAATGTAAGGTCCTGAGGGAAGAACTTGCCATTAGTCACATGTTTGTTCAGCATAAAGTTCAAATCTCAGTTCACTGTGAGACCATATTGCAGTATGTGTAGGGACAACGCCCTGTGGCTGCAGGATTCATCAGACAGGCTATACACTAAAGCAGAAATGCTAATGTGGGTACCCTGGGCCAAATTTAAACCCAGAGAATGACACCAAGAAAGTTCATTTTAAGACACAAGGAATCTCTCAGAGCTGCAACAAAGGTGTTGTGAAGTCACACCAAGGAATGACCATAGTTCATGTTTCGCACCCAGTGGGACAGGTGAAAGCCACAACTGGCTGTCTGTGCCCTGGGGCAGCTCTCACACATCTGCCCTGGGCACAGTACATGAAAAACAGCTCCAGCCTCATTTGTTAACAGGTTTTTTGTATCTCCTCATGAAAGCACATTGTTATTGCTGTGTCCTTAGATCACACCATCCCTACCTGTATCAAGGAGCACTTTGCTATTCAAGCAGTCCCACTGAAACAGATAAAAGCCTCAAGAAGTATTAGATATGCAGGAGGTAGCAGCCTGGCTCAGAGTAAACACCACTGTCACAAGTGTATCTTTTGAAAAGGAAGCCCCTATTACTGGACCTGAGAGAGCAACTCCATTAGCCAGCATCAGCTCTGGCCTGTACCAACCTGCTGCTGGCAAGGCAAATCTCTGCCAGGGCATGTCAGTGGGTCTGGCGTCAGCACCCAGCAGAGGATACAGTCCTGCACAGCACTGCAGCTGTGTGGGGACCTGGTGCTGCACACCAAAGCATTGGTAGACCCCACACTGAAGGCTTGGCCATCCAAAAAGACCCATGCCATGGACAGCCATGAGCTCTGGCAATTTGTCCACTGGCTAATGCTCCTCCAGCTGGAAAACCTCCATGACTCCGCTCCTCCATAATTTTTAGCAGCCAACAAAAGAAGAGGGACGCATGGCTCTGGCCTCCATGGATGGGCACTACCATCACCCTGTATGCACACAGGGCACAGTCCCGGTCCCTTGCTGGGACCAGCAGTAGCACACCTGTGTGTCAGCTTCCCCACCGTCCTCACAGACTGCTGGTTTAGATGCCACCACATTGCCCTCCCACTTCAGCTTTAATTTCTGTTCCCTGCCGTTCACAGCAGTGAACAATGATGCATTACAATTTTCAGGTGCCTAAGGCTCAGAGAGATTTTCTCGATATAATCAGCAGAAAAGAAGGATTTTGCATTGAAAGCCAGTGCCAACATCCCTGCAGTGATAACCATCCCTGTATAATTAAAATGAACATTTCATAAAATGTCATCTCCAAGCAGCATATTTTAGATTAAAAAAATAAAAAACATTTCCAAGATCAAAAGGAGAATTATAATTGGGAAAGGGTGGAGGTGGGGGAGGACAGTGTGACAGCCCCAAGAAGTATTACTATTATTATGAAGCAAAGTTTGCTAAAATGCCAACTACTCGCCCACAGTGAAAGGAAGTACCAGTTTACTTGTTAATCGCCTTAATTAATTAAATGGCATTGTCCTGGATTTCCTGAAGCTGGGTTTACTGTGGGAATCAATTTTAAAGAGCTTCCAGAAAGAAAATTTAAATTTCTGCTTAAAGACTTTACAGATTAGTAAACAAGAGCCTGCTTCCAAACCATTTGGACAAAACCACAGCCTTGATTTATGGAGACACAGTCCTTTTTCCCCATAGTCTGTTGTGATCAGCTATATTGACCTACTGCACAGCACAAACTTCCCTGAATTAATCCCTCTCTGAACCACAGCAGCTCTGTTAGAAAAACACCCCATTCCGATTATAAAATTGGCAGTGAAGCAGAAGCCAGTGTCACCACGGTGTGCTGTACCAGGGGCCAGCTCCCACCAAACCCCTGCTCCTTTCCACCACCAAGTAGTTCAGTTCTGTTCTCCACCCACTGCTGGCCTTCCCTTCTGCTAGGATGAAGGGCCATTTGGCAAGCCCTTGGTCCCTGGACAAGAACTTACAGATGGTCACTGAGCTTTCATTACCAGGGCTGTGATCTTCCAGACTTTCTCAATTAAATGGGAAAGAAACAGGCCATGAGCTTTCTCATGGTCCTCTGAGGCCATTCCAGTTCTTGGTATCCTTCTCAAGCTCAGGACATAGTTGGACCCAGTGACAGATAGTAGAGTAGCAGCATCTTCCTAAGAGTCATATTAATATTCAAAATTATCTGCCCTGTAACTTCAGACCACAACATTGCATGACACTTTCTCCCATCCCACAGATTACCCAAACTGTGCTCCAAGCCTTACTTTAATCACTGCTTCCAGGGTGGGCAATTTTCACTATGTAGAATTGACTACTGATCCCTGCTTGTCTGTAGTAAAACAGATCCTAAAGTAACCTGTTACATGAAACAGCAAGTAATAAAGCACACACACACATACACACACAAGTTTTCATATACTGAACTTCAATTTTCCATTCCTGCATTCATCAGGGCCCTTTCTGTCCTGGAGCTCCACAGAACACTTCAGTGGGGAATAGAATTCACCTTACTGTAGGCCTGACCCTCCTAAAATGCCCTTTGTGATCAATGGAAAGAAAAAGCTGCTTTTAGGGTTCATCTCATCCCATCTTTTTTTTACACATTTTTTTTGACAATTAATGACATCTGCAAAGTACCAATTTCCTTTCACTGATTATAGTAGAAGCTGTACATGTCCAAACTAAGACGAACACATCTACACCAGGTTAGGTAAATCTTACCCTCTGAGTCTAAATAATACACTGCAGAAAAATACAGCATAATATGTATGACCTTATTAAAGTGGTCCAGTAGTAAAGCATCCATCACATAAATATGGAAGTACATACTTCTTTAAATAATGAATTTTAAATGCTAATCTTGATGTTAGATTCTGCTCCTAAATGTCTGTAACATGACAAAAGGGAGTAAAGAGTTCTCCCAGCTCAGCCCTTGTAAAAGATAGCTGGGTTGAATCTGTCCCTTCCAAGAAGACACACACAGAGATGGCTGTTCCCTTCTGCAACATGGTCAGCACCACGAAATGTGGGTGGAAAATGTATCCCTTTCACCTCTATATTAACATCACAATCACTTTCTGCCTAGAAGGGCAGAAGATGATCACAGTCTAGCAACACTTCTCTGTTTTGTGAAATGGTACATTTAGCAATGACAAAATTTCTCTCAGGAAAACTATACTCCGTGGAAGAAGAGCTCAACAGATCTTCAGAAGAGTCCTAAAGAGAAAGCTGAATAGAAAGCACACACAGACATTTTTCATCTGCTTTTTCTAATGTGCAAATACAACAGTTGCCCACTCCTCCTGACTGGAGCAGAGGAGCAACTAATGAAGCAGTGTTGAACTCCTGAAAACAGAGAACTTCTCAGAAAAATCAAATGGAAGAGCTGTGCTGCAGCCTGTCTGCCATGCTGACAGACTGCACCGGGCATCTGGTTTCTTACACTGCCAGGCACACTACAGAAGCTGAAGAGAAATGGGTAAGAGTTGCTGTGAGGAAGATGTAGAATTTGCATATCTTGGCCCCTGAACATGCACCTCCATGTAGGACTGAGAGTGAGAGAGTCCTCCATGCACTGGTGCCAGGTCTGGCACTGAGAAGGGGCATTTACATAACGAAGAAAAGTATTAGAGTTTCTATTGTGTTGTTCATCAACTGCAGAGAAATTTGGTGAGACCTGAGGAGGGACAACAGACACAGTGTGGAACAGAGGGAGAGAAGGGAAGAACAACTTGGCCAGAAGAGGGATGGCCAACAATTTAAATCAGCTTGTCATCCTACTGTTTCACTCACCCTAGAAAGGACTCTTTTCTAAGTACAGCTCTTTTCCACTTGTCTGACTGTGAATCCTCTTGAGGAACCTCTCAAAGCTGGAGCTGGTCTTGTGGCAATGGGGAAAAACACAGAACATGGCAATATGGATGCAGGGCAAGGAGTCGTGTGCTTCCAGGGGCTATCCAGGCACTGGGAGTGGGATAAGGCTGTGAAACATTGTAGTTTGATGTCTTTGGCCGATCTGGAGCTGTAGCATCCTGGCACAGATGGACAGGCTTCAGTTTACACACATTCAACCTCCCAGCAAGCAAGCCTGGGCACACTGGAGCTTATCTGCAATGGCCACTTCCCTGAATGTACAGCTTCGGTTTCCAGGAGAAGACTTTCCCGTTAACTTTTTGAGAGATTTTACTGAAGTAGTTCAGTGAATCCTGTATTACAGAGGACGTTTTTTGTAATCTCTAGCACTAGCAATTGAGTCTTGTCACTCAACCAGGTGACAAATGGAGGGCCAGAAAAGGAGCTTAAGAGGTAGAAGGCAAAGTAGAATAAGGGGTACTGAAAGATATCAGGTAAATACTGGTATCACAGGCAGAAACATCAAAGCAGCCCACACTCAAAGAGCATTTAGGAAGGATAAGTCTGCATAGATCAAAACAGGAAAGTCCATTTTTTGATGCAGGAAATCAACGTGCAGTGATGGGGGCTGGATAACCTGTCCCCAGTCAGGGCATGATCACACACCATGAGCAGTTCCTGCCCTCTCTCCTCTCTGAGGCAGTTCCATCTTTCTTGAGAACAGGAAATGCATAGAGAGTCTTTCTTTACCATTGACAGTTCTATTCATCATTGAGCTATTGGGCTAGATGACACCTGAATAATCCTGCACAGCAGTGGAAATTCCTGCTGGACAATTAGCAGAGCTCCCCAGAATTATGGGACTTTGCTTAATTTGATCTCCAAAAACATGAAGTTTCATCTTACACTGTTTTTTTCTTTGCAAGAATAGTCTAATACCAACACAGAGGAGTGGATAACTTATGCACTGGCCCATTGCCCAGCTTAGTGCTTGGTTTGGCTTCAGCAGTTCAGCTGACACACACATCTCTCTTTGATTTCTTTTCCTCAGCCCTCCATTTCCCCAGAGTTCCTTCTTCTCCTGCCCCACTGCTTTCCAGCACCACTGTCCATCACAGGCAGGGCTGCATGTGATGTCCTACTCGGGTCACACAGGCCCCTGTCCAGGCTGTGTTGTACCTTACTCTGCACGTTGTCACACGAAAACAATAAAATAAAAATCAATATAACTACAGAGCAAGATACACCAGACCTGACTGGAAAAGAGCAAAACAGCCCAGAGAATAAAGTGGGAGATGATCTTGTCATGTCACATCCAGCTTTCCTACACAGCCATACACTGCCTCCTGTAGCAGCAACCCAGCCCATTAGACACACTCTGCCTTTCTTTCACCTTTTTAGACACCAGTCATTGATAATCTGTGCAATTAGTGTTAGGCTTATGGTTGGACTCAATGATCTTAAAGGTCTTTTTCGACCTAAATGATTCTATGATTAATCCTGCCTGTCACTAAAGCTACAGCGTATCTGCAGATTGCAGTTCCACACAACAGCTGAACACATTGCATAAGAGCAAGAATCTTCTTAATGGATTTCTGCAGCACGAGTGGAAAATGGGGGTGTTCCCAGCTACATACATCCTAGTGAGACGTAATGAATGGCACTCCCATAGCATTTTGCTAATAACCTCAAACAGAGTGAGGAGTTCAGCTGGAAGGGGTGTGGGGGTTTTTCAGGGTTTGCGTTTTGGGGGGGTTTATGGTAAAAGTTTGATGAGCTTTCAGTATCCAATATTTCAAAGCTTGCTCATTGCTAATTAAGGGTTAGTATACTAAATTAGCAGTAAATTAACATTCATTTCTCTGCTAGTACACTAGAGCTGCAGGAAATTACCCAAATTATTCAGGTAGTGACATTCATCACTGGGTGGAATTACTGTAGCTTAAACAAGATTTAGTGCTACTCTGTAGCTAATATTCACAGCTGCAGGAGCAGAGAGGCAGGCTCCCTCATTCACAGCAATTTTGACAGCAGAGGTGCCAAGACAGGGTAAAATGTTCGTCTGAGCTGTTGATTATAGAGGCAAGAGGACAGGATAGGCCATGCTTTGCTGAGAGATCACTGCATGCTTGGGGTGCCAATGGAGAGATGGCACCTGACTGGTGGCTGCAAGTGACCAAATGCTGCTATAAAATGAAAATATCACCCTAAAAATATCTTTGTGCAGTTGCTGGGGATAATTGATGCTGGTGCAGCATTACTTCAAACCAGTCGTAAAGCTCCATCTGTAGCTGCAGCTCTATAGACATTTCATAATTATGTTTAATATTGCAATCCCCTATTTCTAGGGAGGATTTGAGGATCTCTGCACATTTGTCTAAGTGAGGAGCGTTTTATCCAAGGCTTAGGAGCTTTCCTTCCTCCCTGGGGAATTGCTAGCCCTGGAAGTTGCTGACTGCCTCCAGAGCCCATCCCCACCTCCTTCCTTTTAGATCAAATGCAACTCAACCATAGCAGGCTGAAGATACCAGACAAGCTTTTGGTGGTCTAGGAAAGATGTAGTGGGCACCCCACTGCAACCACGTGCCCATATCCAAGAAGAGACTTCTCCTAATACATTCATGGTCAAAGAGTACACTTGAGAAGCTGAAGGCTTGATCTTACTGTGTTCCCAGGCCAGGCAGTTCCCAGTTACTTTTGCAACATTTATGAAGAATGTAGAACTTGCACCTCGGGGCTTTCCTAGGCACTCTGTGTTTTTGAGCAGGCAGCAGGAAAGGTATGCAGGCAGGGAAAGTCCCTGTGGGAAGGACAAGGATGGCTCATGCTCTGGTGCAAATCAGCCAGAGGGAGGGAACCAGAGCTCCTGTGCAAGAAAGAAGGTGGCAAAGGGGGGAGATGGAGACTCTGAGGACAAAGAATTGCTGCTTTCTCGTTCACTAAAGCTGTATGTCAAGAACTAAGCACTCTTAAAATTTTAGGAGAAACTCCTCAAGATATCATTTTACCCTTGACTATTAAGAACACATCTACTTTGCAAAATGCATACACCTGAATAGGCACAGTTACACAGACAACAGGACACACCCCTTTCGATCACAAAGTCCATGTGCTGTCTGAAGCCTTGTGCAAAACGGCAGCAGGGGTCTTTACATACTATTTTTAAATTTTCCAGCACTCAGACTAGGGGAGGATCTGCTCCCCCCTGCAAATAAAGTCCCAATCTAAATCAGGCATGTTTTTAAGCTCACGGATGGAGATTTCAGATACTGCCACTATTAATTTTCACTCTTCTGGCTCCGTTCCTTGTCTGCTGCTGGCAATCACAGTGGGATCAAGAATGAGTCTCCAAACAGGAGGAAAAGACAGTTGTCTAGTTGCGCTTTTTACATTCTCTCACAAGCAGCCCAAACCAGAGATGATAATGCATATCTTAATTAACTAAGGCCCTCCACAAACTGCCTGGGGCAGGTTTTTATTGATACTGGCTTCTGGCTGGACAACTGGCAAGCAGACTTTTACTGCCTGGAAACAAAGGCATTACAAAAAGCCAGTAAGTTAAATCAATGTTCTATTAATTCATTTTTAAAGTCTCACAGGAACATTGTACTCTTTGTCCAAAAATGTTCCAGAGCTTTAACAGCTGCACTGCGAGCACAGGGAGCAGAACAACAGGCTTCTGAGATGTCAGTGTGTGCATGGACACTGCTCTCTTCTGTTTAAAATCCACAAGGTTGCATACAAAGTTGGTATCAGCCCACTTTTGTCACCTAGCTTGCCCTAAAGATGAAGAATCACCAGATTGCTGTGCTAGGAATCACTATTAATATGAAGAAGCAAATGTCTCAATTGTGAGGCAGGAGGAACCCCATGAATCCCCCATCAGTTTGTCTCTCCTTTATCCTTCACAGCACAGGGTCCTTACATAGATGTCCTTATACTAAGCAGTGGCAGGAGGAAGAAATCCAACATCACCACTTTCCAGCCACTTCTGGAGGGGGAGGAATAAGAGAAGAATCTATTTACTTGCTCCTTTGTGACCTCAGCAGAGAATGGATTTTGCACAGTGCTCTCAGAAGGAGTAGTTGCTGTCTCCTCTCCCAAAGGGATGAAGTTTGGTCTCCAGGCAATGTGGAGACGACAGCAAGGGAACTGAAGTCCCCTAGATCTTTTTTAGCACTGTTTATTCTGGGAGAGTGTAAGGGGCAGGACTGTTCCATCAGCCATGGCCTCATCTGAGCCTTTGTCTGTCTCACAAAGCCCCCTCCTGCAGAACCGAGTTACAGAGAGCCTCAGTGGAAAACAGCACTTCCAAATGTCAGCCACTCTTAAGGGGAACACAGGGTAAGACCCAAGACTACAAGAACAGATGAACAGAGAAACCCAGACATGTTACTCGGTACTGAAGCTGTGTTATGATGCCGTGAGGGGCAGGAAAGCTGGCAGCTCAAAGTGCTGAGGCTGCACCCCAACCTGGCCCCATGCCCAGCCCCATCCTCGAGAGGGGCAGTAACATCTCACCCCCCATTTAAGAATGCTGTTTCCCAGCAGCTCACAGAGCCTGTGTGTGGGACTGGAGGTTCACAATCCCCACTTTACAGAGAACTGAGGTTGCTGCAGTGACTTCCCTAAGCTCACCCAAGAGGTCTGAGCAGAGCCAAGAACAGACCACAGGGCTCCTGCATGCCAAGTTACCAGCTCTACATTAGGCTAAACTGCCCTACAAGCATAAAGTGCCTCAGAGCACAGTTTTTGGGCATGGAGTAGCAACTGCACAGAGCAGAGCATCTGTGCCGGCACAGTACCCCCTGCTCAGCCTGCTCTGACTTTGCCCATCCATCTGTACCCTCCCCTCTCCCCAAAGGGCTCTCCCCAACCAGACACCACTGTATATTTTGGAAGGATTTCCATCCTGTGGGTATTTCATACCTGTTTTTAACTTTCTACATTTTGAAAAGAAAAAAAAGAAAAAGCAATGAATGTCTTGCAATGGCAAAGAACGTATGCTGTGACATTGGAAAACATGCAGCATGTTATTAACAAAAGCTGTAGAACTAGTCTGTTACAGGGACTAAGTCAAAGTGCCAATTTTTTAATGCTGTTTACCAAATCAAACAGGCATTCTGCAGTCCACCTGTTCCTACTGCTGCAGACTTCACGAGAGCCATTTTCGGAAGCCAGAGAAATAATTACTGGACCAGTTTATTGATGGCAGCTGGTTTGGAGTGAAAAAGTCCAAAATTTGCAATAATTAAAGACTGTAAGGGATGCAAGCTATTAAGAGGACAAAGAAAGTAAAACAAACTGGTCCAGAATGGGCAAATGGACACCCTCCATGGGAAGCCAAAACCTCTCCTCCAAGCTGATGTAGTCACAGTCAACTCACAGGGAAGTCCATAAAGGCAGGGCAGGGGAAAACCACAACAATCCAAACTTATGCACTTATTTATCCAGGAATTACTGCACAGCCCTTGTCACTAACACAGAATTCAAAGTGCTGGAGTCAAGCAATGGCCTAGAGAGCAACCTGTGCCAGCTGCTTCAAAAGGCCTTGTAAAATCCCACAACGGAGAACTATACACCAGTATGCCTGAGGGACAAGCTGTGTTTAGTGTATGGCCAGAAATACAAAGAAAGAAATTCCATCACACCTAACTGCAGATGATATTGCTAAGCATACAAACAGTGCCAATCTGTCAGTTTCAATATCCAATATTGTGGCAATGAGTCCCATAGGCTAATTAAAACTTAGGTTAAAAGTGCTTCATATTAAAGCTATTCAATGCATTGACTTCAAATTTAATTTTATGCCTCTTTTTCTCATCCAAGAGAGGAAAAAGTCATGGCATTGGTGTTTTATTTATATCCATCACAGCCTGTCTCTCAGTGGCACATCCCATGTATTGTTCTCCCTAAAATAAACAGTCCTAACCTTTGCAGTCTCTGCTGCATGCAAATCTTCCCACTAAAGTATTTTCTATGCTTCTGATTAGGTTTGTTGCCCTTCATTGAACCTCTTCTATTTCCTGCTCTATCATTTTTTAATTAGGGTAACCAAACCAAACATGCCTCTCAAGGTGAGGTCACATCACCATCTCCAGAACAACACTGTCATATTTTCAGTGTTGTCCTCTATTCAGCAAATTAATGTCATGCCATTTCATATTTATGCTTTCCTGATCACTGCTCAGACCTCAGCAGATGTTTTCCATTGAGCTCTTTGAGATACTTTTTACAATCAGCTGCTCCATCTAATTAATAGTAACTTCCTTTTACTCACATTACATTTTACTATCAGTATTTTGATTAATATAGCTTTGGTAAATTCAAGAGAAATTCTTAATCATGTTTAGATTTGATTACATTTTGGAGCATCAAATTTCAGCAATTTGCTACTTACTGTCTTTTTCAGATTATCATAAAACACTGAGTACAAGCTCAAGGGGTGCCTACCATGCAAATGTCTGTATATGTAATTACTGAAGCTCTCTAAAGAGATATGATTTTTGAAGAATGCATGTATCATAACATAAATAAAAGCCTAATTTATTTTTAAAGCATTTTCAAATATCAAACCTCAACTTTCTGCACCTGCATCACAAGTCTACAGGAGGGAAGGAGTGAAGGGGCCTCTGTTGCTTCCCAGGGTGCATTCACATGCACATCACCAAGCCAAACAAACCCACCTCCTCCAGCTGTTGTAACACAATTTTCAAGAAAGGTGAACATGACAGCCTTCAAAGGGATTTTAAACAAAACAATGTCAGGAAAGGCTTCATCACCCTATGTACCACACACTTCTATAGCCTGTGAAGAGAAATACCTCTCTCAGTGAAATTCAGACCACATAAGGTTTTTGAATTCAGAATATCTTTTTATAATGATATATTCATGCTCACTGCCATCCTTCAGAAACTTCCTACAGAGTGGATGTTTTTCTCACAAAAAAAAAAGAAAGTATTGAATTACTTTAGAGGGAATCAAGTTTCTGACCATCTACAGGGGGAAGAAAACAGGTGAAGAGAATCTTCAGCAGTCTCCCATCTAGTTATAGGTCTTTTTCCAAGGATTTATTCATAGAATCATAGAATTATTTGGGTTGTAAGGGACTTTAAAAGTCATTTAGTTCCAAACCCCCTGCCATGGGCAGGAACACCTGTCCAACCTGGTCTTTAAACTTCCAGGGATGGGGCAGCCCAGCTTCTCTGGGCAACCTGTGCAGGGCCTCACCTTCCTTACACAGAAGAATTTCTTCCTAATATCTAATTCAAACCTACTCTTTTCCAGTTTAAATCCATTCCTTCTTATCCTACCACTACACATCTTCATAAAAAGTCCCTTTCCAGCATTCTTGTAGCCCCTTTCAGTACTGGAAGGGGCTACAAGATCTCTCCAAAACCTTCTCTTCTCCAGGCTGAACAACCCCAGCTCCCTCAGCCTTCGTAGGAGAGATGCTCCAGCCCTCTGATCACCTTTGTGGCCTCCTCCAGATTCGTTCCAACAGGTTCATGTGTTTCTTGTGCTGAGGACCCCAGAGCTGGAAGCAGCACTGCAGGTGGGGTCTCACAAGAGTGGAGTAGAGGGGGAGAATCACCTCCCTCAACATGCTGGCCACGCTGATACGGATGCATCCCAGGACATGGTTGGCTTTCTGGGCTGCAAGTGCACATTGCCAGTTCATGCTGAACTTCTCATCAACCAACATCCCCAAGTCCTTCTCCTCATGGTTGTTGTCAACCCGTTCTCCACCCAGACTATGCCTGCGCTTGAAATTACCCTGGCCCAAGTGGAGGACCTTGCACTTGGCCTTGCTGAACTTCATGAGGTTTGCACAGGCCTGCCTCTCATTCCTGTCCAGGTCTCTCTGGATGGCATCCCTTCCCTCCAGTTTGTTGACCACACCACACAGCTCAGTGTCGTTGGCTAACCTGCTCAGGGTGGACTCCATCCCTCTGTCCATGTGGTCAACAAGAATATTAAACAGCAGTGGTCTCGATACCAACTCCCAAGGAATGCCACTGGTCACTGGTCTCCACTTGGGTATCAAGCCATTGACCAGAGACATGGAGATAAATGGATAGCTATGTTCCTACTGGAGAAATACTTCCAAGTTCTTGGCAACAGCCATGGACAGGAGACATTTTGCCACACAGATAGCTGAAGAGCTCACTACAAATCACCATTTAGTGCTGTAGTTGTTGGCAATGGCTTCTGGGATATTATTAATTGCAGGAGTTGATTTAAAAAGAACATTTTCCCCAGCATATGACATACTAAGTTGTCACAAGTTACTTATTCTAATGAGAATTTCTGCATATTAGGTAAGAGTCCAGAAGCATAGCTGAGTATTATGCAAAAAAGCTGTGTTTCCACAGGGAAGGAAAAATCATTACATTTTCCAGAGATCAGTTTTCTAGAAAAGAAAAATAGCTACTTTCTTTTTAAGACAAAAGCAATAGTTTCCACCTCAGCTTAAGAATCCCATCTGCTGCAGGCTCTGAGTCATCGGCTTATTAGCAAAATTGTCTGAAAGAAGCATAAATCTGATTTGCTCAGAAACCAAAGCTGCAGTTAGACAAAAATCACAGTCTGCCACTTCCCCCTAAATCATGCTCCTTCCCTGTCCTCCATTCATTCCCACCAGCGATGGGTAGCACCTGCTGGCCTGCTGCTGGACAGACACTCCTCCAAACCTCCTGCAGCACTTTCCCTTTATGCAGGAGGCTTTTGGCCAGGGCCAGACCCCAATGGCTGATGCTTTCCTCCCCATCCACACACTGTAATTTCTGGTTTATGCTGCAATTCCCTTTTGGCCATATGCACAGAGCAACCTCATTTGTTTTTCTTTTTCCTCTCTCTGCCTCTCTATCTTCCAAATGTAACGTGCTGTCAGAACCCCGTGCTGGCTTGTATCTTTTAACTGCTGTCACCACTCGGCAGCTCACTCCCCTTTTAATGGCACATTTCCCCTCTGCTTTACACTAAGCCATTACCATTTGGACAACCAACACGGCACAATTCTGGGGTTAGGTATGAGACTGTAAGTTTGCTGGGGTTCATTTCTGAGGGGTTTTTTTGCTGGTACTTAGAGACACTCTCTTAGTAAATCACCAGAGCTAATGGGGGAGGGAGTCCAAGGAGGATGATGGAGGCATAATTTACAGGCGATGTTTATAGCTCTTTTTTCTTTCCTCCATCCAAGCTTGTCATCTGGGGAGGCGGCACATCCTGATCTTTACCAATGCAAGATCAAAGCTTTTCAGGTCTGTCAGAACTCTGAGCCTGTCGCTATCCCTATTTACACATGTTTATTTTTATTATTGTCACCATTAATATTAATTCATCTTGACAGTTCCTGAGCAGTCATATGGGTAAGGACCCTATCCCACTAAATGCTGTACAAATGCAAACCAAAATGACAAGAGCTTACAGCCTCAGGAAAAGCTTGCAACAGAGAAGCCATTTAAATGCTGGACTTGATTCAGGTTTATTCAGTGTGGACAGAGCCATGCTGCATCAGCCAGGTCATCACAGGAGATTAGGGCCCCACTTCTGATACACTGAGACAGAATTAGGCTCCCAGATGTCTTTGAAGTATAGGCTCTCAGCCCCTGTGCACCTCATTTTCACCAGCAGTCAAATTACTGGACTGTTGGGTCCCTCATGACAACCTGCCCCAGGATCTTGACTGTCCAATTCATCAGTTACTGAGGTACCCAACTCCCCCCAAGCACCTGAGGGATTCAGATGCTTCTTTCATTTTGGCAGAGTAATTCCCAAGGTGTGAGATGCCAGGAGCACAGACTCATCATGTTCACAAATGCAGAAGTTTGCTCACAACCACTTCTGTGATAAACAGCACCAAAGGAGATGTGTGCCAAACGCAGTTGGAGTTTTATAGTTGTTCCTTTAGCACCTCTTCGGATTTTGTTTAGTTCACTTCTGCAACAACAGCTGGGAGCACTATTTCTTTCAAATTACAGAAAGATTTAGTGTTATCTTAATGTGATACAAGTGTAGCCTGAATTATATTTATGAGGAAGCACAATATGTGCTAATGAATAATAAAGACTGTCTGCAAGGGTATTAACCTGTCTCTGACTGCTGCTGCTTGAGCCAGTTCTCACCTTAATAGGGTTAGCAAGTAACAATGACTCTGCCACTCTACAGCCACCTCCCAAGGAACTGGAAACACTGCCCCTTTTCTAAGGTTTCAACTGGAAAGAGGCCTCTATTTCCAAACTTTACAGAGTTGATCTGAAAAACGCAGACTTTCCTCTCTGCCTAAGATGCCCTGCCAGATCGCAAAGCCAACACCTAGAAACCAGGGTTGTCTAAATCCTCCACTTTAAAACTGTCATGGAAAGAGTTTGGGAAGAGGCTTGGCCCCAGTTTCACTCCAAAAACTGGCAGCAAGTCCAGGATTCAGTCCTTATTTTGCCCTTCTTGGTTTGTCCATCTGCAATACAATTGGGCATTTGGCAGGACATTAATGTCTGTATCACTGCTACGGATGTGTGGCTGGTCGAAAACAGAAGTTTAGCGTAGTCAACAGTAAATTGACAGCTGCAATCAAGAATAGCACCAATATGGTTCACTGATTATCTGAATTACTTCAGGGTATCTTAGCAAATCCCTGCAATGTATCACAGCCACCAAAGGAACACATGATTTTATGTAAAGGATGTTTTTTAAAGACACAACAAAAGCCTGCTGATACAAATAGTCAAGCAAATGCAGTTCTAATGGATGCTACTTTCCTTCTGCATTATTTATCTTTCATAAAATACTACATAAACACACTTGCTCCTACAAAGAGTCAAAAATAACATATTTGATTTATCTGTTTCAGAAATAGTGACATGTGTCAACCAAAACCTTTCAACATGGGATTCTTCAGTTTCAACAACTGTCAGAGGGCTCCTCAAATGAAAATAATCAATGCCTTTGACAGATAAAGAGAGGTAATATAGCGACTTAGTTTGATACAACTTGACAGGGTGTTTTTTTGACAGTATTTTTCACTGTCAGTCTATTGGATTTGAGTTTTAACTGGGGCGTGTGAGAAATATGCTTCTGGTCTTTAGCAGCGAATCTCTGCAAATCAAAAGGGCAGTGGGAGCACAGTACTTACCTGCTTTTTATTTGCCATTATCTATCAGTCCCCAGTTTTAATTATTCATTTTTAATACCCTTCCCAATTTTTATACTCTTGAGATGTCATAATAAGGCACATTTAAACTATACTTTGCTGCTCCCTTGGCAAGAAGGGACATTTCATGCAGCTAGACTCGGAAAAGGAGCTATTTTCTAATGTCACAGTGTTCAGACTGACAGTTGAGTTCCATCAAGAGCTCATCTGTTCTGCTCTTATGAGACTGCAGAAACTCAAAAGAAGTTATTAGTATTGATTATTAAATATTCAAGCACTTGTCCATGCCAGAATTTGTGGGGCTAAGGATCACTTCATTAAAATTCTTTATGCAAAACATAACTTTCCATTAAAATAAAATCTTTAAAAAAAAAATTGAACAAATTATGCAAATCTGAATTCTCACAGAACAAAAGCGAGATATTTGACAGAATCACTTAAATTACAAGCTGAGACTTCACTCCTGAAAAGCCCCACTGAATAGGTGAAGAACTATTGGCTTGCTGTTGGCAGGCATCACCCTCAGACAAAGAAAAGGCATGTGCAGGGTGAAGAGGAGAGAGGGAAATTCCTCATTATTCTGTATGTTGATAACAACCCCTTTCAATAATTATCATTTTGAACAACTTCTCCCATGCAGCAGTCAGTCAGAATCCACTTATTCTGATTGAAATTGTTCATTCCTGGCTGCAATTTCCACAGACATTGTCATTGTGTAATTTATTTTGTCTTTGATACAAATGCATGACCTTGTAGGGTTCAGTATCTAAATATTTATTTGTTTCTAAGCCTAAGTTTACAGTGTATCCTGTGAAAATTCCCTTTGGGTATAACAATGCTCAAAGAGACAAGGCTGCGAGATGGCTGAAGGTACAAAGGTACAGGAAATAAAGGGACTTGTATTCCCAACTCATCATTCCATATACTGCCTGAGACAAGAACCCCATCCTGGCTTTTGATGTATTGTTGTTGTATATGTTGAGAGCTCAGTTATGTTTAAATGTAGTACTTCAGCTCCTTTGCTTAACAACACCTGCTAACTTGCTTGACATCTCAAAGAGTTTCTTAAAATATTCTTAAACCTTTGGCATCCCTTCCTGCCCTAGGCTTCATGAATAAAACATTTATCCAGTCAGCAGCTTTAGCAAAGAGGAACAGCCAAGTTCCATCCATCAACGTCAGGAGCTGAATTACTGAGTGATTTCAGATTCTTTAATAACTCTGTTTCTTTATGACTGTGTTGGTAAACAATCAAATAGTGCTGGCACCTGGCTTTCAGTGAACATTAACTTTTTTTGCATTATCAAATACTACTGATAGAGCTTGTTGCTGTTATTGTTATTTCAATTTAAAAATGTCTGCAATGCTGTCCACTTTTGTGAGAATGCACTGAGGTTTAGTCTTGATTTGTTATGAAGGTCATCGAGAGCTACTCACATTAAACCTGCTGGGACTTCAAAAAAAAAGAGCAAGGATAAATAGAGCCTTTACTTCACATATAATGTGCTTCATTTATCATTGGGATCACCAAGTAGTAATACACTGCCCTTTTGTAAGGTTGTTAATAGAAACTAAGCATTTTGGGGTGAAAAACCAATGATATAAGGCTTCTGTTGTTGTAGAAGTCCAATGAAGCTTGGAGGTCCAAGTACTATAAGGAAATTGCCTACAGATATTCAAAAGAAGGTTCCTGGTATGAGCCTCTGTGCTAGGGAGGAGGGGGAATGGGGAGAAGAAAAATTAGCTTTCCGAAGTGAAAACCTAGTCAGAATGTATCCAAGCACATTTGGTTTGAATAAAATAGATATTCAAGATTAAAATCTTTTCATTGCACTTCACACTGGCAGAACAGTAGTAAAAAATCTTCCTCACACTTGGATACAAGCACTGGTTTAGCCTCTAACCGAGGTATGCAAATGGAAAGCTTTGGTATTCAATCCTCTAACCTCTCCCACAAGAAAACTGTTTTTAGGTATGCAGGAATAACACCCTGAAGTCAAAAGGGTCATCTAAATAAGGATGACTGGCCAGGGTACAGACACTGGTCTGCCTCTTCTCACCAGGGATTTGTGCCTGGAATATAAACTGCAAATACTCACAGACACACTGATGAGAGCTTAACTTTGAATGTCTGATCCTGTGAAAATGATCCTACCCATCTCTGGGACAGAAACAATTACCAGCATGGAATTTAGAGAGGATGAAAACCATGTGAGATCCCACCACATAAGAGAAGAGCACAAGCCTCCCTAAGCCCATCTAGACTCTTGCTCCTAAGACCTTTGGGCACAAATGAAGTTTGTCACTGTGGGATCACCCCGGAGACAGCTCTCAGGGCTTCCCATATTTTCTCCTTCCCCTGGGGAGACTCTCTTCCCCCAGCACAGCATCAGCAATAGCACCTGAGCTGCCTTGCTCTGCTGAGTGCTCCTGAGCCAGGTTTAAGCAGAGCAATGTGTGCAAAAATGTGGGAGGTGTTTTCTCACCTCCCAATACACAGTCCCAGCTACTAAGCTGTAGGAAACCACAGGCTGATTGCACCAAAGAAAACGTATTTTTTTACAGGTTTCTGCAGGTTTAAATGAGCTCTGTGCTACTGAAGTCCAGGGGCACACAGATAGAGACCAGTAACGTTTTTATTTAGAGGCATCTTAGAGCCTCTCCATAGGAAAATAAACAGACTCTTCAGTAAAATTACACCCAATTAAGCCACAGGTAAATAATTAAGCCACAGGCTTTAGTATTTAAGCACTTCCTAGTTGCTTGGATAAGTGATGTATCACCATTATAGATTAAGCTTCTGTAAGTTTTCTCTGTGGCATCTTAAAAATAAAAAACAGCACTTAGTTATATCTAACCGAAAACTAGCTCTGACTCCTTTGTTGAAATGAAGACAGGCACTGTTCTGAGAAGCACAGCTTAGCTCATTCTTTGATTCCCAGGAAGGGTGATTGCAAAGATTATTAACCATGAATGTGCTTGCTCAGTAAAACAAAAACTGCTGGCACAGAAGACCAGCCCCAGACCTTTGTCACACAGCTGGTTGGCACAGCCATACACACTAATTCATGCAGGTGTTGATCATGGCTCATCGTACCAACCAAACCCATCATCTCTTTTTCCCATCCGCTCTTGGGTATTCCAATTTCATCCCCTCCCATCTCATGTCCTGCATGCAATTCAGCCTCCCTGGAGACAGGGCCCTGCTCAAAGGCTTGCACACCCAGGCAGGCTCATGACCCTTTAATGACTGCTTTGGGGACCACTGTCACAAGACAGGGAGGAGAAGTTTCCATTAAGATATTCTCCCACCTGCACAAAGCAGCCCAGCAAGGGCAAGAGAGCCAGGTGGGCTTTCCTGTGAGACAGTGAGTGTCCTGCTGTCACTAGCTGAGGTTTGAGGACAGCTTCTCATAAATCTGCCTCCCCAGATGAGCCAGAGACAGCAGGACCCCCTAGACCTGTTCCAACACATGCAAGGCTGGGATTAGTCATGGCTTTGAGGGCTGTTTTTTTCTAAATTTCTTTTAAAATTTGCAGTTCTTCCTATGCCCTCTTAAATGAAAAACATAGGACTCAATGGAGGCATTTACACTGGCTTTGGAGTAACACCTGTGAATGTCTATTCTCAGCTTAAAAATAAAAAACAAAACAAAAATGCTCTAAACCTCATTCCTTTTTCTTGCTTGATTCCCAGGCTCTGAAATTGTGAGTACAAACTGCACCTCACTCATTTGAAATCTACAACCTCTCCATCATAAACCAGTCTTCAGAGAAATTAGTAACTACTTTAAGGGGGGAATTTTTTGGTTTTGTTTGTCCATTTGAAAGATTGTGGATGATATAACCAGATATGCGGGTATCCTTTATTTTTTTAAGAATAAAAAAATATAACAAAAACAGCTCCATCTCCTCTATATTGACATCAGCTGCAGCTGAAATGCCCAAGGCAAAAAATCCTTTGTCTTGAATTTTAAAAAAAGTCTGGCTTTTTCCCCCCATATCCCCACTGAAACATGTTTCACACTTCACTACTGAAAACATACCCCGCAGACATTTACATCATAGCCTTTGTTATTATAAGTTATAGCAACAGACAAAAGGAACAAGGTTTTGTAACCAGAGGGCAAACATCACAACTGCTAATTTGTTAGGGGGTGACATTTCTGATAATGCTGTTTTAGTAGTGCTACCATTTCATATTGTAATTTCATTATAGCATTGTATCACAGTACTTATTAGGAGAGATACACAGGAACAGATCTATTACCTAAAACAAACAAAGATATTAGGAAACTTCTTGGGACTGAGTTGTATATTGACTTCTGGTCAGCATTTCCAAAGAATTTCATTAAATTTATGTCATCAAAAAAATATAACTTATGGACCTTCTGAACAGGAACTCATACCAGCAGGAGTAACAATTGTTTTTCCCCTTTTTGTGATTTATCATCCATTCCATTACATGCTACACAGACCGTCATTTTTCTTTAAATGTGTTTGATAAAAGAGTTCTTGTTCTACTAGGTCAGGTATTATTATTCACCAACATTATGTACTAACCAGCACAAACGCCAGCAGCAGCTGCAGAGCTGTCACTGAATATCAGAGTTAGTGCTGGGCTTTTCCCCACCATACACAGGTCCCATAAAATGGGGGAAAAGCTGAAGAGGGACTAGCTCCCCATTCCTTCCCTGTGCTGGGCAGGACATGCACTGTCACAGCCAATACCACAGCAGGAGGGCTGCAGTGAGTAGAAAACCGCCGTGCCTATCCACAACACAGCCCCTCTAGAAGATTCAGAGCTGCATTTGCTCCCCACTGACCCTGTGGCTGGTTGCCACTTGCACAGGTCTGTGGCTGTAACTGCTTTGTCTCAATCCTCCCCTTACACCCAACTCTGAGATCTGCCCTACAGGATTTCCCAGGGATTTTGCAGCTCAGGGGTGTCAGCAGCACGGCCCTGGACATTGTAGGAGGAATGAGACATGCCCTTGGGCACCCAGCAGCCCTCCCACAGCTGAGCCATCAGCACAGGCAGCACTGGGGCTGGGGACGCGCCCTTCGCATCCTCTGCCAGCAAGTGGCCCCATGCCTGGGAGATCAGTCTAGCAGAGCTCAGCAAAGGCAGGGGCCTCTCTTTACACTGTTTGCCAGTTCTTAGGTGGTCCCTTATCTGCTCTTAATTATCCAGGCTATTTTTACACGGTTTCTCCCCTCCATTTCCTAATTGCCTGAACTTATTTTCCTGATGGTTTTCTGTTGAAGATGAATTTCAGGAGCTCAGTATCTCAGGCAATTTCCAGATGTAATTAACACCACCACTCCCCTCATTAGGGAGTGGCCTACTTTCTCTCCAGCACTACCATCCCCCTAAAATGTTTGGAAAAAGTCCTTATTATGCCCGCTGTAGCTCTTTGGCTAACATTAACTCCTTATGCTTCACAGGGCTCTCCTCTCCCTGCCTGCATCTGGGAAATACCTGCTGGAGTTCCCACCACTTGCTGCTTTCCTTCTCAAATTTCTGCACAGGGTAGTTGTAGCTCCCAGTCCTGGAAGAAGAGCTGTGCTGCCTGTCCCAGTATGCAGTCAAGTCCCATTTTGCCACCCCTCAGCATTCAAAGTACACAGCTGACAATGCTCTACTGACTGCTCAGACAGGGAAGAGTAGTCCCATCCCAGACAGCTTGCAGTCAATTCAGAGAAACCAAGGAAAAATTATGATTGCCTTGAAAATTCTGGGTACTGAGCCACAGACACATAGCCTACAACCAGACAGGATTTACAGGATGTTACAAACCACCCTTTTCTTTCAAGAACCCAAGGGTATCTCCTCCTCTCTGCTCAAGAACTTCTCTTGACTTCAGTAGGAGTTTCCTCAAGTAAGAGGAGGTGATTTGGCATAGCAGACAGGACTCTTTCAGGTTCCCCTTCCCACAGTCCAGCATCCTGGTACTGCCATGTCCTACAAACCCATCACTTAGGAAGCAAAACCAAAGGCTTGTTTCCACACCTAACCCATAGAGAGCCCATATAGGAGGCTAAACTTAATTGTCTGTGGCTGTAACAATATCAGATAACCCCTGCAGAGGTAAACAAGAAAACTTGAGAGATTAATATTTTCTTTGATATAAACTTTGTAGGATGCTTATTGTCAAAAAGTCCGCAGAGATTACTTGTGCTGTAGTAGGAGGCACTTCATTTTCCAGAATCTATGACCCAGCAGAAATTACTGTCAGCTCCCCAACCAGCCAAGGGGTATCGATTCCCCCGTTACTAGAGCAACCCATTAGTTATTAGATTGTGTCTCGTATGCAGGGACTAATCTGCCTCAGCGAGGTCTCGGATTTTGACACTTTTTCATTCTAATCTTTAATTAGTTTATTTGATGTGGCCTGCACGTTTTATTTTTATACTAAGTAGTTATTGAAAATACAGTCAAACTGAGCAGAGATCAAAGGAGCAAAACCAGTAGGCTGTCAACTAAACTAGTTGTGCAAAATAATAATAAGGATAAAAAAAAGTAGCATGGCATATCAAATGCGTAAGCCAGCTTCACTCAACGCTCCTGGAGCTGCACAGAAGTCAACCCAGGACAGTCTTCCATCCCCAGACTTCATTTGAAACATAAGTGCCCCTGATATGTCACCTCCTTTGTATTGCCCCCATTCCAAGGATGACAGCAAAAGACAGGTAAGTTTTCACCAGCAACTTTATCAACTTCCTTTGATATTTGGCTTCTCGAAGAGGAATTGACTGAGAAGTATCTTCCCTTTACACCAAAATAGCCTGAGATTGGGTAGCCTTTTATAGCTTATCCTCTCTTTGATGTCAGGTGATAAGTGAAGGGGTCCACACAACATAGACCTGGGACAGAGGTGCAGTCTACTTGGCTGAAGACCCACACTCATTCTCACAAACAACTTTGCACATGAGGCTGCAGGTGTTGGCCACAAAAGTAAGCAACTTTAACTTTATATCACACTCACTAATAAACCCCTCTATAGCCTGACAAAAAAAAAATCCCAGTACTAGAAACAAAAAATCCTCACATTAATTCAGCAGGTTATTTATATTAAAAAAAACCCAACCAAACCAACCAACCAAAAATAACCCACAAAAAACATTACCAAAAGCCAGAAACAAAACTTAAAATTATGAATTCATGTTTGTTAGTGTCATGGGTTTAAGATTGGTTTCTGTTGAAAGTCTCTGGAAGTTTCCCTCCATCCTATAGAGCAGAGCCAATGAGGGCCAGCTCCGAGGAAAACTTCCTGCTTTTG
>JAWWEE010000021.1:8855025-8922830 GCA_035221455.1 Xenops minutus
TCTCTCATGGGGGGGACCCCACGGAATGCAGGGGAAGGACTCAGAGTTGTGATTCGCTTGTGACCGTGGGGACAACTGTGGTGAAGCAAGCTGTCCCCTTTGCAGCCCACATTCCACTACAGTTAGGTACCATGATAAGAACTTTTTATGTCTTCTTCAGTCCTCTTAAGTTGTACTTAGTTAGAAATAAGTTCCAAGTAGAGTCTACCCCTTCCAGCTTTCCTATTATACAAAACAGGAAAGTAACGTCATGTTCATGCAATAAAATCCAGTTATATCTACTGACTACACAGACTGGGCAATCTGTGTGTTTGTGACAGGAAGGTTTCATTACATCTACAGTTTGTATTCTGATAAAATCTCTTAGTATCTTTTAAGGAAATCACACATCCCTTGCACATTTGTACAAAACAGATGAAAACAAATCAATGTGCCAGGTCTGCTCTACTGAGTACCAGCAGAACATCAGGCATAACATGTTCAGTTACTGAAATGCAGAAGATGAGGGCTGTCAGATAAGCTGATGTCAGAACCACTGCCTTAACATGCAAATAGCAAGCTCTAGCTAATGCGTTTCCATGTAATGCCTCCCTTTCTTTTAACCTACAGAGGTTTAGGCATAAAACACCCATCAGATTCTTGTGCACTTTAATGGGTGAACAGGTAAAACCAATGTCCCTCCATAGGTTTCAACTCTGCTCTGTCTCTGGATGTCAGTGTTCATGGGTCTCAGCTACACGTTTGAACTTACACAAGCAAGACGCACCTAGTAAAGCAATGACAAAATCGCCAAATTATGCAATAAGGAGATGTTTTGCTTTAGCCTAATTTGATAGCCAACAATGGGTTTATGCTATGGGTCTTCCCCAGCTTTGATTCATCAAGTGGAGGGAAAGCATCCCAAAGAAAGGCTTAGCGTAAATATCCAGACATCTGACTGCATGCATTTCCTTTGCTGCCCTGAACAAGGCTGGAGGGCAGCAAAGGTTGCAAACCCAACCTAGGGACTCTGCTTCACCAGTATCTCCTATCTCCCCATTTAAATTTCACAAAATTGAAGAGATAGGAAGGGAACATCAGTCCACTCATTCACCAGCCCCAGGTCATTCTGTTTAGCACAATCTCCAGTGCTTCTTTCAATTCAAAAGTCTCAAAGAGAGATGAAATGCGAACAGACTGAAATAGAACAGAATTTGGAGTTGTCTTCATCTACCTGATGCAGCATGGGAGTGTATATATGTGTGTGCCAGCAGTTTTCCAAAACACGTCCACTTTGTTCCATTAGAAAATTGTCCTGGTATGCTCAGGAGTGTGGCTTGAGTTAGCCCAAGTAACCCATTTGTGTTATTATCAATCTTGAACAATTCCCTGGATGCAATTCGTGGAACTCAGACCAGCTATTAAATCACAAAGCTGCTCTCCAGAGAAATCTAGCCCAGACTGAGCTCGTAACAGCAGGAACAGTCAAGTGCTCCACTTACAAGCAGCCAAGCTGGGCATACCCTATTACCTAAATGGAAACCTGCAGGCACATTGGGTTTGGTAGAAAACTGCACAGGATTTTATTATGTCAAGATATATGTCACTGGAAGTGGATAGAGGCACTAACAAAACACAAAAGGGAGTTTCTCAGCACTCTTGGTGAAGATGTGGTAAAATCTTAAGGTAAAGCAAGATGTAATTGCATCAGTAAGATAACAAGGACATAGGCAATTCATACAATTGGGTGTACAATTAGGCAATGGAAGCACCCAAAGAGTTAAGTTATTGCTTGTCATGCTCTTCATTAAGATAGAGTCAGAAGTGGTCAGTACTAATACACTAACAAAATAGACCAACTTACACTTTCTGACAAGGTATTTCATAATACATACATATGCATACCTATTTCACCATAGGTAAGTGAGACTTTCAGATCAGATTTTTTTCCATGAGCATAATATTCTACTTAAGAGTAACCCAGCCTCACATGTAAAAAACTGATATTTGAGGCATAGAGTAAGATCTTAAATCTGTCCCCTGTATACCCCTAACTCCTGTGTCCCATTTGGAGAGTAACTGCTGGTGCTCCCATCCTCTGAGATTTCCCAAGAGCCTCCATTTCATCCCAGTGTAGGCCATGAGAAGCAATCCCTTCAGCCCTTTCCTATGGTAAATGCCTTCTCAGTTTCTTCAGAAGTCAATGGGAGTGCAGTACATCCCACAAATTCCCTACGAGATCATAGCTCCAAGCCCAAAGGCCCAGCATTGTTAACACTGTAACACAAGGCATGTCAGCCACCCCTTGAAGTCTCTTTTATTTAAATACTACTGTCAACTGTCTGTCTAAAAGGCTGTTATCTTAGAATGAGCTTTAGGAAGGTGAGGTGGAGAAGAGAAGCAGTGCTAGGGGAGAAGGCTTACAAATGATCCCTACACATTAGCTTGGTGATGAATGAGAAAGCAGAAGAGACACTGCAGCTAAGTACCAGCTCCTGAGTCTTTATACACCATTACATAAGCAGTTACCCACAAATAAAGCACATTCTATGTTCCTCTCCATATCGTATTTCACTCTAGCATATGAATAATCCGATATGCCTGTAAGCAGAGTCCAGATTCAGGAATATTAAGAAACTGCACAGATATGGTAATAATGAAACAAAATTCCTAAACCAGAGGAAAACCAGCTGTGTGTAATTCATTATGTCACAGCACTGTCATGTTGCTCAACAGAAAAACATGCCTTTTGCCTGGCTTTGATCAGACCCTCTTGCTACCAGGAATCACACTAAACTTATAGCAAAATATAAGTTATGCTTCAGGACATCATATGTTTGTCTTGCAAACCTAACCTAGCTTTAGGCACCTCTGAGAATAAAGCAACATGCAATGCAAACGTACATGCACCGGTAATGAAGTGACAAAACTACACTTAGACACTACTCTGCTGGAGCAGAACATCTCTCAAGCACAACTTCTGCCAGCATCACCAGAGACAAGTCTGTGGACCACATCCTCACACTGGTACAGATTAGTGTATCCCTTTACTGCAGGGCAGCTCTACATAAAACCCCCAGGTAAGCATGTGGTTTAACAGTGCCTGTGTGCTCAGTGAGGACAAGAGCCAGTGGAAGGAAAAGGAACAAGACTGTAGCAGCCAGTTTATCATACTTGAACCAAGGACTTACTCCTTTTACATACTGCCCTTCACAGCTGCCATGCCTTGGAGGCATTTTCTTTGTTCAGAAAAGTTGTGTATAGTAGCATTGCACCTCCCCTGATGGTGGCTGGCTATGATCCCATCACTGCTGTATGGATCATTAAGGTCAATACGCCTGTAACCATAAATACTGAAATACATTTTGCTAATGATCAACCATCATCACTGAGCAAAGACAAATGTGTTCACCGCAAACTCCAGGAGCACCATAGCATTGCTCTTAAAAGAAGGAAACGCACTGAAGAACCTAGAGTTCTTGTCCCTGGAAATAAGCCATGTCTTCGTGGCCTAGTCACCTCTATAAATACAATGAAGTATGGTAAATATATCTGGGATTACATTAGACACTGAGCAATTTGGGAAGATTGGTCGACTGTGGAAATCCAAAATGGTCTCACTAAAACAGCTTAAGTGGTACTAGCTAAGCAGGTTTGGAGCCCACATTTCAATGCACAATACCATTTTATAGGGGAACTCACTTTGCAAAACTGTCTAGGCTCAATGTCCATTACTAGACTGCTTGATGATTTATTTTATCATAAATTGGAACTTCTCCTAGTGCCCTTTGTGTCGATGATGTCATTTGAAGATCATTTCTCTTTATGGTTGGTACATGCAGTAAAAAGATTTATGGTGTTCACATGTCTCCACTAATGGCTCTTATACACAACCTTTAAGATCTGAACACAGAGTGGGATTCACCTCACCTGACCAATATCCCAAAGCCAGGTCAGCTTTGCTATATAGGTTCTTTTCCTACAGAAAATCCCTGGAGGGATTGCTTCTCATGGCCTCTTCCTGGTGGGGGCTCAGGCTGATGCCATCACAGGCAATGGAGCTTTATCTTCAGCTGGCACTGGCTGCTCCATACAGCCCCTTGGGTTCTTTACCAGCCTTTCAGGAATATTTATATCTCCCATCTCATTGGAGGAACATGCAATCTGGGCAACAGCAAGTGGAGACAGCCACATTTCTGGGTGCTGGGGTATCTCTCTTCTGGAGTATCTGGTGGAACACCAGCAGGAACACCAGTCAGCATCTCAGCCCTTGCAAGTACAAGTCCAGCCTCTGCATCCACAGCAAAAATTAAAACTGCACAGCCATACCCACCTCTTTAAGATCCTGTAACAAAATTAGTAAAACATGCAGCTACTCTATGTCATTTTTATTGCATATAAAAAGAACCCATTACATTTATTTGTTACTTTTTGTTGCTGTCACGAATGCCTAAATAATCCTTCAGTGTTTAGAAACAAGCCACTGGAGACCAATGAGATACATTTATTGTAATTACATGATTCTTCTAATTAATTTTTGTCAGGAAATTTCAAAGTAAAAATCTCCAGCTAAATGGGTCCCCCTCCTCTTCCCTCCAGCCAACAGGCACGTTTCTGAGCCTTGTTTAAAAAGCTCGTTTCCTTTTTGCCTAGTTGAAATAAAGTGAAATTGTAATTGAGAGTGGGCAGAAAGGAGAGAACATTGTCATTAGACCACATTGTTTAAATCAACCTGTAACAAGCATTTCATTTTGTTTGGGTCATTAACTACATTTGAGTGAAAAATGTAGTTTGCCTGGTAAAATTGGTTGGTGTCCAAATGCCTCCAATGAGAGACTTGTCTGGGTGAAACACAAAGACCACAACGCAGGCACACAAATTTTACAGGTGGGAAACTTAACCATAAAGGAAACATTTCAAACAAGCATCAAAAAAGGGGATGCTTATCAAAGATACACACAAAATCTGATATTTACTGATCTATGAGATTGTACAGCCTGAGGCAGTATTCTAATAATTTATTCTATTCTCTCCTGTAACACAGATCACTGAATGTCATAAAGTAATTCAGATAAGATAGCCTGTAATTAGGGATTAACGCTATCAACTGCTGGACGCACAGCCACTTGTGACATATTATACCCAAGTGATTTTACTAAAACAGTTTACCATATCCCTAGGTAAGCCTTTAACAAAACTATTTAAACAGTCTGCCCCTCTTTTCAAAGCCATGCCACAATTTAAGAATAGTTCACTTACTCTCTCTCTTGCTGCACTGATTTGGATAGTTTCAAAGCTACCACTTCATTCCACTCTGATTCCCATAACCTCAAATTAAACAAGTTCTTTTCCCCCAGCCTTTCCACAAAGAACTGCCCACCCACCCTGTGAAGTTTCCTACAGCTGTCCTTCAGATCCCTCCAGCTCCTCATCTTCCCTACAGCACCTCCCAAACAAGACACTGCTCAAACCTCTGCCCTGCCAGTATGGGCAAGCCAAGGGCACCTGCCCCTTGCCCATACAGCACCTCGGTTGTCAGTCTGCAAGTGAAGGCTGGTTTGTTTTTTCTACAAGATCAATTGTTCACCCATTCCGTTCCTGATCCCTGATAAGCCTTTACATCCTTTTCTGCCCAACACTGTCAGGTTGTGCCTCTGCTACTGAAAACTTAAAGCCAGGTGTGGTGTTTGTATAGACAAATATATTTTTAACTGTCTTTTTATTTGAACCACTTTCTAATATTTTCTCTGATCTTCCACAGTTTCACTGAATTCTAATGCTGATCTCCAAGGTGATGCCACCTTTCTCAGGTTGGTGTCACCTCCAGGCCCTGCCAAGTCACAAGTGAGCAGTTTCAGATCTCTAATAGGCACCATATGATACCTCACATAAAGCCCTCTCCAGTTTGACAGCAAAGCACTGATAACCTCTCCCTGCACACAATTTGCCAGTGACTCACAACCTATCTTAGAGACCTCATTTCCTTCAACTGCTTTGGAGACAGACACAAGATGTCATGAAAAGCTGCACCACAGTCAAGCTGTTTGACACCTCTCCTTCCACCTTGTCATGCTGTCATAGAGGGAAACTAGATGGAGCTGGCATGATATGTCCCCAACACACGTGCTGGCTGTTCTTTATCACCTGAGCTGCTCCAAGTGCATACAGACAGACCACTGGATCATTTGTCCCAACAGGGAATTCAAACAGACCAGTCCAGATCTTCTTTTCCCTCTCTTTCAGAGGCAGGTTCTACTTGAATTTTTTTCTGGAACCTCCCCAGATCTCCTCATGCTCTTGAAGATAACTGCTGAAAGGCCCTGAACTGCTTCAGCCGCTTCTCAAGATGATCCAAGAGTTGGGAACATTCAGGTTGCCCCAGTGGTCTAAGCTGCAAAAATTTGGAAGTGTGCTGCTGTAGTCCAGAGAGCAAAGGGGAGATGTTTTCTCTCCAGGGCTCTGGCAAACTTAGGAGCCCACCACTAGTGGTCTTTCTTGCTGTCCCACACCAGGATCCAGCATCCTTGCAGCATGCATACCAGGACTTCAGCCTGAGCATCAGCCTTTCCCGCATGGCCAAGTCCTCCCTGGACAAGCTGTATACTCTTCTATAGGACTGTAGCCATGGCAATTTTCTACCAAGCTTCTGCTATGGCATTTAATTTATAATATTGATTACACACAAGACTTGAAGTTCCTCCTTTTTATCCCTCATGGTGATATACATTTGACTGACTGACCCATTAATTTTCTTGTGACAATTATACCTCAACCTCTCCCAGTTCTCTCTCTTGCCAGTGGTTTGATGCACCACTATCCTCTGCCAATCCTATTTTAAAGCCTTCCTTGGCAGCAGCAAATCTCTCCTAATTGTCCATTTCCTGTTCCATTGGGACAACACCTAACACAGAAACAGTATCTAGAGTTGTATTTGGTCCCTGCTACTCCTGACTCTTGTCCCTTGCTGCATATCGTCTTAACTGCAGTGATGCCTATTTGAAACAACCCCAAGCTATTCTCTCCTATCCTTCTGTTTATGAAAAAGCATTGATTAACCAGAAGTATTTTTATTTAAACCTATAAGCAATTTATACTATATAAGGAAAAAAAGGTCAGGTAGATACTCCATTTATCACTATTACAAAGGGCTGTAACATAGTGATGAAAAGAAAGAGAAATTAATTACAAGTCAGAGGCTGCAATAACTCTCTCTGTAATTGTGACGAAAAATTTAAATTAACATTTCTGTCACCAAGAGAAGTTTGATTAATTTTACAATAGTGGAGATGCTATCACCTTAATATTGGTGGGTAAGGAAATTTTACTATTTGCAATTTAGATGTAGATCATTTCTTTAAGACTCAAAAAGTGCCTGCAAGGCACCTTCACACTTTATTAACAGCTCAATCAGTGCCACGCTAAAAATAATTAGGCAAGAAACCATGTAGTAAATATATCTAGACTAGCAAACCTGCAGAATAAGAAGTACATAATAAAATCAAGACTCCTCCAAGAGAAACAGCATCTATCCAGCTCTCCAAAGCTACTGCCGCTGCCCAGCTGCCTGCTATGGCACTCTGCCTTCAGGGAAACACCACAAATACCAGGTTTTCTGACAGCTTTGTTTTGTTTTCTGGTTTTAAGTCTCTGCTCGTCTGCAAAGCCAGAGGGTAGAGGGGATAGATCCAAGCAGTGGTCACTGACATCACACCGCCCCATGGCAGCACCTGCATTCACTGGGTGCTGTACAAGGTGCTGGATTCCCTCTGGGACTGGTGGATGCAGGAGGTGAGATAGTGAAGGGCTGCTGAGGAAACTGCTGCTGACAGATGGTGGGTGAAATGCAGCAGGAAAGAAACTGAGGCAGGCAGGGATTGCCATGGTGTAGGATTGAGGACTCATGCACTCCACAGGATCCACACCTGAGCACAGCATGCAGCAGCAAAGCAGAGCCTCCTGTTCCCAGCCCATCGATGCTGGCATTACCTTGTTGGGCTTGTTTTGTTTTCCCCAACTTTCAATCCTCACAAGACCCTGAACAAAGTCAGGCTTGCAGAGAGGAACTGGACATGCACAACCACTAATACTCTGGAACACCAGCAGGCTTTAATATAAAACACTCCATAGACGGACCCTGGCCAGCCCCTGCTCTCATTGCAACTTTAGAGTCTTCTGCCCTTAGGGACAGTCCATAGCCTCATAAATGATAGGCCAGGACCCAGGCAGCCTCTCCACTCTAGCTGGGAGCAGTAGCACCCTTTAATCTTGAGCTTTGCAGCTTTATGCATTGCAGAGGGCTGCATCAGGGCAGGGAAGGGCAGCATTGCCTTGGGACCCCCTCCTTGAGACCACTTGTGTCAACAGCACACACATCCCTGTGCCCTCAGGATGCTTATCATTAGTGTCTGCACTGTGCCCGTAAGGACAGGGGACAATTCATGTATTTCTGCCCCCTGAAGACCTTCCCCATCTCCAGCCCACACAGGAGCAGGGGGTTGACTGAGTGAGGGAGCACAGGAGCCCTGTAATTAAGCTCTGCAAGCGACACCAGTCCCCAGCCTTTGCTACCAGAACAACCCATGCAAAAGCCCAAGGATATAATGCAGGAAAGTAAGGATCAGACCAAAGCCCTGGGAAGCTTTCCGAGTTCTTCTCTGCACTATTTAGCAAGGACCATTAATTTCTTCCTTTCATAAACACCACGAATGATGAAAATCTGAGAAATAAAATGAGCCTAATGAAAATGTATTGGTTCTAAGGCAATCAATGTCATTCGGCTTACAGAGAAAAGGAAACACAGCTCCCCATCTGTACTCTGCTCCCTGTAGTCAACAAGGCTGACTGTTTCCAGCATGGATCAATGAACCATTCGTTAGGGGAAGTAAACCTGTATGAACTGCATTCATCTTTCTCCTTCCAGATCAAACAGAACTGCACAGGAACTTTCAAGACCACTCTCAAAAGTACAAGTCTAAGGATAGTCAGAGCACTTGAAGTTACTTTGCACATAATGGTGTTTAGTAAACCATAACACTTGCTGCACTGAGCAGATAGAAGCTGAGACTGTGCATGTGAAGGTTGGATCACCTCCTCTGCAGCACAGAGGGAGCCCTGCAGTGTGGGTGCAGGGGCTCATGAAAGCATTGGGGTGAGTAGAGGGGGAGGAGCTTTCTAATGCTGTCAGCTTGTAAGCATTATGAAAAAATTTATATGAATTTCTCACTGAACCTCCTTAGCTAGAGTAAAAATGAAAGTCTGTGGCCGAGGAGAAGGAATAAAAAAGGAAAGGAAGGATGGAACACAGGAAAGCAACAGCGGTGTAGTATAACCAAAGTAGTGTACTCATCATTCAAAGAACCTAAAAAATGAGGCTTTTCCCTAAAAAGCTGAAGCTCCTTACAGGGAATTCTATGAAGGAATGTTTACTGCAGTAGTGAAGATGTCCCCAAAAGCAGGCAGGAGCTGGCACTGCCACAGTCTGCTGCGGAGAGCTCTGTGGCTCCAAAGCATTTGTGCTGGAGGAAGAGACAGAGGTAACTGTTCTGTCAAGAGCCAGCCCTTTCCTCAGACACATCACCACAGCATCTGACAAACAGCACCTCCAGGACGGCTCTCAGAGGCTGTCATCGGTAGCGCACAAGTAGCCAGTGTAATTCACCATGACATTAACCAGCATAGGGCAGCACAAGGTCCCCAAACCACACTCATTTAAGTAACTGGAAAGCCAAAGAAAGCACAGCTGGCCAAGGAGGTGAACTGCAGCAGGCACATAACAAGGCAAATGTTTATAGCACACGGCTAAGGAAAGGCCACGTTCCTTCCTCCCCTTGAACTGACACAAAATTTTATTGGAGATCTTTATAAGGGTGGGCTACAGAAAGAGGCACTAAAGGCTGTTTCAAATGACATTTGGAAGTAGGCAACAAATAAAAACTGGAAATTGTAAAATACAGATACCAGACTGGCTGCAAAATTAAAGGTGGAATTTCCTCATGTTCTGAACATTGTTGCAATCCATGGAGAAACACTTAGCTGCCTTCTGAAAAAACAGCTGGAAAAGCAAGACATGGAGAGCAGAGTGAGTGTAAGAGGACAATGCCACTGTAGCAGTGTACACTGTGGCCTGAGCTACTGCTGACAACAGAACTGGACCATCCCAGAAAGACCAGCACTGGCTACAAAAGTACAGCACAGTCCTACCGACTCCAGCCACAGAAAGCATTTACCTGTAATGTGGGGTCAGTATCATAAGGAAACTAAAACCAGAGTTTTCCTCAAATTGCTCCAGTACCTTCACGGCTGAGCTGCCTCTGGGACCAGTCACTGCCAGGAGCCTTCAAGGAGAAAGAGCTCCAGACTGGGCAGTGATAATTCTGCTGCCAAGACATTTTGTTAGGGCCTTTCATTTACATTAAAACCTGCAAACATTTCACTTTAGTGCTTTGGTAATACACAGCAGAAGGGAACAGTCCCTGGGGACACCATCCCCTCCCCACCTCTGTTCGAGTCAATGCCTTTCCCTGTAGCTAGGCAGTGCCAGAGTATAACATACGCATGAACTAGTAGCCCTCCAGTAAGTATTTGACAGATTAAACCTTGCCTTGAGCTTTATTTCTTCAGCAGAGTTATGAAAAAATAACTTCCACTGTAAATTGTGTTTTGTGATAGCTTGCAGAGTGACTGCCTGCCCAGTGAGGCTCTGCTTTGGAGAGTGGCTCTGCTTGGCGAAGTGATCCCTCTCACCCATCGGGTCTATCTCCTACACTCGTGGCAAACCAGCAACTGAGAACTAGTGCTTGTTCTCCAGCTGCTCTGTAGAGATGATCATCATGAGAACAGGGAAGGCTCCAAAGGGATGCGAAGGAAAGATAGATTGTGTGATATAGAGGCTGGTTTTGATGTCATGGAATTAAATATTACAGCACAATTGGAGTTTATCCCAGAGGCCTGAAGAAGTCATCCCCAAGGAGAGAGACTAACAGAGGGCCCAGATACTGTACATCCACCCACATGCTAATTGAAAGAAAAAAAAGTTGGAGAAATATTATGTTTCATGTTTTAAGAGCTAAAGACACAGTAGAACTTTACGAATCACCCAGAATAGCTACACAATTGTATGGCCTGGCAAGATATGAGGCTTTCCAAGAAACTTACTATCTCTGGACAAACAGATATCACAAAGTACCTAGCTTCGCTATTACATGTTTTCTTTTTCCTCATCTCCAAGAAGTAGTTGCCCAGCTCGGGCAGCAGCCACAGAGAAACAATTGAAACTGTTCATTGAGAAAATACTGTTAAAGAAACCACTGATTCCTTATCATAAAGGATGCACTTGGGAACTATGCACCATCTGTGAATTAGATCCAAAAGCTCTCTAAAACTTCATGTCTTTGAATGGTAAAGCTTTTAGGAGGGAAGAAAAATAAAAAAAAATGGAAATCTGGGTCCAATAACATTGCTAGCAGCAGTTTACCTTTGACTACTGAAGAGAAAAAAAAAGAAAATCATTACATGTATCTCTCACAGAATCCATTTTACAAGCTAATGTCACTTTGCTTTGCTTTCAATCAGAGATTAAGGCTAATCTCCAGAACTACTGGTGCACATGCAGACACAGTGGAAAAATGCAAATAACTCCACTGAGGAAGCACAGAGAAGAAAGCTCTTCACCAGAAATCTATTATACTACATTAAAATGCATCATCTGATTTACAGTCCCTGTTGGATACTGAAGTACAGCTGGGAACAGGCAGAAGCTCTAAATACAGCACCATGAAAGCATGTTATAAATGACTGCACGTGTATCTGTGTCCATTGAGGGGGCAGGGGACAAATATGGGTACATACTTTAAGTGTTTGTGAAATACTGACCTAAACACACCTTTTTTATTGTCCACTGTAAGAGCTCTGCCATGAGCTTGAATAAATGCAGAAGGGCCCATTCATGAAGATGCAACCCTTGTGGTGTCTGCAGCACAAACGAGCAGTGAGCATTTCCCAAGCCCTTGATAGAGTGCTCTGACTCCCTGGGGAGGAAAGGAATCCACAGCAAGAGTCTAAATGATGCAGGCAATAATATCACCTCCAGAGTTTGCTGTATGCTAGACACAGCTCCCCTGCACCAAAGGCAGTTATCTGCCCCCATGCTAGCAGGAATAGTGGTGGCTTATGGAAGACAACCAGCATGAAGTCCAGGATTGCATCAGTTTGTTTCTCTTGGAAGAGACTGGCAGCTTTACCCCAGGACTGGGATCCACAGCAGCATCCTTGAAAAAGGCTATCTGAGATGCTGTTAACATCCTAGACACCTGCTGGCAGGTATATTTCAAGGTAGAGAGGTACAGTGGGAGAGGGGTGGGGGGGTGAAGGGGGAAATAAAATTATTCCAATTAAAAATCTGTCTTTAAATCCTGTAACGCAGAGACTGGATTACAGTCCTCACAAACACAAGAGGTATAGGTCCTAAAAATTAATGGACTTGAAAGAGATATGTAATAGGTCAGATATACTGGGTGAAGAATACACTAAGGGACAAGCCACTTCCATCCCTTAATGTCAAGCTTTCATGTCCTGCCCTTCAAAAGATTTTCAGAGACCATCCTCAAAAACATCCCCCAACTGGTCTGTATTCAGCTCTGCCCTAAACTATCCCATTACTGGACTCTTATACTACTACCACTACCATTCTGAAGCCTTTTTTCTTCCTTATTTCTTTCTCCTCACATTTGTCTGTTTTATTTTGTGTGCACTTAACCAGAGCAAAACTTTACTGGCCACAACTGACATGGCATTTCACTGACATGTTGGTCTATTTACAATCATATTGCTGACACAATCATGTCTTGAGTCTTCTGCTTTCCTTTTCAGCTGAATTTGCCCCTTGCAGACCCATTAGCAGCAGCTGGGAAGCTGGAGAATAACAGTTTTATACTGTGGAATATTTCCCTATCTCAAACCTTCTTTAAAGGCAACTGTACTGCTGCAGCACATCCACCTGGGTAGAAGCACACACAGAGTGGAGCAAACCCCCTGTGGGGCTGCATGAAAAAGACAATCTGGAAATGTGTCAGCAAGGAAAGCCCGAGGACACTATTTTGTAAAATGTGTCTGAAAGCTGTGGAAGGTCTGTCTTGTATTCAAGACCTCATCATTAAAATTCAATCAAAAAAGGCAGTATAACCTTCTAAGTTAAAACACTAAATAAAAGGAGATCAAGATAAATAGCAGATATCATCTGAGCCAGTCATAAGAGCGGATGTGCATCAATCTCCAAAATAGTCACTCGAGATTGATAACACCAAAAGACAACATCTTGATAATCAGTTTTACAGTGATGGATTGAGGGAAAGCTTAATGAGTCAACTACCAGACTGGAATTTCATTAGAGACCTTACCAGAGCTAGAAGAACCTGTAAAAACAAAAAAATTCTGCCTTGTAAAATAAAAAAGTGCATACGTTCCTGTCCACATGGTGAATTATCACCTACATTTGCATCAGGAGTTTGACTGGAATCCACTGCAGAAAATCCACCACCTACCACTCTGCAATTCAGCAGTTGTGAGAGCTGATCTAACATAATGTAATTGTATTTTAATGTCTTCTATTAGACAAAGACTCATTAGTCATCTTCTAAAGAGAAACACAAGCTGAAGTCACATGTCATTATACCGAGTTGTCAGGTGTGTGGTGCTCACCACTATCTTCACACTAACCTTTAATTCAGGCTCTGCTGGCAAATGGAATCTGATGGGAGCATACTTCAGGCTGTGAGGCTGGATTTTATTTTCAAACTAAAATAAAATGTGTTTCATCTTCCACACTAGCAAGGTATTGTGGTTTAACCCCAGACAGTTCACAGTTCAGCCCCACACAGCTGTCCACTCACTCGTCCTCAGTGGGATGGGGGAGAGAATCAGAAGGGCAAAAGTAGGAAAACTCATGTGTTGAAATCAAAACAGTTTAATGGGTCAAACAAATGCTGCACACAAGCACAGCAAAACAAGGCATTGGTTACCTACTCCCCATGGGCAGGCAGGTGTTCAGCCATTCCCAGAACAGCAGTGCTCCATCACATGTGACAATGACAAGGGAAGGCAAACAACAGTACTCCAAACCTCACCCCTGCTACTTCTTCCCTCAGTTCTATATGCTGAACATGATTCCATGCAGCCTGGAATATCCCTTGGGTCAGTCAGGATCAGCTGCCCCAGTTGTGTCCCCTCCCAACTCTTTGTGCACCCCCACCCTCCTCGCTGGCAAGGTGGCATGAGGAGCAGAAAAGGTCTCCACTTTGTTTAAGTCCTGCCCTGCAGTAACAAAAACACCCCTAAGTTCTCAACACTGTTTCCAGCACAAATCCAAAGTACAGACCCTGACCAGCTACTATGAAGAAAATTATCCTAGCCAAATTCAGTACAACAGAGCTGTTTAGAAACCATGCCATGTTTCTTGGGTCAAATCCTCATTTTATTTAAAACAGCAAAGTTTCCCTGAATTCAGTTATCTCTGTATGACTTCACAGCCAAGAGCTAGAGCTTGGTGCTAATACTGCATCAGCATCAGTAGAGAAGCATCCATGCTCTTTCTCCTCTTTACTGAATACAGGTGTTACACTTCTCCTCTGGAGGCTTTGCTCCTCCACTTGTTAATCCACCTGGGCATTTGCCATACTTACCTGTGCAGTATAACTCAAAATCTAAAATGTCACATGTGCTGCTTCAGGAACTACAAGGCCAACATGCTGCAACGTAATAAGAGGGTCCCAACTTGGCTGCTTTAAATAAAACTTTACGGTTTTAAACTTTTAGTCAGAAAAGATAGTTGTCTCTCTGTTGTTGATCCAAATGCCATAAGCAATGTGAATGCTAATATCACAGACACACAATGATTATCAAACTCTCTAGGTGTTACATTAAATATGTTGCCAACAGCATGTTTTTCTCTGGAAGGCAAAGCCATTTTGTAAGATCTTTTTTGTTTTATGGCTGAAAGATTTCTCCTTATTACATTAAAAGTGTATAATAATGATCTAGCAATGTGAGCATCACGAATAAGAGGATAACCCTTCACACAAGCTATCTGCAAATTAATGACATAGGCAAAAACATCAGGAGAAAAGTTCAACTATCAAAATAGTTATATAGCCCCTGAGACTATCTAACAGTGATAAAATAGCTTATTACCCCTTTTGTAGGATACCTATTTGTGAAAAATCTACATTTTTCATTCCCTAAAAATGAATTATTAATAACAACAAGCACATCTTTGCCAGCAAAGTCCTGCCTGTGTAATCCACGTGGAGAAGCAACTCCACAAGGTTCTTCAGCCTGTCCTAAGTGCTGACTGCAACAGGGCAAAGCTTGTATCTGAAGCCACATATGTGCTTCACTGAAGCAGACATCCCAGATTTTTCAGGTTTTAATCCAAGCTCCTAACTGAGTGAGTGCTGGGCAGAAGGCAGACAGGGAGCAGCTCCCCATCTCAATAGGCAGGGAGAGACCAAGCCCTGGCCTGGCCAGGCAGATGACATGATGAGGGCACCTCAGCAGAGAGCCAGAGGTGCTCCTCAGTCCTGGGACAGAGAGATCCAGCTGGCACAAAGTTCTGCTCCTTCCTCCAGGGACATCAGCCATAACATGATGCCCAGCTTGCAAGGGGAGGGGTAACTCCATCTCCCAACCTGAATCTAGTCAGAACTGAATACAAGAAAATCTGTGCTGCTTTCCCCAAAGCCGTAGCAGTGCTGGACGACTTGCCCTTTCTGCAGTTTCCATAAAGAAAAGGAATATTCTGGCAGGAGAGACCTCTGTGTCCCTTGTAGGGTTCCCACTGCCACCAGACCTGCCCAGAGGATGAGTCTCAGCAAAAGCTTGTCAGAGTATTATTGTGCAACTCACCAGCAAGAACAGGGCAGGAAAAGTTTTCTCAAGCCGTGAAAAAATGAACATATTTAACAGATGCTGAAGTGAATACCTCTCTGGAAACCTAACTGGCAGACGTTTGGGTCTTCCTAAGTGGATAATTGATCACAAGGCTATGCCAGTGATGTTACAGTAATGAAAAAAAGAGGGAACTGGGACTTAAGGATTTCAAATAAGCCTGTCAAAAACATGTAATAATACTGTCAGATCAATTTGCTGTCAAATACAGGTGTGATGTGATAAAACTTCAGAGGTTTTAGTAGATTATATTATTGAAGCAGTAATTTAAGAACACCTTCTAGGTAATAAATTACAATAAATCAAACTTTAAAACTTGAAACCATGCACCAGAAGACATACAGTGTGTGCTATGAGAAAGACAAGTAAATTTAAACAATATTCCCAAACTGGAATAAAACAAATTCAATTGCTTTAGAAAGATAATGATCAAAACCTATTTTTGTATGAAATCAATAAATCTTACAAAGTTATAAAGGAATACCTGCTAAATGCTTCTGCCCTTCACTCTCCTGTGCGTCTTAGTGCAGGCATAACCAAAGGTGATAAAGGAGTTCAAGAGATTGCCCTCAGAAAACACAGTGGTTTGTCATACATGCCGCACAAATGCAGTGGGTGGCATCATCAAGAGAGACCATTTTACATAAGAAATGTTCAATTTCTGTGAAAAACATAATTTCATTAAAAAATAATCTTAGGAGATGCTAAAATGCCATGTGCTTTCCTAAAGTAAAATATTTGACTTTCATTTCAAAAGTGTGGGTTTTTTCATGAAAAAGATTTTAATGTCTTCAAATTTCCTCAAAAGTGAATGTATCTACATCCTATAGTCCATAATTCACCCGTTTCTGGCCTCTAGCACAACAGCAAAAAGTGCAAGATAAGAAATCTGGAACCATAGCCTGGACCAGACTGGAAAAATACCATAAGCTGAGTCTACTGATGAGCACAAAACAACTAGGACAAGTACAATGCATGGCACTTAAATTACTTAAATAGGATGCAACCAACCTGCCGGACAATATCATGCCTGATATTGCCTTAGTGACTCTCGAGGTTTAACCCCAGCTGTAACTACACCCTGACAGCCACTCCCTCCCTCCCCTGCCTCCTCTTTTGTGCTGAGCAATAATGAAAACATCCCTGAATTATCACACTATTTCCAGCACAAATCCAAGGCATAGCCCCGCACCTGCTACTATGAAGAAAATTAACTCCACCTCAGCCAAAACTAGCACAGTGAAAAAGAAAGGAAAACAAAGATCAATTATTGGATTGGCAGCCAGCAGAGATCAGGGGAGAAAACAAATGAAATCAGTAGATTAGAGCAGTAGAAAGAACTTCTGTCAGCCTTCAGCAAAGACCTTTCAGCAAAAGATGTTTCCTAAAACCATATTACACCTTGTGCTCATAAGTTACGAGGTTATTGTTCATATGTTTTCCTTGTAAATCTATTTTGCAATTGGAGTAAATTTTAAGTTTCAAAAGAAAAAAAGTTACACATATGTACCCTTTCAAACTTCTTGGTACATTCAGTATCTCACAGCATTTCTGCAATAGCCATTGTAGTTATGTGGAGAAAAACAGTACAGAGAGTATTTCATGCCTTTTTAATGTCTTTTAACACAGTTCAGTACCTGGATTCCAGGATCCAGCAGGATGTGGCCAGGCAGCACTCCCCTCTGAAAAGAGATCATTTATTACTTTACTCAAGGGAACATTCTTTCAGCACAACAGGAACACACGGTCAGGAGCCTGGCAGCTAATGCTCCACTGCCCAGGGATCAGAATCAGCAAAATATTTCCTCTATTACGTTTTACATAGGGCTTCTTACAGAGAATATTGTATTTCTTTGCCTTTGATGAACCTCTTTTCCCAGCAATCATTTGCCTCAGGTTTTCCCTTTAGAATTTGGGTCATAAGAAGCTTTGCTGACTTAACTTTCTGGTGCAGTATATTTCCCTCCGAAAAGCAGAGCCTGAGAGGCAAGTCAGTATTACAGCAGTGCTCCTCTTTCTGCTCCGCGCTGGAACTGTTCCACAAAGATGTGTGGATACCCAATTTCTGTCAGAGCTTGCACTTAAAATGCACTGTCAGTTCTCATTTCTCACATTACCCTCTCAAACAGGCAGAAAAGGACAACTAAACTGACAAACAGTTTCCAGAAAGAGAAGGTCAAAATAGACTATCTCACATGAAGAGCTGTCAGCTGCCACCAGAAGGCCATAATATGTGCAGCCAGCAGAGCAGTGCTTTAACACCCTCGCTGGAGGAGCTCACACCTTGGCAGGGTCATCCCAAGGGACTGAGCATGGAAAGCACATCAGTGAAGTTGTCCTCCAACAGATCCAGCCCTAGTGTGGTTCTGCGTTGCTGACTTAAGTGATGCATGAAATCCCACATGAACACATCAGCCATATGAAGGATTTCTGCTGTTTGTCTTGAAACCACACCACAGGGCAGACCAACCACCTGTTGCCTGTTTGGCAGGCACTGAGGAGCTGTCCTCAAACCTGCCCATAAGAAACTCCCACAGCTGAAGAGAGACAGAGAAGTGCACACAATGGCACTGAGCAGCACCAAACACTGGCTAGGAACCACACCAGAGTATGGAGATGCCCAAGACAGGTAGGGGCTCCACCTCATCTGCACAAAAAACACAGACATGACAGTCCTCCCTTGGCTTGAAGTGCCTCTCCAATGAATAAGGCATCCCTGTATCAGAGGCTGAGCTTCAACATAGCCACTAAGTAAGAAATGCCAGTATTCAGCAATTTGATAGGAGTAAAGATTAAATAAAAAACCCCCACCCCTTTCCATGTGCCTGGCTAGAAAGCACAGTATCAAAACAGGTGTCTGCTTTGCCCATTTACTGAACATGGGATTAGTCAGTGTCCCCAGCTGTACCACACAGCACTTGGTCCAAACTGAAGTAAGCTTAGCATTGTCACAAACTTCAGCACAAACTCAAAGCTAGTATCTGTATTCCTCTCCCCACCCAGAAGGTGAATTGATATTGAACTGATCCCTTCTGCTGCAAAAAAAAAAAAATTAATGTGGAAAAACCAGGAGCAGTGGAAACCACAGTGCTTTTACTGTTTGTGATGTTTCCAGTTAAGGAGGTTTTGCCTGTGGCCATCTCCCCCCAGCAGCACATGCAAGCCAAGAGAAGCACTGCACTACTCCAACCAATAACTTTTAGGAAATGGAAAGCTGCATCTGTTTAATAGATGTTTCCAATTTCTTACATCACCATCAGCATCCGTTTGTCACTTGGCAGGTTTTCTATAACTTCTCAGGTCCAAGCTGATTTCAAAGCCATTTGGTAATGTCAATGTGACTTCAAGATTTAATGATTCATTATTTTTTAGACCCGAAAGCAAAGGAATGTGTGGGGTTCTTTTTTCCTGCATGGGCTTAGTGGTTTCCTTCTAGTTTATTCTCTCTATATATCATTAAAAACAAGAGCTGATAAGGAAAAGAACCTCAGTGAAACATATATAAAAGAGATTTCCTTAGTTTTAAAAATACTATAAGCACTCTACCTTTTATAATCTGCAGAACAATTACAGGGGTAATGGCTCTCCATGAAAACACCCTCTCCAGGAGTATTAGGCTCATGAAAACTCACCACTCTATCCTTAGATAAAATTCATATAGATCCATATGCATTTGACATATGCTAGAAAGTTTTGAGCCTTGCTGCTAGTGCTTATTAAACAGCAAGTGAAAAAAAAATCATAAAACCCAACCAATACCAACAACACAAACTTTCTGAGACAACCAGAGAGCAGTGGGGGAGTTCTGCAACAATCTGTCTGAGGCATCATGTGAGTCACACCTGGGCAACGGGACAAACATTAACATGGTCCCATGTATCTGCAAAGCTCTTCCACAGCTTCTTCTAGATCTGCACATCTCACTGGAGCTTGTTTTGTAGCCAAAAGCCTTCTTTGTGGCATCAAAGTCACCAGTGGAGCATCAGAGGCCTTGAATTTCTTTTCTTGTACTCAACAGGAGTAGCAAACACTGAGACACCTCACTCATCGGGCATGCCAGGTTTGACAAGCACAAGGACACAGAATGATAGAACCACTTAGGCTGGAAAGCACCTTTAGGATCATCGAGTCCAATCGTTAAGCCAGCACTGCTCAGTCCACCACTACCCCATGTCCCTGAATGCCACATTTACAAGTCTTTTAAATACCTACAGGGGTGGAGGTTCCATCACTTCCCAGGGCAGAGTGTTCCAGTGCCTCACTACCCTTTCTGTGAAGCAGTTTTTCCTAATATTCAATCCAATCAACCCCAGTTCAACTTGAGGCTATTTCCTCTTGCCTTGTGTTACTTGTGTAAGAGATCAACCCCCAGCTGGCTACAACCTCCTTTCAGGAGATAGGGATGGACTTGGAGTCGAGGCTGGGATGATGTTTCACCAAACTGCAGTCATTCATTGCCTGTAGGAATTGAAAACACAGCAAGTGTCCAAACCCCAGAGGTGCCTGCCTGGTGCAAGTGACTGGCCCCAGTACCAGGGCTGAGCAAGTCGCTGGGTCTGGCGAGGAAGGAACCCTCTCACAGAGACATTAACATGCTGAATACGCCTCAGCTGAATGGCCTCGTTCAGCCCAGAACGAAGAAGCAGTTTCACAGAATTTAATGACTGATTAATATTCATTTAATAATTCTTGCCTAAAACTGCAGCAAATGATTTTAAATTATGCCATTTGGGAGACAGCAGACTCAATTCAGCAGGATCACTGGGCTCAGACTGTCCAAGTCACTCTCTGGATTATTTGGTTCTTCCTTTCCTTGCCAGGTGACTGACAGGTGTCTACCTTGCCTTTCTTTCTCTGCTTATTTCTGTCTTTTTCTCCCTTTTACTTGTTTTTCTCCACGTTTGTTTTAAAATGCATGCAACTCTAACAGGATACATAGAGGAATGGCTACCACAGTGAGGCAAGGGCCCTACTGTTCTCACAAACCTTTGGAGACAGCAGGCTGCTGCAAACCAAGAAGGAGAAGCCATGCTTGATCTGCTGCCAGGACACTCCAAAGGGAGCAATAAGAGGAGCATGCAGGGTAGAAAACAGATCTGAGCTAGCAAGCAGCACAGCCTAGGTCTGCTCATGATAAGTAGGAAGACTGGGAATTTAATGGTATTTTTTAAAAAATGCAAAACCAGAACAAAAATTGAAGTCTGATGGGTCCCTGAGTGTTGACCACTCAGCAGTCATAGCACGAAAACCTGCACCCACCAGCCCACAAGTCACGGGAAGAGTCATCAAGGGAAGAGTCATCAAGGGAGAAAAAGCAACAAAATCCACATTATATTAGCTTCACATTTGTCCGTGGGGAGTTGGATCAGTGTGTTGTGCAAGACAGAAAAGTGAGGCTCTTCACAACAAAACCACAGAGCAGTGACCTCCAGCACCTTCTACTTCATCTAGAGCCAACACCCACACAAATTCCAGCACAGGCACATTGAAGGGGTGTCCAACAGAGAATCTCTGGAGGTGAGGGAGCCATAACAGAGCCTAGGCACAGCAACATAAATTTTTGTAGTTATAAATGCCCCAAACCCAACCTCACCCTCCCAACCAACAAAGCCCAGACCAGAGCCCAGGTACCAAGCAGCCTGCACTATTCCCACCTCTGCCTCCAAGTGGAAGAACACTATCAAAATGCAAAATCAATAGTGCAGCAGCCACTCAAATCTGAGAGAATTTAATTCCCTCTCCCATTCTATCCACAGCCCCTTGCAGTGCAGATAGTATCACCATTTCCTTGCTATACTATGCCCTGGCAGTGTGTCCCCCTTTACAAGGAGCCAATACCCCTTCCTATTCCCAGAGCCTGGCACTCACCTGGCTGGCACCTTCACCTGGAACTCCTTCAACATACCTGCACCTAGACAACTACAACTCTTCCCTTTTCAGTTTTCATTGATTTTTTAGACACTCATTTCTGAGATGTATGGTATCATTGGATTATACTGTTTAGCAATTTATTTGTGTCTCTCTTTATGTGCTGGATTGATTCTTTTTTCCTCCTGGTCTCAAAAAAAATGCTGCCACTGTTATTTGGCTATCACAACAGCTCACGTAGTCCTGAACTATAAGGCATTGCAGCTCCAAGAAATTTTGTGCTTAGGTAATTTGGAGACTAAATCAAGTTTTATCACTGAATGAGGTTAGTAGATATTAATGGGAAGGCAGGAGTTTGCACTGAATCATTAATGTGGATAAATGGAGAGTGCCTGTTTAATACTTTATACAGCAAGCGCTAATAATGCCTGAAAATAGGTGGGAAAATATTGCAAGTTGTATTTAAACAGAGTAGAGAAGGAGGCCTAATTTGACCCATTCTGGTACATTAGCTATGACTGTACACTGTGACCCTCAATTAGCCTCAGCCATCTCTCCATGCTGCCCTGCTCTATTTCAGTGTCCAAGTCCTCACTTGCAGCAATACTTCTGAGTTTCTGTGACTGATCAAAAGAAACACAACTGCTGCTGGAACAATATGTATTTGAGGGAAATGGCTGCAAACAAACATTTCCAGGAACTTGAAATTAAAAATCGGTTTTTTAAACAATGAAAATTAACTTAGAAAAGAAATAGCAATTAGAGCCAAGTGTGACTGCCAGAACCTTTCCATCAATTAAATGCAAAATGCTCCCCATACCAGCTCATGTGTTCATTGATTGGGCTGTTCAGAAGCGCTCAGAACTACTGTGACCTTCATACGGTGAGCAAGAAGCAGCTGTCTGGGATACATGGCCTGAACTGCCAGTCTAACATCCAGAACTTTCAGAGGCCTCTCTGTGAGTGAATGCATGGAAAGAATGGACGTAGAGAGAGATAGACAAAACCAGAACACACTTCTGCAGCTATTTTAACTGGCCAGAGCCATGCAATGCACAGAGCATTCATACATTTTAATTACAGGAAGAAATTCAGTAACAGTCGAATCATTTTCACTGCAGCTCTGGTGCTGTCAGAGTTTACAAAAGAAGTCCTGAAGCAACAGTCACTTTCACCACCAAGAACTGTCAGCCCAATTATTCCCAGGTAATTCAAACTAAGCAAGCAAAATGAAGGCACATTATCAGAAGCAGACACACAGGTCCAAGGTCACCCACTACAGTAAGGAACATGCAGCCTCTGTACACAGAAGACAGGCTGCTAGAAGATGATGGGATTATAGAGGAACACTGGAGCGTGTTTACTGCTAGCAAAAGCAACACGGTATTCTCTGCTTTCCAAGCAAAAGCAACTGCTCAAAGCTCACATTGACTCTCTGTAATAGTAAGAAGGAAGCTCGGCAGTACTCACCAGCAGAAGAGACAGAGACCACAGCCAGTTATAAAACAGCATCTGCTAGGCTGCTCTCCCACATATAAAAAGCAAGCCCTGGAAAAAGCAAACTAGGAAAAAAGGCTCCAAGAAAAAGGAATCCCTGCAGGGGGAGAGTTAAAAAAGAACTAGCAAGTCAAAGAGGTGCTGCTTGAATAGGGATGACCCATGCTGTTAGAAGAGCTTAGGTCCCCTTTTAAGCAACTAAATGAAATGGATGGTACTCTGAATAGAGCTTCTCCTGACCCAGCAAGAGCTGAACACAGGGCTGTTTGTCACAATAAAATATTTGCTGTAGGTGAGCAGGGTATATTTTACCATGCTCCAAACAGCTGATAAATAAGCAACTAATAATTAGCTAATCAAGTGTTTCTCAGCATTACAATTTGTTCCTTTATTGCCATACTGGTCACAGAGCTGCTGGTCAGTGCAGATCCCCTTGGGGGTGCCTCGAGTGCTCCACTTTCTTCATATCCTCAGCACTGCCTTTTCTAGACTGCATTCCCAGGGGCAATGTCACCAGTTCCCAAGCTGTCTTTTAGGGTTTCTAAAATTCTCCAGTGCCTTGGAAGGACATGAGAAACCTTAGATAGCTCCTGAGCACAGCTGATGCTCTGTTCCTGCAGGCAAGGCAGGTGGGTGCTGCATTGAGTTTCCAAAGCACAGTTTTTCAAGCCAATGTTCCGAGTGCACCAAGACTGCTTTGCAATATTTAGTATTCATTAGCCTAAGTGGGCATCAGTACAGCAATTAGTGTGAAGCTGATACAGCGGAAGTTTGGAGGACATTCTTGAGGACAGACAGTTTGCCTGTCACAACTGCAACTCAGAAGAGTTTTCTAAATTGGCAAATCTACCAAAAAAAAAGACCTGTGGTAAGCTGGCTTTCAGAAATATTGTTTGATTTCTTCTCCAGTAGTTCAACTATATTTTGAGTAACCCTCATATTTTGAGTGATATTCCTTTGTAGGCTCCTCTGACTGCAGGTTTGATTGTGCATTAGGGCTCTACCTGGCCTGTGCAAATTGAACGCACTGTTTAGAGTACACAGGACTGCTGAGCAGAGGGATAAAACTGTGGAGTACTCTGGTGCCATCTTCTTCTAAACAAGGAATGAGACAGGCACAGAACTGAGAGCAAGTCTAGAGGGGTTAGTGATTCTCTCTTGCCCTGCTCCATACTCCCATTTGGTGTAGAAAACAATAAGACTATTCCAGGGAGACAAATAGGGAAGGAATACATCTAGATCCATGCAGGCTATTTAATATAAATTGTGGCTGTTAAGTTAGCTACAGTTGGATAGCTACTAGCCACCAATGTGACTGGCAAGGGACATGATGAAAGTCCCTGACTACCTGCAGGGAATAGCAATCCCAGACATGCTGAGGGCTGTGCAGTCCTGGCAGTGAGCACCCCACAGCTGCAGCCACACAGAGCCTGCTGGGAGGGCTGCCTCCCCTGCAAACTCCTCAAGGATCAGCAAACTCAGTCAAATTGAGTCTCTCAGAAACTCTCTCAGGAAGAAGGGGTTTAACCCAGTTGCAACTCACAGATCAAGTCATGCAGCTGAAAATTTACCACTTCATTGCCTTTTCCAAGTAATAAGCTTCAGATATCATCGTATTTTGCTAAATACATTTCACAGAGTGAATTCTGAAATGCAAAGTCAAAGCCCTGCTGCCAGTGTGCCACCATCAGCCTTGTCTATAGTGACCCAAGTAATTCCCTCTAATTCTGATTGAGCAGAGTGCTGCAGCTGTCTGACAGGAAAGGGGCTATTTCAGGAAGGAGCACCTAAGTTAAGCCAAGTTCAACTGAGCTCACATGAACAGTTTTTCTTCGCAAATCTAAGTGCAATTGCAATTCATTCAGTATTTAACAATTCATCATTATTATTTGAGAAAGTCCAGTGTATTGTCTCTTTTATATGTTTACTCAACAGCACTGGCAAGTGCAGAAAGTGAAGAGTTAAAACAATGCTAACAGCTACATCAAAGAAAAACACATAGGAAATGGAACACCACATAGCAACAAGAGAATGATGATAAAGAAATGATTACAGTATAGAAAGGGCACAAAAGAACAATATAAAAGACTTAGTTATAAAAAGAATTTTGTGGAAGGGGAAAATATACATAAATAGGGAAGATGCAGAGAGCTAAAGAAAATGCTTTCTAAACTCTGAAATCTTTGGGTTAACACAGAACTTTAATATTTTACAATATTTTGTTTTACAAAAAGTTTTCTGAGTTCTACAGATTTATGCAGATTGAGGAAGCAGCTGTTTGTAGACCTCACAGAGGATCAAGGACCAAAGAGATACTTACCATTTTTTTCTGATTTGCTCTCTAGCAGAACAATGACTGGAGGTTCACTTTGTGAGCTTTTAAGAGACATTGCCTATTGATTTAAATATTGCACTGGTGGCAAATCTACCACTTCTTCCTTTAAGGTGTTTCAATTATTAATTATACTCATACTTAAAAAAATTGAATCTTATTTCCAATGCAAACTTTGCTGACTTTTTCTATTCTCTGCTGTGAAATCAGACTTAGTCTACTAAGAGGGTAAGTGAATTTTTTAAGGTACTGGTTATTTTGTTCAATTGCTCTCTGAACTTCTCTTAAGGAACAAGCATTGGAACAATGATCACAGCTTACATTAATCCAATACACTTTTATACATTATGAGTATATTTTTTATTTTACATCACATGCTCTTAGCAGAGCCTACAGGGGCATTGTTCATCTGCACAGCTTTTTTAATCTTTTGGAACATCCCAACAGTCTTTCCCTTAAGTCCTTGCATTATCCAGTAGCCTGCTGCCTACCAGAAATACACAGAGTAAGATATGGTGAAGGATGATCACTTCTTGGCAGACTCTTACCACCAGTCTCCAAATCAATCCCTGCATTCAGAGGTAATAGTTGGGGTGATGCTTAATACAGTATTTTCAATGTGTTTTCTAGCGTGCATAAAAAAGCCCTCACTGTATCTTGGATATCTGATGAGACACCTACTAGGAATCTGTGTTCTGGTTTTTTTAATTCTTTCCCTATCAGTGCCAAAGGAGAAGAATTTATGTTTGGAAAAGCGGGGAGCGGGGAGATGGTTGTGGCATTGCTTTTGGCAGATTTCCTGCATTCAGACCCACAGTGCACCATGGAAATCGTGATTGTTGCAAAGAGAGTAGGGGTTGAAAGTTGTCTGGAGACAGGCATCAAGCTCATGCCAGGATCTTCACCTCTAATCCAAGCCTCAAAGGTTAGGCTGGATGGGTCCCAAGAGGTAAAGGCTTCCCTACAGAGGTGGATAGTGGACTCACAGCAGTGGCACAATAAGCCACAGCAACCTCCATCTCTGCAAAGGACAGAATTTGCCCCTAGAATGAGGAATTGAAAGGTCACAATAATCTCTTTAGCCCTACCTGCAAATGCACCAATTTCCTAGGTGATATTCTTAGACCTGAAAAGTCTCTCTCTTTCACAGAAAATAAATTCAAGCAGGAATGCTACAGGGACAGGAGGGTGTGTGTCTGAATCCATCTGAAAGAAAATAATTATTTAGAAGTCTTAAAATTGGGGAAATAAACTTATTTTGAAAATATAAGTTTCTTTCATAGCAAACATTACCCCTCCAGCAGCTTCTTCCACATCCTCCCCTGAAGGGGCTCAGTATGACTACAGAAATACTGCAAACACTGGGGTTGAAGAGTGGCAGAACAAGAAGTCATAGGGGGTCTAGTGAACAATATAACCTTAAGTTAAAAAATTCACATTTGCTTATTGTATCCCATTGAAGATGCAAGAGCTTTTCTTCACAGCAGCACATCAGTCTATAAAAAGATGGAAGTCCAAGGCTCATCCCTCTTATAAAAGCCCCATTCCTATCCTACAGCCATACAATCCCCAACAGCAGTATCCATAAAACATTCTCCTGTTATGGTCCAGGACATTGCAGCTACAAAAGAGTTGCTATCAAACTCAACCATTTTTTATGCATCCTGCAGGCAAGTTTATCACCACTGTCTTAAACCAGAGGCAGTTCCAGCTTGCTGTGGGGGAGCCAAGGGCTGCAGTGGGAGCTGTGCTACTTCTCAGGAATGGCAAGACGGGCAGATATCCTGCAGGAGTACAGGAGGGGTCATGGGTTTGGGAGCCTAATACAATCTGGTTTTGATGGAAAACTGCCATATGAATAGCCCCACTCTACACCTTCCCACAGAAGATCCAGTTCTTGTTCCATTATTCCCTATTCTCTGTGTTGCCATAGTTGCACAACCAGAAACCATCCTCAAAGGGATGGTTCTGCTACAGAAGGGACAGAGTAAGAAGGCAGCTGAGAAAGGGGCTGCAAAAGGCAGATCTTCACTCACCAAGCAGGGACAGGTACAGAAACCCGGCTGATCATAAAGTTTCACAGCCACCACTTAGTTTGTGTTTTGTTCCCCGGGCAGGTCCTCACCTTAGGCAACTGCCTACTTAAACTGTGCCTGAAGCCCTGGTGATGGGGCCTGTCCTGTGAACTGTGGCTCTACAAAAAAAAAAAAAATCCAACAGGGGGGCTGTTTCCCTTGAGGAATCAGCTGGGGAGCATTTCCAGGAGCTGGAGACTGTGCTGAAATCAATCAAGTTAAATGGTGGTATATGAGAATAGGAATGAATAAACCTCGAGGGATATCATTTGTCATTTACTATACTTGTTAAAAGTTACAAAACAGCAGTTCAGCAGAGGTTAGAGAAAGGACAATGCAAGAACAACAAACTTCCAACCCATTTCTGAAACTGCTTACAGCGCCAGTATTTTCCATGAAGAAAATTCATAATGAGGAAAATAATAAGGATTAAAATGAAACTTAGTTGGTTTTTTTTTAATGTCAAAGCAATAAGCTGTTTAGACCTTTCAGTTGCCAGCAAACATTGCTTATAGGGTGAGAGATCCTGAAGAAGCTATCAAGAATTTTTGGACAATAAAATGGCCATGAACAAACACATGGAAATGATAATAAAGAAAACTGCACAGCCAGAGGTCAAACCTACTTTATACTAGGAGCTGAACTCTGATAATTCACAGTAGATTAAATTCAGCAGCAGTAGAAGCTTACCAAGAAATTTGGATGTTAGGAAGATTTAAGCTGGGAATAGGCCTTATTTTTATTTTACCAAAGGCCAGACACAGACTCATACATGTTTATGAGGAAAAAGCAAAAGCAACTGAATTTTAAAGAATCGGCTGCGTAGAAAATAGTTTGGGCATAGCAAGGTCTATGGAAAATACTGTCAAAAGTTAGAGGGTAATAACTTAAATTTTCATCAGCAACTTTCAACTTTACTTCCAAGTGTCAAAAGCCAAAAACCATGGCTAAGAATACTAAGTACAAAATGGTTTTTGAGCACAGGCTTTTCATCTTCCAATGTGAAACTAAGAATTTTGAAAGAAAGAAAATGCTTATGATCACAATTTTTGTTATTACTCAATATCAAGCTTTTGGCTTCAAAATATTTTGAGAAATATTTTTCTTTCATTATGCTTTTAAACCCAGTTCCATTTCCTTTGGAAATACCACAATGTTTTTGATTATAGAGGGTGGCAGAAATCTTCAGAGCAAAGCAGGAGACTCTGTAGCTCAGGGCTATGCTGTGACACCCCTGGGTGAAACCTGCATGGCACAGCAAGGAGGGTGCCAGGCTCCGTTCCAGCAAGCAGCATTCCCTGGATTTGCTCCAAAGCAAGTGTGACCCTGTGTTCATCACTGCTTCCCACCTTCATCCATCTTACCTACTTATGCTATATACTCTTCTCTGCGTAAGACCGTGGCTTGCAGAGCTGCTGCCATGGACAGCTGGATCCCAGACAAACTATGGGAGCACCCAGATTTAGCCACCAGCACTCAGACTTGCACAGATGAGCCTGTCCTACCTAAAGATCAGGCATCCTTAGAGCAGAGAATTTCTTTTGGCAATTGCAGAATTCACACAGAAGAATCCATCTTGGCATTTACTTTGAAATAAGGTAATTTATTGTGGGCCAAGAAGCCCTTTCCATATGGCAGAGCCCCACAGCCTCATATCTTCCCATGGATGGTTCGGGGATTCTGAGGGAGTTTTCTGTGCAGAGGAATTGCAGGCTGAAACTTTCCAGTGACAGGACAGAAGGGAATTTGATGGGCAGTAGGGCGAATCTGCCTGTCATTATTATTAGCAGGTGACTACTACTACAGTTGTGCTGTCAGAGTTAAATTACAGCCTGCTGAGATCTTTAGCTATTCCTGTCCATAGCCTATTCTTGAGAGGCAGTCACTGTTGAAGAGGAGATATAATTTTGATACCTGCTTAATTTGTGTACCTATATCCTACCTGACAGAATGATTTCTCTGGCTTTATAAATGGATGCATGTTCCTCTCAATTGGCATTCACTTCTCTTGCTGCATGAGCATCCATCTGTCCAAAATCTTTAGAAAAACAGTTCACAGGGAGCAGTTAACTGTGATCTCTCTCAAAAAAATTAGTCCTGATTTTTTCTCTGACAAATTAAGACATTGTTTCAACAATATTTTCCTTCTCCACTGACGCTGCTAAATATTTATAACCTGTGTCTCCTAGAAATGCTGGTCTCCTCATGAATAAACACTAAGCTAACAACCATCAGCTTCCAAGGAGGATGCAGAGTGCAGCTGACCTATTCACACTCCTTCCCCATTTTAAATACGAGGTTCCCCATGACAGCCATTTAAAATCAACACTGATCCTGATACCTGACCTGAGATTTTTGTGTTCACCAGAAAACATACTTAAATAGGCCCCCCTTGGCAGCATGTAACAAACAAAACCAAGCCTTGCATTGCAAAAAGTTACAATCCAAGCCACTTACTAAAAATGCAGAAATAAAATTAACACATTGTTGGTAAACCTTGGTAAACAAATCCCACTTCTACCAGCTCCCAATTCAGTGTACAAGCAAGTCTTGGTCTGGTGTTTCTCTTTCATCCTGGTCTTTGCATGTTGACCTCTCCCAGCACCTATGCTCTAATTTGATGAGGAAGGTACCCCTGTAACCACCATGGCCTGAGCACATTGCTGTCAGTGGAAAGGCCTCATTCCTAATGAACACGTGTTCAAATCCCCTGCACTCTCAGCTTTTCAGATGTTCTTTCACCAAAGCACATGCTGGGCTGGGAGCTGCTCAGCTTCCCAGATGAGAGAAGACTGCTGAGCAACCCTGGCCAGAAGTGATCCTTCCTTGCCAAAGCAAGAATTTTATTCTCTACATTTTTATTATTTCAAGCTTTAGTTAAAAAAAAATATGATGGCTACCAAGGTTATTTTCACCATTTACCATTTTTCTTCTTCTGCAGTTTAGGACTATCTCATGCACTGGGAAACAACTGTATCAACTCTGCTTCAGTCCAAGCCCTCTCTCTGCCCAGGACTTCAACTACAGCCAGGCCATTTACGAAGATAAATAATCACACACTTACATGTATAACACGCGTAATTACATGATACCCTTTGTTGTAAAGGGTATCAAAGGCAGTCAGTTTAGAGGAAGAGCTTTGTATCCTAATTACTGTAAAGTAGAACTCAAGCAATAATCAAACTAAATAAGTTTTCTGGGGGCTGAGTACCTGAGCTGACACAGAAATATTTTCTTATATTTAGGGACTGGTTAGACCCCTGGCTAGAACTACAGCACTGCTCCCAAAAGAGGCAGTTCCACACTTTCTACTCATACGGTTATTCAGTACTTTTCCATATTTTAGGATCATTTTCTATTTTGCTTATGAGCTGTAGTTGTTTTCATATTTACATAATCCCCTCTCCCACCTTTCCTTCTCAAACCTCCAATTACTGTGTGCCCATCATAAGCCTTCACAAAGCTCCCAGCTTGTGCTTCTGCCATTCATACAGCACTGCCCTCTTCTACTTTGCAGAGCTTTTCAGTTCTCAAACCCAGTTCTCTGTGGAAGAATCAAGCAGCCTGCAGCAATCTTTCCTTCAGCTTTAGCCCTCCTATTATCACACAACTCCCATTTGAAATTAGCCCATCAATATTTAACTTCCATCATTACATATGGTATGGAAAATGCACACTTCCATCCCTTGTTTGCTTGTTCCCTTGAGCACTGCTGGAAATGATCCCTATGATGTTGGGAAACAAGCACAAGTAAGGTAAATAAAGTTCTACACAGCTTCTCCTAGAAAATAATGCAGAAATTTCCCATCTTTTCTGCACATGCAATTACAATTCCTCTGCATGACTCCAGAGAATCATGTTTCTGTTGCTGAAGACATTTTTATGCTATTTCTTTTATAGATAAGCTAAACTATGAGTAAGCCAACCCCTCTTAAAAGAAACTGCCTTGACAGAAGTTAAGTAACCACTGAATGGCATGAATAGTCAAAAGTCAGTGGAAGCCCGTTTGCACCGAGCCCACAGCAGGTGCTCAATTCCTTCATTTAAGTTCCACTGAGTTCCATTCAGTTCCATCCTCCAGATGGAAAAGAAACTTAACAATTCATGTTTAAACAATCTGGTTTTTTGATTCCAAGAACACTTACTGAGGACTTAAAAAAAACCAAAAAACAAAACAACCCAAAACTGTTTTTTCTGGACAGAAAACTTTATCAGAAATTACCTACTTTGCCAAGCTCCCATCTGCACAACATTATTTGATTCTGTAGAAAAAGGAATCCAGAAGCCTAATTCAGAGTGTTTAGATCTCCAATAAATATGTTTCTTTATTTTCTTAAAGGTTACCTTTTAAATCCTCACCATTGCCTGACTAAGAGCCTAATCAGGTTTCTGTTTTATTTAAAGGTCTATCAGCACCTGTCAGTGCAGCATCAAGAAAACACTGGAATGTGCTATTAGTTCAGAGCTTGGGTAGAACAGATGAGCTTTTTTAGTAGCTGTACTGTATTAATGCCTTGTTAGGGATCCTTATATGTCTCGTGATAATAGGAATAACCTCTGGAGCAATAGCAATTTATCCATACATCTAGCTCACACTGCTTGTCACAGATAGTAACAGTTGATAACCCTCCTGGGCTGCTTTTCATCTTCTGTAGAAGCACTCTCATTCTGGAATACATTATTTTAACCTGTCAGAGTATAAACAGGACAATTACTTAGACCAATGTAGGCTGACTGAAAGTGTTGATAACCAAAGTTAAATCCAGCATTGTCACTCCAATGTTTTTGTGTTAAATCAAGCCCAATGAGGCAGCATGCCTTTTCAAATGAAAACATTTGTCAAACTCGCTAATTCAAAAATCGACCTACTGCAGATCTCTTGATTTGTACTGCTTGCCAGCAAGACCAGGAAAGTAGCAATGGAAACAGTGAACTGATTATTGGGACAAAGAGAGAAAGTGAGCAAGCTGGAAGAGCCAAGCTGGTTTGTGCCTGTGAAGGGAGAACTCCCTCCACCTCAAGAACAACAGCAGCAACCCACCCATTGCACTCAGGTTTTGTAAGACTTGCACAAAATCCAGGCCTGCTCCTGCACTCCTGAATGCTCAGGAACAACATCTGGTCACTAGATATTATTTTGTCCAGCAAAACCCACTATAGCTCCTTCTGCATCCTTCTCTAGCCCTAGCCTGTTTCCTACCAGTGCATGCAGCTGTGTTAACAGCAACATCCCTCTGCTCAACAAACCTCCAGCAGTAAAACTTCAGCTCATGCAGCTGCATGCAGCTCACCTGCTTTTGCTCAACAATTTCTATGAAGAAGAAAGGCAAAAGTTGTCAACACCATTTCCTTCCTCACATTCCACCTTTCCTACATTGCCTCTGCCTCACTTACCCCATGGGCACAACATCTCCTGCTAAGCAGAGTCAACAATAACGCTGCTCTCTAACCTTTCTGCTTTCTCCTTCAGAGACTGCCTCGGTGCTGTCTCAGATTTGACCTTATCTTTTTCCTCTGGCTCCTTCCTCTCCTTATCCAAACCAAATACAAACTCTTCTGAAATCACCCTCCCTAAAGTCTTTGCTGACCAGACCTGGGGATTTGTTCTCCATCCGCAGCTTCCTTAAGCAACCTGCTGCTCTGATACTATTGCCTGTAGTTGCCATCTACATCAATATTCTACTTCCCTATTTAGCCATTAGCCCCTGACTCAGCCCTGATCAGACTGTGGTGAGGTCTTGTCACTTAGTCCTTCCTGACAGTTTGCAAAAATTCCTTAAATAAATGTACATCCAAACACCCCATATCTGCCACATCCCACCCGCCACGGTGTTCTCTGAAATCAGCACTCCAGGGAGGAGAAAAGCAACAAACTGTTTCCCAACCTAAAAGGAATATGAATATAGCTTGAGCAAAAACACATCATGTATGTTTTCATATCAAATCCCGACAAGACAATAGGTAAAAATTTCATGCAAAAATTCAGAGGAAAAGGGATGGCTTGCTTTGTCTCTGCAGGATGGACCACTGCAAAACAGAGGATTGCTCACAATCTGGACCTAGGACCAAGTTGAATTTGCTTTACCTTTTATGCTATGCCTAATCCTACATGAAAATATCCTGAAATATGAAAATGTCAATAACCAAGCTGGAAGTAAATGAGCATCTTTGATTAGGTTCCTCTTTTACATTACTGCCATAAACTCTTTTTTCCTGTAACACTTAGTCAAGTTTTCATTGCCCTGTCATTCTGTGAAGACAAATGTTTGCTTTTAATGATCTGATAACTAATATGAAGACTTTGAATTGAAAAGCATCTGTAATTCCTGTGTTCTATAAAATTTTAAAAATACACCTTATGAAAAATTATGAAATTATATACTTTTATTGTTTCCTTATGTTTATAGCATTTGTAATTTTCTTCCCAATTGTTTTATTTTAAATTGATGACTACACTTTCTAGTGACAACTAACAACTATAAGTGCCATATGAAAATAACTGAAGACAGAAGATCCTATAATAACCATCCATCAAGATAGAAGGGCTAGAGTTCAACACCAAAGAGAATGCAAGGCTGGTTTGGTCCCATTCAATGTTAATATTATCAGCACCCCTCCACTGATGAGACTGACAAAAAAGATACGATTTAATAAGCCATGCTCCATTTAAAGTCTCAGGTTTATTAGATGTAGAGGCTAGCAACATAAATATTTAAAATGCAATCAGAAAGTTATAGGTGGCTTCATCAAATACTTCTGCAAAACCCTGTGCCACAGAAAATGAGGAAATGTGTAGGAGTTTTACATACAACACAGCCTCTTATTGCAAAGTAAGCCAGACACTTGACACACAGGTTAATATATCCTTCCAGCTTCTTTTTGCAATGTTTATTCTCTTCTTAAGCTTATTTTTGTGTCATTTCTCTTCCTTTTTTAGTTTGTAAACACTAGGTCTTTTGGTTTTTTTCAAAGTCTTCACTGAACTCTCTCTGACTGATATTTTAAAATGCGAAAGTCCTTATTCATAAGTCTGTTACTCTCTTAATGTCTACAGCTTGTTCTTTCCTACTTTTTCTCTCTTTATTTTACTAAGGACTAAACCCAAAAGTATCAGCTTGACAAAGGAGAGAATGCATTTTCCTTATGGCCTTCTTCCCACTCCCTTGAGTATCTGTGAAATTACAGAGAGCAGTTTAGCAAATCAAGGCAATAATCTCAATCCAAACTTTTCAACCCCTATGTCTTCCTACAGCCTGTGGGCCCCATAAGAGAAATAAGTAACTTACGTCTCTGCCAAAAAACTTACCAATATACCACCACTGTTACTGTACTGGATTACATTCTTCTTTAGACTAAAAGAATCCAGCTATTCCCATTTACTTCATACTTAACATCATTTTATCACAGAATAATTTTAAAATTATATTTTCTTTTTCATTTTCTCTTTTTACTTTTGATGTTAAAACCAGAGGTCTTTATTTAAAAAAAAAAAAATTGCTAAGACCTAAGAGAGGCCTAAAACTTAAGCACTGCTGAATATTGTGCTGAGGGTCAGAAGTTTTGCAGACTTGGGTGTATCACATACAGTATAATGAAGAACACATGGCTGATAATCACAATAATACCTTGAACAAACAATCTTCTTGTGGCATGATGGGAGAGAGAGTTGTTCTCAAGGGGGGAAATTTCAATAAATATCAAATGCAAAAAGAGAGAAAGTTGGCAGCAATACACTAGAAGCCAGGAATGACACAAAATTAATAAGGGAAGTAAAACGAAAACTGAAGAAATCAATGGTCAATAAAGCTAAGGACAATAAAATGAAGTTTATAAACAGTGTTGTAACAAGGAGTATCTAACCAACAGCTATTGGTCCATTACCATGGTGGAAATGATAACATTGTCAATAATACTGTAAGAAAGACAATTATGTTCAATAAACTCTTCTGTTCTGTGTTTCAGCTAATGCCAGTTATGTAGCCTTACAACAGATCAATGCTGATTAAATACTGTGTTTTCCAGTATTAATTAATAAGGATGTTAAACACCATCTCTTACAATCAGCATCTTTAACTAGCAATACAGTCAATTTATATCCAGGAGTTTAAAGGCTTTAGCTGAAGACTTCTCATGAGTTTTTCCAGTTGATGTTGAACATTCACAAAATTCCAGGTTCCAATAAAATTGCTCTTATCACAATATTGAAAATATTTAAGCAAAATTAATAAATTGGTCACGGACTTCAAAGCAAGAAACCAAAATGTTCAAAAGAAAAGGAAAAAGGGTAAATAGATTATCTGGGATTTATTGATAAAGAATTAACAGAAAGTGTTTCACACAAACTAAGCCGAAGCAATGTCATCAATTCAAGGAAAACAGACCCTTGGTGTTGTGTAAGATTACAGTTATATAAATGGGTAATAGCCCTGACTAAACAAGAATTCTCCTACTCCATTTGGCATGGCTTCCCACAGCATTTTGGCAGAGAAAACAGAGCAATCCAAATCTATTGAAATAGACATTAAACACGTGTCAAAGAGATGCAACCACTGACTAGAGAAACTCTTAGATCAACCCAGCTATAAGACAAAAACCTGCCTGGACAGGTCACATTCTCCAATCTTCCTTTACTCTCTCTTACCACCTTCATACCCAGCACTGCTCCACACAGACAGTGCAAACTGTGGATCACATTGAAAGAAATAATTTGAAATTCAATTCAATGCAGTTAAAATACAGCAGGACCAAGACAACATTCTCTGAGCAACACTGAATTTATGGACAGGGGCACTGGCAAAGTAAGAACAGAGGCTTTGTTGTAGGACTTTGTGGATCAATGTACAAATTGTTATTCTCATTGTTCAGTAGAACAATTACTAAAATCCATTTGCCAGTAAATGTGCCTTGTCTTGTAAATCATTGGGTCATTAACCTTAACAATGTCAGTGTGTTGTCAGTATCCAATTCAATTAAATTACTGACCAAGGTAATACCTAAAAGCACATTTCAGGCAAAGGGATCTACTGTATTATTATCTATGATGACACTTAGCAACATCTTAATTTTGCACCTGGAAATAGGAATATATTCTAAAACTCAGGTTATATATTCTAAAAGCCAGGTAAAGAGATACACAAATAGGCTGAACAGAAAAAAAATGGTAAATGAAAAAGGTTAGAGGAAGAAGAAGAGGGGGAGGGAAAGAGACAGACAGAATGGAAAATTGCATCAAACAATCACCTCCAAAGGGTCATGTGTGCATTGTTATATGCTATATTTCAATGTTCCTTGAGGTCAGAAGACAGGGACACAGGATCTCCTCCTGCCCATCAATTATTAAATCTGGCAACATGCCTTAGCAAATGTCCACTGATGCATTTCTAAAAAAGGGCAGTCTCTCCACCACGCCAGAGTGAGTAATACAGCAGCTTATGGAAAGGATGAAGAAAGTCTCTGATGACCTTCCCAGGCCAGCAGTGAAGCAAGAGCCCAGCAGTCTGTTTAACTTGGAGGGGAAAACACAGGCACTCATTTCCAGTTTCACTCAAAAAAACCCAAAGTGTATGTGCAATGCACGAGTGCTGGTAAGCTGCTCTCATCACACTAAAGAGTCTCATTTATATCCTTCTGCTGCATGCTTCCACACATATATTCTCACATTTTAGGCAGATTCTCAAACTACGCTTCAGAGCGGTAAAATATTCATTGGTTTGGGGGGTTTTATCTCCCTTTATTTCCACTCTAGTTTCCTCCTTGCCCCTAAAGAACACCCACAAGCTTTATGACACAAAGGCACAAACAGGCAGGCTCAGTGAGGTAGCTTATCACTACCATTTATAGGACTCTTGCTTTTCTGTGGCCTGACACTTGACTGTGGAAGGTGCTGTGGAAAAGCACAAGAAGAAAGGATGGCCTGGGCCATCAGAGAGGCGCCAGAGGTCTGTGGGCAGATGGCAGGAGACTATGTGGAAGCCACAAGATCATGTTTGCCAATGCATCAGGCAATAAACAGCATTGCCACCAAAAGGCTTTTTGTAAACCAGAAGGAAAGTAAGTTTGCCTTACTCTGGAATCTCTGGTCAAGGCATGGAATTCAAGTGGAGAACTCAGTCCCATTTGTAGAGCACCCTCACAGGACACTTGCTGGCGTGCATCTGCCAAGGAGGAAGGCTTTACCTTGAACATATAATTTCTAGATAGCCCAAATTATGGAGAGCTTCCTCAGGGATGCCCTTGTGAAGAAACAGCACAGTGCCACAATAAACTCTAGCTCAGCGAGGAGCAGTGGCCACTGGCTTCAGAAGAACTGCTGAATCTGAAACCCCTAGGAAAACTGTGCCCTGCCTCAGCAGGTTTTGAGCTAGGTCATAGTTTGACCTTGTTTTGGAAGAATACACAATTTCAGGCTGAATCCAGACCTTTATACACCCCATATGAACAGGAAGGCCTTGGTGCTGTATGGAAACGGCACATAATACCATGTGTATTCTTCACATGTTACAGAAAAGAGTATCTTAGCCATCAAAGGTGTGAAGTAAAGTAGAAAGAAAACAAAATCAACTTCCCATTTTATATAGCTGAAATTTTTGACCAAATAAATGGATTTTACTTTCAGTACAAGGTTTTATCTTAAATGGAAAAAATGAAAATGATTCTATCAAATATTTTCTAAAAAGTTATTTGGGCTACAAACAAAGAAAATGGAACAGAATTGGAAATGAACTAAACTAAATCACCTGCAAAACTTTATTTTTACGGGATGCACAACAACAGGAATGGGCTTTAAGGATAACAGCACACACAAAAGGTAGAGTGCTGTTTAGTTAATGGAATTGCACTGTGGATCCTGAACCAAATGGATGCAATTTTATGTGAACTGCACACACAAAAAATTCCCTCAATAAACATATAGAACATGAGGCTTCTTTTCTCCTTACTTTAACTAGGCAGCAGGGAAACATTATGACCAAAGAGTAGATATCAGTGCTAGAAGACTTAGAGGGTTGCTTAAATGGGAGTTCAAAATAAAATAGAAATCAGACAAAATAATTGCTTGAACAACGTAAGTGATTGTTTTCCTTCTACGTTTTTCTTTTCTTTCAGCAAGTGCTAACCCAGGCACATATATATATGAAACTATATATTTGTTTAAACAGCAGAAGTATCTTCTGGATGTATCAAAAGAGCAATATATCCTATAGAATCTGTTATGAGGACTTGAGGTCTTTGAGGAGGAAAATATATTTGTATCAAAGGAGCATCTGAATAAAGAGACACAAAGCAAGGCTTGAACAATGCTTTGTGCTTTCCAGTGATTTTTTTCAGGTAACATAATTAACAAGAAACCACTGGCATTAACAACATTGGACTTGTATTACTTTCCTTGCTTTGGAAGCTGGATTTGGCAGCACACTTAAGAGCTTTTCAGAAAGCTCCTGTTGATAAACTATTAAGTGGAATCCACATCCCATTTGCAGGTAACTGTTGTCATCAGATCATCTTTTACTAGTCCCAGCTTGCAGCCCTGCTGGCAGTGGCTATTTGTTTTTAAGAGAGCATCTCTTTTTAAAACTTACCTGACAATAAGATGCTCATTATGTTGGAAAATACAGAAAACGAGGACAACAGTTCTGGACCCAGAAAACAGTGGCTGTCACTGCTCTCCTGCTCCCCAGTGCCAGGTCTCATAAGGATGTTTTCAGTGCAATCCTTAAAACATTGTTTTTATCCCTCAAGCCATGCAAGGAAGGATCTCAACACCACCCTAAAGCTTGCTAAGAGACAGTAACTCATTCAAAGACAACTGCAGCAGCTTCCAGAAACAGATTTAGATTTTCTTCACAAAAGTTACGTGGATAGTCTAAGTACTTTATTACTGTTTGAAAACAAAATCCTTTTAGCTGCAGAAGTTTCCAAACCCTGCTTTTAGAATCCTCTGGAGAATAGGTATTTTACTGCAAAACTCTTTTCCCTTTCTTTAGCTCTGAGCTGCAATTTTAAATTATAGTATCTTATAGCATCTCAGAGGTCTGCCTGGAATGGCCTTGGGTTTGTTCCTTCTAGCCTGATTGAGAATTTGTTAAAACCTGCACAACTTCCCAGTAAGGTATGTAAAGGGTGGTACAGGTATGTAAAATGTCAGCATCCACAACCTGACAAACTATCCAGACATATAACAACCACAGAACCCTGAAGAATAAATCTCATAGTTCTAGGATGCCTGTTTTTGAAATCGTTTAATCATTTAAAAGACTATTCTGTCTCACAAAGTGCTAATTCTTAAGGCCAAACAATTGGAGATTATTGATTATTGCTGAATTCTCCACAGTCAATAGCTCTGACACACATGTACCACACAGCATGGTGTGAATACAACACCCTTAATCTGCTGTGCTTATTTGTAGTGCATTAATTGCAACAGACCATGCAGACCTCACATACTTCATCATCCTGATAAGTTCTTATCGCATGAATCATCTTATGGATTAGCTTTCACTGCTTGTTCTGATCTTTGATTCCTACAGAGGCACAACCACACTCTGCCACTCACTCACCAGCAGGTGCCACATCCCAATCCCCATCTTTCCTCTGCGCTTGCAGTTTCCAATAACATGGGGTTTGCAGAGCAATCAATGATGCTGAAATTACTTTATCTACACCTGTCCCACTTTGCTTCCCATACCTGAGGAACTATCACACTCTTAGGAATATGGGATTCTCAAAAAAGTCCAAAACTAGCAGGACTTTCTGCTGTTCCATGCTCCTGCTTCGGGAGCACAAAGAAACTAGACAGTTTTGAGTATATCTCAGCTTCTAAAAAAGCTTCTGAGAAAGTTCATACTTCTCTAACCTGCAGCTAGGCAAGTCTGCTAAATTTTTAATCATGGATAACCAGAAAAACACTCTGAAAACAATACAGGAAATCCTAACACAATCTTCAAACATCAATGCCTGGATAAGTTGACTTGCTACCATGAAGGAAGTCTTGAACTTCCTGAAATGCATTATCTTAGCTGAACCACAATTTCAGAGTGTTTCTGCAGGGCTTCTCTTCCCAGAGAGATGGCTTTTGCTCAGCAAGAAAAGGTGAGCAGCAAGTACTCCAAAGTCCTATATAAGCTATAAGGACAGCGTAATCTTTGTCCAAAGGTTGCAAAATAAATAATTTTCTCACCATATTAATGAAAATTTATTCTAATTGAATAAAGACATTGTACAAAAGACATAGTATGTGCATACACAAGCAATTAGGAATGTTGCTCCATTTCCTAAATATATTGTAATTAAACAAATGTCAGCAGTTCATTCTTATGCAGAGATGATTTGACAGTACTTGAGAATCTCAAATGCACAGTTCAAGACAGTTCAGGGACCTTATTGTTTGCAGTAAAATTTTTTCCTTATGCGTTTTGCTCTAACAACCTCTTAGCAAAATTGTATTCATCTTTAATAAACATTAGCTCTAACTAGGCATGGATGTATCATTATAAAGACTTGCTCTCCATCACAAGTGAAAAAGGTATAGCGATTCTGTTGACCACTTTTTAGATTTAAAAACTCAGAAAGACTTCATGCTTCTTTAAATATTTAAATCAAGGTTAAATCCTTCACTGTCAGAGGACTCTCAGGCAGCTCTGTCACCAGGGAATATTAGGCTTTGTTCAACTACTTTATATTCTTTAGCTACTTGAAGCTGGCAGAAACTCCAACCAAAAGCCACATTTCAGTGCTACCAGACATCAAATGAGAAAAGACCATGGTACTTTTCCATAATTTGACTCCCAGCTACACAGGAGGACAAGGCTCTCTCTGAGTGACTCTTACTGCAAGACTTCACACAGGCTCACCAGCAGAACAATTGAAGACCACTATCAAGTGCCATTCCCAGTGGTGCACCCAACCAGCAAGATGTGCATATCCACAGCTGCCAGGGAAATCTGGACTCTGGAGAGCAGAAGGAAGAACAGGGCACGCCCAGAAAGCATTACTCACATCCTGAGCTTTGCAGGCAGAACCTCAGGCCCTTCCTCTCCTGAAGTCCCTACCCAGGGACTGGAGATAGAAAGATGAGAAAGAAGAGACTGACAGCCCCACTCCTGTGCTCACTGCTTGCCCATTATAGGAAAACATAAGTGTTCCCTAAATATGCCTGACAAAAAAACCCATGCCCAAAGCCCTGTGTTTCCTTTATATCACAGTATTACAAAATCTTTAACAATAACAAGACATCCAGCAGAGAAAAGAGTTAGTATATAACAGCATCCATTTTTGTGCCAGGAACACGAGAGTTAAATCATTCCAAACACCTGGCAGCATTTTTCTGAGCAATGGCTCAACATAACTATTCCAGAGGCTGGATATACAGGTAGCAGCACAGCTCTGAGTGCTGCTGCATGGTGCCCATCATATTTGTCTCCTCCTGTGCTCAACTTTCTTGTGCTGATAAATGAACAGTTAGAAGCTCTTTGTTATATAAATGTCAGCAGAGGCAAACAGAGTGGAAATTTGGTGGTCAGGCACAGGTGGCCAAACACCAATAAAAAAAGATTAGGTAGTTTGATAGGGAATGGTATTTACCAGCTGCATAAGGTGTCAGGTGTTGTGGAGAGGTATTGTTCTCACAAAAAATGGCTTTAAATAGGTTCCTTTGGTTTCCCCCAGGCTTTTGAGCTCACTGGAAAGGAACCCACTGATCTCCACAAGGCAAAGATGATCCTTGAAATACCTGAATGCTTAGCTGAAACCCCAGAACCTCTTCCACAGGGTTGCTGCATGGGGCCTTTGTGCTGAGATCAAAATCACAGAAATACAGCTTTCTTACAAGAAGTAAAATCAGTCATCACCAACTCAAACATCTTAGCAAGATCCTCAGTTTCTCTGAAGGAGATTTATCAAGCATTCATAATCAAAGTTGCTGCCACTCACTCCAGAGGACAGTGCAGTCAAATGCTTGCTCTCAATGTCAAAAGTCTCCAATGAATTGCAAGAAACTTCAAGCACCTTCTGTGCAGGCCTTCAGGCAAGATAAACTACAACTGTTCTCTCCAGTCAGTAGAGCTGTGCTGATTTACATCATAGGAAGATCTGCTCCCTTGTGTGGGACAAGTTTAAAGGGGGAAATAGATTGTGTCTTGGTTGTCCCTTATCTTTGTCTCAAGCCTACAGTTAAAAATACATTCCTTGACTATGTCAGGATGAATTTTAGATTTGTGATTTTTTTGGTCCTATCCTCTCCTCTGGCACGGGTGTGGAGTGATGGCAGACCCAGCTGCAGGACTGCTGCCATGAGGGAATAGGGAAGAAGTTGAGTGCTTCTATGCATTGAGGTTTTGCTGAATACTTGTTTTACAGTATAACAGGACATGTCCTCACCTATCTGGGGTTCAGACCCAGAGCCCAGTTCTTTAAAACTAGTCAAGCAGTGCATATACCCACCCAGGAAATGTTTTATGGCACCCCGATGACAGGATCAGTGCAAGAACTCCAGTAACGTGTCTGCAGCTTGTGTGTGTGTGTATATATGTGTGTTTTGTACCCTGTAATTCTGTATGGAGGCTGGAAAGGGCAAACATTTTGGAAAGGCCACTCTAGGGACCTCCAGATCCAAGAGCATGAGCCAATGTAAGTTCAGCTTAAAATCCAGGCTCTGTAATTGAGATAATAACCAATTCCCAGCCAGGACAGACTGGTGGGGCAGCACATTCTGGATCAATGGTCATGTTTCTTCTTTACATGACATTTAATTCCTTACTATGGCTTGTGACTGCTTGAAATCCAATATTAAAAGAACACATGTACATAAACGTGAATGCTCTAGTAAGTACCTCAATAACATCAGGCACCAACTCCTCACCATGGGGAGAGCTGGTAACTAATTAAAAGCCTGAATGAACAGACGCGAGAGATAAACAAAGTTCCTATTTGGCTGCAGCATGATGTGAAAACTCTGCTGAGCTGCTACTGACAAAGCTGAAGGTCTGGTCCTACAACAAGCCCCAGCTCCATGATGAACATATTTTAGCTGCTCTTTGTCACTGTTTTTATTTCAGTGTTTCTTAAAGATCATTGAAGTGTGACTCTTGCATTCAAATTCCTGGTTTGGCAGCAGAGGACACAGCACAGATTTTGGTGCATGCCTTATGAGCTTGTGCTTTGATTCTGCACGGCAGAAACCTGATCTGGTGCAGCTTCATCACTTATTATAATTAGCAATCTGTGGCCTGTCTACACATGCTAAGAATCACATTTCACAGGAATGCAAACCTAACCTATCTTAGAGTCCACCCAGGGAGTTTGTACCAATTTTAATTAAATCGGTCTCCACAACAATTTGACTACATTTCTTGTGTAGACATGACCCAGAAGCAAATGGATTATAAAATTGCTTACTCTCATTTGTTATCGATTTCATGTTAACAACTATTCTTTCTTAAGCCTTAACTTCTAGAATCATGTTATTGTCTGAGAAATTCAACTTACATATTTCTTTTAATCCTGTTTCAAAGAATGCCATAAAAAGATATCTGTGGGTCCTGTAACTACTCAAAAATTTGCATGGAAATTACCCAACATGCATTGTTCATCCTTTTAGTCCTTTTAAATAGTAATTATTTATATGCCAGTCCCATGCTGTGCAGGAGCTGTACTGAGAATCTTTGAACCCATGAGTAAACAGAATGAAGCTATAATAAAAAGAAAAGGACTTCAGAGATACTTAATTGAGACCGCTGAGTTAGCTGGGCTTCCTCAAAATACCTGAGAAGATTCAGGAACCCCACAAAGCAGTCCTGATCTGGGCTGTGCTGGATCACCCCTTGGTGATACGTCTCTTTCCAAAGTCTTCTTGAAAAGTGCAGGAGTGCTCTGTTAAAGGCTGGCTATTAAGCAGAACTAATTTAGCCTCTATATATGCACAGTGTGACCCTGCACTGGTCCCCTCTGCTGAAAGGAGTAAAAATATCAAGGCAGGGACTGCCGTGCCCACACCCCCAGCATACCTCATAGGAAGCCTGAAATCCCTCCCTATTACATACGATGAACAAAAACCATTCTGGGAAGATCTGTGTTGCAATCACAGCTACAGGTGCTGTCTCTCTGTGGCCCTGATAACACCAGGACTTACCCTGTGAAAGGCTCTGACTGCCCACATACTCCTGCAATTTCTCCTCCTGCCTACCAGCCTGGCTCGCACCCCCCATGACACCAACTCTTGCACTGAACAGAAGGAAAAGCATCCTGCCAGACAGTGGTGAATCATCTGCCATCCCACTCCAAAACTGCCAGCACAAAGGAGTTAGCAAAATCTGGCTGAGATGAGAGTATTTATGCTTCAGCAGTTCCATTAATAGGTATTAAATAACACTCCTTTAAGCTACAATGCTGCTGCAGTGGGTTTCATCCTCATCTTTATGGATGCCTTGTCATAATTTCTAGAATTATAGAACTTCCTGCCACACACCTATATATATCTCCAAAGTTACAAAACAGTCAAAGATTATTTTTTCTACCCAGAACTAGCAGAAATGACTTTTCATTAATCAGGATCAGACAAGATGAAATTAAATCAATTCTTCTCCCTAAAGCTTGAGATGCACAAAGAGGGGAAAAAACACCTCTTCACAACCCTCAGCCTGGGAGTGTAGTGAAACCCCAGCTCTGGGTACATCGTCTCTGGGAGGAACTGCCACTGCTCTCCTGGCCACCCCCCTCCACACACACACAAGTGCACCAAAAACTCCTTTCAGCTGGATGCTTTCCAGTAAAAGAAACAGAATGTCCTGGGGGAATCCAAAACTACAAGATTCTCTAATCTTGTGTTTTGGCTTTGGGTGGCAAGGCTTTAATAGTGGGGAGTTGAATGGGTGGCTTTGCTAAGAAGATATCAGGAGCTGCCCCGTACTGGACAGAGACAGCTTCAGCCAGCTCCAAGACAGATTCACCTCTGCCCAAAGCTGAGCCTGCTAGGGATGTTGGTAGCACCTCTGTGACAGTCATCTCCAAAAGAACACTCCAAAGATACTGTATCCCACATTCCTATAGGCAATTTCAAATTTACTCGGAGGAGGTGCTGAGGCAACCTCCTTCATACGGCAAAAAATGTTGGAGTCACAAGAGGTACCAGATATGGGAATGTAATTGCACCTGAGGAGGAAAGAAGTAAATGGACTTCACTGTAAAAATGAAAATTTCAGATTGTGACTGACTTTTGGATTTCCACTGACCCAGAATCTAAGCTCAGATCTCACACACATCACTTCTAGTGTTTGTATGTGTGAATGCATCCATAGCATAGCAGGAGACTGAAGAAAAAACATGAGTCTGCTGTTGTTCATGCTGAAATCAATGGATGTTTTGCTTAAAACCTCTCTGAGAATCCCCGAGCACAGTGAGACACTTGATGCTTCAGGATGCATTGAGACTTGCTGAGCACCTGTTCTCACATCCATTTATCTCTACATGACATTGGAGGAAGGCTTTTACTACTGACAGAGCCTAGTCTGCCCAGCCCAAAAGCATCCAAGGCAGTTCTCAGAATCTTCTGCATGATAAACAGGAAACTTAAAAAAAACATGGGGGAGGCACATTGAAGTGCAATAAAATGAGATGACATCCTCTGCTCTGCAGAGGCCAACACAGATTTCAGACTAAACTGTAGCAGCAAACTAGCATGATAAAAGAGCTAAAGCAAGAGGTTATGATATGCTTGAATCACTCCAGAGAAAGCAAGTGCTGTGTGTAACTAGGGAGATAAATAATCAGGCAGACAGAGTAGCACTGCCCCCTCACTCACTTAAATCAAAGCAGCTTCTTTTGCCACCTCTCCACCCACTTGGAACTGGCATTAAGGAAGTTTAAAAGTTGTCCTTGGCAGGATAAAATAGAGAAGAGCAATTCTGGAACTGAGATATAAACCCAGAGGCAACAGTGATGCCTCTGCAGTTGTACTAACAGGGGTCCTAACCCTGGTCCCCTTGACACCAGCAGCACAGCCAAAGCCCACAGGCAGCTCCAGCAGGTTTCTCACATGGCCACCCAATGCTTTGAAAACATTAACTGCCCTGACAAAGAGCTTGGTTTTGGGAATAAGCAGAGTTGGACTGCCATACCCTCAGGATATATCGTGGCCAGCACATACAAGCCAAAAAACGGAAGCAAACTACACGCAGGCATGTTTGGCTCAAGTCCTTTTTCTGAGATCCCACTGGCAGGATGTCTGATTAGTTGGCAGTATCTGGCCCCTGACTGACTGGTACTGCTACTCAGCAGCTTGGATTTGACCCTCAGTAGGATTTACATTCTGCCTGAAGAGCCATGCATTGAAATCAGAGGCCATGTGAGTATGTCCAAGGTCAGGTTTTACTGTAAGTAATACCCTCCACCTCAAAAGCAGCTTCACATTTCTGACAATTATTTGAGAAGGTAATTGAACTCATCTGTTTCAAATGTGATTTCCATACAATGTGCACTGTACTTTGATCCTGAGTTGAAAAAAGGAATAAATAATCCTGTTTTAACCTTGACTTGACACAGCACTCACTATGCAAACACTCTGCCTGCAGAGTGCACAGCCCAAGGAGGAAAGAATGTGACATTCTAGCATGAAGGAAGAGCTACTATTTGATATTTCTGCCCTTTAGTTCATAGTGTCAAAAAGACATCTTAAAGCTCACAAAACAGGTAAAAACCTGAAAAGAAAAATCTGCTTTGGCCTCCCACTGCAATCTTGAAAAGGGAAACTGAAAACTCCACATCTCATGAGAAAGAGCTTAATGATGGAAGGAGGAACTTCAATTTTTTTGCATTAACTTGTTGGTGGGTGAAGCCAGAAAAATTTTTTTCTTAATGAAGATAAAAATTAAGTTTCCAAAATGCATCTTTCACACTACAAGCAAGGCTGAGGAGGAGCCATAAGACAGAATCATTTTCTTCACAGGCTCTGGCAAGATCGCAGCAAGAAAATCAAGGAGCAGAGAAGAAGTTTTCATGCAGACAGGACTCCAGTGAGCAACCTGCCTATAGGACTCTGTACTCACAGGGCTCTCTTTAGCACAGGGACACAAATTTCAGCAAGTTTGTTCTTACAGTACACTTATGAGTTACAGAAGTGACCTTATTTTCCAGCTGGGAGCAAAGATAGGGAGAGTCCTAAGAAGCTTGTGGTGGAATCAGAGAGCTGAACCCAGCTTTAAGCTAGTTTAGCTATCCAAGCATGCTAGACGAAGTCTGGTAAGAGTAGAAAATTATAATAGAGTACCTCGACAAAGTTATGTGTACATACCAATCCACCCACTCGGACCAAGAGATAATTTAACATATAAATTACAGTGCAAACGTACACCACTCTGCATGAAAAACGAGAGGACATACATAAGAAGATTAAACTTTTGGGGCATGGAGTGCAACTATGAGCTTCCCTTCTATGAAATGTAAGGATGTTCCAAAAAAAACAAGATTTGGGAAGAAACAAGCAAAGTAATATACCTAAAAGAGGAGGGAGGCGCAAGCAACATTATAATTCCAAAAGCATCTGAGAGGACCAGCAGCAAACTGGGGGCACAGGTTCTCTAGAAGTATCAAAGGAAAACATACATGCCATGATTGCAGAAAACAAGATAAGGTAGTAGTCAGGCTCAAAAGCATGGAAAATACCAACAAAAGGAACAGAAGCAGTGATGGGACAGTAACTCCCTGGTATTTGCATGAAGTTGTATTTAAATACCAAGTGAACTTTGATCTGTTACTCTTGCAAAGAAGCCGTTCTTAGGAGTCTTTCTGATCTAATCCCTGTAAGCTACTCTGTTTATCCTGCTGACACCTCTGTACAAAAATGCATCAGTCATACACATTCAGGTGCAGGTGTGTCCATGCATGCACAAGCATATGCATAGGGTACATGAAAGAAAAAAACTGTACGTGCTTTTCATCTTTGCAACCAGATCACTTAACACACAGAACAGAAACCATATGTCCTTTTCATCTTCCTCTGTGCTTATCTGTGACTTCAGCAGAACCATTGCAGAATTAAATGCTGCTTGTGGTGAGGGAGAACAGAAAACTCCATCTCCAAGCGTGTAACGATCCACTCAGAATACACCAAGGGATTCAGCGAGTCTCTACATATGCTTCCTCTCAGCATGCAGGTGTAAGATTTAAAAATCCATATTTTTCTCCAATAAACTTAAAAACAGCTATAATACCAAGTACCAAAAGCACCATCTGTGCTTCACATATAGTGATGATATTTTTTTTCAGAGTTGATGCTGTTTCTTAGTATAGCTTGATCTTATTTTGTCAACCGCATCATGAAAAGTGCAAAGAACCCCTGTGGATCCAAATATCTCTGAACAAGCTGCTTTAACAAGAGCATAAGACATCTTTCTACTTCTTTAAGGTACTATATTGTTGACTCACATACACAGTAACATTTTAACTATAGAAATGTTCAACCTGGACATCAAAGTGCTCCACACACCTTGGTAGCAACTGACTGGAGATTGCTGCAGCCAGTACAAAACAAGGGTTTCTTGCTACCCCTTCAAGAAAGTCCATCCCAAGTGCTGCCCTCTTGTACCCTCAACCAAGTGTAAAAGCTTCTCTAAAGTTCACTGAAGACCCTGCTGTTCCAGTGTGTCTGGAATAGCCAGCAGTCAGTGGCCTCAGTGAAGGATATGCATACCAAACTCAAAGACAGAGCCCCGGCAAGGTAAGTTTGACGAACTCCTGCCTGGTCTTTCCCTCAGCTGTGAGCTATAACTTAACCTTGGATCTGTTGCATGTCCTCAGAGCAGTGTTAATGCTATTCCATTAAACTGCTCTGTTTAGGGCAATTTCAGCACCCACCATCCTTTTTAGAGGTACTGTGGGTATTTTTCACCGTATTCAAATGTGGGCATAGGTATCTACTTTAAATATAGTTACCAATTTGATGTTTTGTATTTTATTTGACTCAGAACCATAGAATCATTAAGGTTTGAAAAGATCTCCAAGATTGAGTCCAACCTCTGACCACACATCATCATATCAACTAATCCATAGTAAGTTCCATGTGCAGTCCAGAAGTCATCACACGGTCAGAAAGCCCCTCTTACACAGTCACCAAGGCAGACTCTACTCCACTCTGTACCCTGGTATAGCATCTGTGTACCTGTTCATTTTCCAAGATCTTCTTTATCTAATTTCCTTGAATTCCTTATTTTGTGTCTTGTAATGTCTGTAGGCAGAAACATCACCAAATGTTTCTTTACAGGAGACTTCCAGTTAAAATAAAAAGATACTGTAAGAGAGAAACTGTGTCACATCCTGGTACAGAGAGGCAGCATTTCACCAAAAAAGTTCCCCAAGATAGCATTCCTGGAAAGAAACAGCAACTTGCCTCAGTAACATCAGCTTAATTTCCTTTGTCATCCTTTGGGGTTGGCTTCCTTTTTCTTCCTCAGTTTTATCTTTCCAGTGGAGCACAGCTTCACGTCTGCCCCTTTCTCTCCAGCAGAAATATCATATCTCAGCAAGGCCGGTGCCCTGCTCTGTGGCACCATCTCCTCCTCCAGTACCCATAACACTTTAAATGAGGATGAACCAGATGGCTGCCACCACATAACCCATCATCAGATAATGTACCAAGGGAGCACTTCTTAGGAGTGTATCCTGACTTGCCTTCTCACTGTGCCTTCCTACTGAACTCAGCATGCTAAGTAAGCAAAAAAATCACAGTATTTCATCCACAATCTAACACCACACACAACCTTTGAATATTCAGATCTATTCACTTTGACCTAAACCCATTTGTCCAAGTTCCCTTCTGCTGTGTTGCAGATGCATTCTCCTTCAGGAGACCCCGATGCATTCTCTTCCAGGTAAGCAATGCCATATAAAGCAAGGATATAATGACAGACATGAAACTGCATCCTCTTCTGGTGTTAATCAGCAAAGTTTCACCCAAGTAATTCCAGTTTTGCCAGTTTATAACAACACCAAAAACACGTCCCTGCATTTCTTTTCAGGCTGGCACTTGTTAATCAGTTTGAATGACAGTCATCCTATTCAAATTTGCTGGAGTTCATCATCACTACTCAGCACCCTTGCTTGAATGCTGATGTTTTAGTACCATTCTTAGTAATATATCTAATTCTTTCATAATTCTTTGCAAATATCAAAAAGAGAGAATAGCAATGATTTACTAGTGAAGCATATTAACATTTAAAACCAATGACCAATTAGAGATTTGAAAACATCTGAATAGACCCACTATTCAAAATGCCATCTGGTCTCCTGATTGTTCCTTCCATGTACTTCCTCATGACAACAAGAAAGGAGACTCGGACAGAAAAAAAATTCTTAAAAAAAGATCACTTTTACTGTACTTAGCTGCTGTCAGCATTGGGCAGGGTAAACAATCAGTCTCCAGACAAAAATGCTCAAAGAGATTACTGAAACAGACTTTTCTTCCATTCCTTTCTTTTTGCAGTTTCCAACCAGCATCTATTGACTTACAGTGCAAAGCGGCAAGCGTACCTAAAGCTGTACTTTAAATTCACCCCTATTATCTTTGTGTTGACACTTCATCCTAGAAGATATATGCTGAGCTCCAGGTAGATCATTTGTAACCTTTGTAATGATGATGGCAACAAATATAGCACAGTGCCCTCCAACTGACACGGAATAGATACTCAATGCTTTACTATTTTGCAATGAATAAATTTGTTGTCAACATATGTGCAGTAGCAGTTTTTCCCCCAATTTAATGATCACACAGCCATGACACAGCAGATATCCATGTATTATAATGATCAGGAAAACTTGATTGAAAGATTTGGAGAATGAATTTCAAGCCAAAGTTGTAGTTGCCCTGGAAAGCAGCAATATGAATTGATTTCTGTGTTGGAGAGACACCACACAGCAGTTTCACCTTTCATAGGGGTGACCTTCATTAAAATACAGTTCCGTTCTCAGAACAATAAAAGCTCTCTTATGAAGCATATTGTCATGGATAGTGAGATGCAATACCTGTGTCTGTCCATAAATTGGGCATTTGTCCTGGCAGCTGGGTGATTGAACACATAACTGCATAGATGGTCAATATATTGCAAGCAGAGGAGACATACACCGAGGTACCCAAAGGACATTTTGAGACAAATAGGCTTATGTAAAAATTACAAGTCATTTCCCCTCTTCTATACAAGTCCTCTACAGGAAAACAATCTGTATAGGTCTGTATAGGCAGACAAACACCTCCTGTGCTGTGAACATCTGTATCTTAAGGAGTAGGATTCTTTTATGGCCACTGGAAAGTAGAGAAATGCTATGAAAGAATGGACATGACCTGCACCCACATCCCCACTGGCACCAAGACAGACCCCACTCAAATGCTGAGCTCCCTGCAATGAGACAATGCTGCCTGTCTCAGGTACCACCCAGTGCTACATGCATTTCAGCACAGTTCAACAAGAAGCTTGGTAGATATTTTTCAGATAGAAGAAGGGGGCTTTAACATTAAAATTCTCATAGATGGTTCCTGCTTCTTTAATGTTTTCATCTTTATTTTCTTCAGGTCAACAATCACAACTCCGTTTTTTGGGGTTTTTTTCCCAGCTGATCTGAGAACACTCAATCTTTTCAGACAAACAAACACTTGCAGATTTCAGATATCTATTTTCAGTTTTACTTTTTCAGCAAAATGTCAAATATTTGTTATATTAAAAAAATAGATATTTCAAAAGGAAAAACTCCACACCACTAATGAGTTCCATTTCCCAGCATGTACAGATCCATCTGGCACACAGCAGCAAATTACTCACGGCCCACTGGCAACGCCTTCAACATTAGGGAACTCTTTAGTCCCAATCCGCTTCTAACTGGAATTAGCAGAACAGAGAGGTAAGGGGCCCTTTATTGATGTTAACAATCTTCATTATGAATTTATATTATGACTCCTATAAAAACTCACAGAAAGCATATTTTGAAAAATTAAGACAAAGAATTACATTGCAATGGATTGATAATTTTAAATTATGTGTTAAATTCAAGACTAAACCCTGTGCAAACTGCATAATTGCTTGAATTTAGGGATTTTCCCCACACATACTTTTGATGAAAATAAACAACTGAATTATCATCCTGTCCCATTCATCTTGTCAGCTGTTAAAGGGGAGAAAGTGCTTTAAAACTAATGAGTATTTAAAACTGAAGGCAGTTTTAATGCATTCCTGCTCCCCAAATTATGCCTGCATACACACATGCACACACTTTAAGTGCTGAAAAGCAGCACTTTCTTTTATTACTTTCTTTCCTTTTTTCCTATATTATGTTATTTTATAGTGTGACTTTCACCTCTGAGGTTCTCATTGCTTTGTCTTTCTTAATTTTTTTCTAGGCAGAAAAGAAGTCCAACAAATGAGGATAAGTCATTCTCACCTTTCTTTAGTTCCACTAGTGGGGAAAAAACCCAAGGACTCTAGATGTGCTCCGGAGTATAACAATTAGCATAGCTATTAATTATGGTATCCAGTACCAATGAAAATTTGGTTCAGTGCAACAGCAACACCATGCGACACTATCTCACATTCTGCCTACATTTATTTCTTCCCAAATTACACATGTAGGGCTTGAAATGTCTCACTTTTTTAATTAGTATCATACCAGATGGGATGACTAAGTGCATGAGTTTAAAATTCATGTGCAAAACTTATCTTCCATGGAGGCCTATGACGTTCTCTAGTGACATGTGTCCCTCTCCCATCATGGGTAGCAGGTTTGCCATTTAGGGACATAAGTAGTCATTAGAGAAACAACTCATGAGACCAACAGGCAATGTTCAGGACCTTCACAGGATCATCACAAAGTCATAAAATAAATGGGTTGGAAGGAATTTTTAAAGATCATCTAGTTCCAAATCCCCTTACCATGGGCAGGGAACCTTCCACTAGACCAGGTCACTTGAAGTTCAATCCAACCTGGCTTTGAACACTTTCAGGAATGAAGCATCCACAGCTGTATTGGACAGTCCGTTCCAGTGCCTCATCACCCCCACAATAAATAATTTCTTCCTAATATCTAACCTAAATCCACCCTCTTTCAGTTTAAAGCTATTACCCATTGTCCTATCACTGCATGCCTGTGTAAAAAGCCCCTCTCCAGCTTTCTTGGAGCCTCTTTAGGTACTGGAAGGCTTCTCAAAGTCTTCCTGAAGCCTTCTCTTCTCTATGCTGAACAATCCCAACTCTCTCAGACTGTCTTCATGGGAGAGATGCTCCAGCCTTGTGATCAACTACATGGCCCTCACCTTCCAGCAGTGGAACCTTTACTTGGATTCTGCATTCAATGTGCAACTTGAATTCACTGCACAGCTTGAAAAGAACAACTTCTGCTTTCAGACCAACTCCTTTGCACATCCCTGCATCAAACATCAGCTCTTCAGGCCCAAGGCAATAGTAATGATAAAGGCAGATAAAGACAAGGCAAGACAAGCCATTGGTAAATATCAGGGCAGGGTGTGATTTGACATGGGAAGTTACAGTCAATCTCTTCTTCTTCCCTCAGCAGCTTTCCAAGGGGCAGCTCAGGAGCCACTCTGCAGATTTCCCTTCTGCATTAGCTGTGGCAGCCAGTCTTTGAAACTGCTTGCAGCTGTTATTATATTTCTGCACTTTTTTAAATTACACACTTCACTTCAAATACAATATTTGCTTTAAATATTTGGAGAATGTAAATTTCTTTATTTACACATGCCTGAAAAAAACTCTGACTGCTGTGTTCCCTAGGTAATTCAGGAATTCTCACCAGCCTCCTTTCAATTAATTACTCTGTGAGACTGTCTGGTGAAAAATGAATTCTACCTGATTCCTCTCCTGCAAAACATGCAGCATGTGGCAAGTCAGACTAATTCTTGCTGCAAGAGAGCTGTGCACAGAACAAACACAGCACGTGAAACAAATCAATACTGTAGTCACCAATGCAACCTATCAAACAGAACTGCAGGGTCAATCAATACTGTATCTTCCCAGATGACAACTGTGGAACAGAAGCTTTTAATACCTTTTCAAGATAAATCTCTTCCTTCACAATGTGAGACACAATTTCCAGTAAATTCTGTAGTAAGGGGAGGATTTTCCTAGACATTAGACAGATCACAGATTAAAGCAGCCAAGCCTTTCTGCATTTAGGAGACCTTCCAGACACCTCTCCATTCAGGGACCCCCATTTATTTTTAACAGTAACCCTTTCCATTCTCATATTCTACCCCAAGCAATGCAAACCCTTCACTTTTGTCACTTCAGCAGAACAGATCATTTCATGACTGAATTGTATCTGCCAAATTAAACGCTTAATAGCCCAGAAACTCTTCTATAGCACCATCCAACTGTGGTTTCAGGGACTAGCCTATGTAAATCATGGATACCAATGTGTTAATGTTAGCTTTAGATGATCATGGTCTATCTATGTACTTCTGGGAATGAAACTCATCTGTCTCAACACTGTGCAATGATTAATAGGTTTTTATCCCATAGTACCTCCATGATGCAGTGGGCTATTAGACCCCTTCGACAGAACTGAGACACAGGGAGATTAAGGGTACAGCCTACATGGATAGGTGCAGGCAGACAGAGGCTCTTCTGCCTGTACTGCCTGGATGTGGATCTATTTGGGCCTGGAAGCCAGGAACACACTGCTGTGCTTGGGCCATTCTCAGCAGGGCCCTTCTCCTTGGCACAGTGCCATTCCAGTGGCTCCCAGACAGGAGCCATCTCATGAGCAGCCAGTCAGCATGCAGAGTGCACAGGTCTATCCTGCAGCAAGCTGTGGGGACACATTTGCAGGGACATGGACTGATTCAGGGCACCCAGCAAGTTAACAATGGAGGGATGAACTAAACTGGAGCCTGAGTAGCCAATTTGAGTAGCCAATTCACCAGATTCTTGGTTTTATTCCTCCTCTGAGAAGACACAAATTAGGCACAGCAAATGCAAGCCAATACCTCAGGGAGAAGAGAGTATTTAAAGGGTGCTCCTTCCATCCCAGAGTTGGGAACAGGGCCCAGAAAATCAAGGGGATCAGCCATCTCAGCACAACAAATTACGGGCATATTTGCAGCAGGGGTTCTTCCATTTCACTGCTTTTCATTTTAGTAGAAAAGCCCTTCTGGCACCTCCAGAAGCACATCATACCATGAAAAACTGCTGTTATTGCCCACTTTAAAAACACAGTAAGAAAAAATAAACAATATAGTTCTATTTAAAATGGCTCCAGTTGAGCTTAATTTGATATACATACTTAAAATATACCTGCAAATGTCCAGCCATGATTCTGGCACTCACTCCAGGCATCAAAGCTCATACCTAGCAGAGGTCTCCCTTTAGAGCAAGAAGGGGCATGTGGAGGGCACCAGCATGAACTGTGTATTGGACAAGAGCCTGTTTATAACAACTCATTAGGAAAGGAGAAGGGAGCACCCTTGGAAAGAAGCAACTGAAAAATTAGTTCTTTGATTAATTGATTTTCAGGCCATTAAGGACCTTTCTGGTTCTCACACTCATTTTCCTGTGTGAAAAGTCATGGGATTTTCCCAGAGACTGCCAGGGCTCTGCTGGAGATGATGCGGTGTCTGTGGGGACAACCATCTGCCCAAATACTGCCAGCGTTCAGACCAGTGTCTCAGTTTAGCAGGGGCCAAATTTCACAGCCTGCAGACATTTAATTTTCCATTTGGCATCCTGCTGATTCCATCAGAAGGGCTAACTGAATAAAGAAGGCACATGGACCCTGAACCAGGATCTGGAACAGACAGCATTTCTTTTTTAAAGCATTTCCCTCAGCCTCTTAAACAGCACGTCAAGAGCTGCAGTTGCCTCTGCCCCTGAGACATTGTACCAAAAACTCCTTTTCCTTAGGAAGCCCTTCCAAGCCTCTAATGTACATATTTTATAGAGCAAATCCTAAAATGAAGATGACAGTCCTACGCACTATTCTGTTTCTTAGCATTTTTTCTCTTCTTTAACTTTCCAATCCAGCAAGTGAAGTTTAACAGAATCAATTTCTCTATGTGCTCAGTAAAATCCTCAGCGGGAGCCACTGCTCCATAGGCTTCTTTTAGTTATTTATTGCCTGCCTCCTGCATACTGCATATGTTAAAATATGTGCTACCAGCTTAGAAAACAATTAATCCTATTATTGCTTGGAACATGCATGCTGCAGAAGCAGTACCAGCACCAAGGTTAACTATGCAGAAGGACTCAAATTCAAAGGTCAGTTCCACAATGTGGAAATACTTTGCCTCATACACAGCACTGTTGCAGATACTTTGATTTCCCAAAGTTTGGGTGTTTACCCAAAACAAGACATATTTGTGTTGCGCTCACCAGTCAGACCACCAGCTGTGAGCAAGAGCTCCAACATCCTCTCCCTGCAGAAGCCCTCACTGAATTGAGCACATTCCTACTACCTATTGTCATTCTAACACACCTGCAGTCATCAATAACAATATTTTTTCCTAAACTCAGTCATTTTGAATCTAAGTTTCTCTCACTTTCACTGACCTGTTAACAGAAAAAGGTTGTTCTCTACATGGAGATGAAGTTCGGTCTCAGTGTGACAATCTGGATGACACAGGTCTGCCTGAGATGACCCTGACTAAGCATGTTGGTGCTGCCACAGCTACTGCCTTTCAGAGGACATAAACAAGATCTCAAACCCTGTGGCAAGGAGAGATCCCCAAACACTTTGCACACATTAGCAGTGTGCCCTGGCCAAGCTCCACACTGCTTTCAGAAAGCTCACCAGCCACACAGCACAGAGAGCACTGCAATTCAAAAGACAGCTTGCTTTGAAAGATAAAGCCTGTGTGCAAAGCACAAGAACTATCAAACTGTGAGAGGGGAGGCTGTTGTACAGCAATATCCAGTACAAGCTGCCACAGACTCAGGGCAGAGCTATGAGAGACACCTGCACGTGTTACCAACAGTGTCAGCAAATGACATCTTTGCCCCAGAGGCAGGCAAGCATCTCAATGTGTTTGGTGGATGTGTTCGGCAAAGATGTGGCTCTTGCTTGTCTGGTGTATTGTGCTTTCAAGTTTGCAGAGATGATTGGACTGTGACCATTTTTAGCTCAGTCTTGCTAAATCAATTTATCTGCAGGTTAAATCGATTCATCTCTCTTTGCCATCATTTCTACATCTACAAGATGGGGATAGAGTCAGCAGCCTTTCTCTTCAGCAAAGTATTTTGGGATCATGAAGAGCATGATGCGAGAACTAAAGTTGATTATACAGTTACTGTCTGCAGTTATGTTATGCCACTAGTCTAACTCCAAATGAAGACAGTGGTGCTGTGAAAAGCTTCAGAATTTGCAATTTTGTACCAAATTAAGACAAAACATGTATCAAATGTAGGAATGCCCTTCCCCTCTTGGACTCCACAGCACAGATGCTGCCTGTGGGCTCCCGTAACACACAGCAGCAAGTCCCTCAGGCAATTACAGGAGCTATAACCTACCTGGGCAAAGGGACATTCATGGAGCCTCCAACTCCATCTCTGTGACCCTGTGATAACCCATGGTGTGATCACCAGAGAAAACAGAACATCTTTGTCAGATTTACCCAATTTGAAGCCAATTCACATTGAACTTCCCAGGCAGAAAACCTCATATCCCCCTCTGACCACTTCCAATGAGGAACCAGATACAGAATACCTTTTATCTACTCTGGTCCAGGCCCTGTACACTTCTAGGCTTCCAAATCTAATGTACTTTTCTTACTTTAACCTTCTCTTTCCCCTAACCTTCAAGTCCAGGACATCTCTTCTTTTTTTTCCCCTCTGCTTGCTGGGGAAGCAATTGCTTCTGCTAGGATTTTATCACGAGGCAGATGATGACACCGTTCAGTTCCAGTACTTATCAGGATGACAGAGGCCTTACATCTGAGCACCCATCACTGACCTGCCCCTCTTGCAGGTCAACTACCACTCATGCTCATTTGTCAGATGGTGGTTCTGTGTGGTGGGCAAGGCTGTGGCTCCAGACATGGCCGAGCCAGTGAAAGTTGATGTGCTGCTGTAAATACTTTTGTTCTCAGGAAGTTTGCTACTGCCAGTATTTCTGTATCAGGAAGAGGAGAAACTGAAAACCCATCTCTACTCCAAATCCTCACCCTTTTACAAGAAAATGAGTCATTCCTGTGCAGTCCAACATGCCTCTGATGGAGACTGCTGCACTGTGGTCTCATGGCTAAAAGCACTGCTCCATCTTCTGCTTGTTGCTCTCACCTTTAAGTTACTTAAAATTTCTTGAGCAAATTAGTACCCCTCTCCCAGATTTCACACCCATCTTACTCTGTGAGATAGTATCGTCACAAGAATTTTCTTTTACATTCTTCTTCACCTCTCTCTCCCCACCCCACAACCCACCTCCTGCTCTTTTCCCAATGCTTGGAAACAACTTTTGTGCCCAGTCTCAGCTCTCATCCCCCCCTTGGGGGCAGGGAACTTCATAACCCTTCAGTTGTCAGAGACACCAGTGTTACAGGTTCTGCCACTCGGACAGCCCAAAAGAGACAGTCTGACCCCCTGGAGCTGAAGGCATCCCCTCTTCCTGCCCATGGATAAGGGCAGGCAGTTTCTCCTTTGCAGCTCCAGGGGAAATGTTTTCAGTACCAAAAGCCAATTCTGTCTAAACATCAGAAGTCAGAAAGCAGTGAAACAAATTTAAAAATAATGAAACATCTTGGTAACACAATTCTCCACCCTGAAGTCCTCCAAAACAACAATTCACCACTTGAGTTATGGACAGAAGAGATTGCTGAGCAACTCAACCACTGCTAACAGAAAGGGAAATAAAGATTCTCTCTCTAGTTTTAGCTTCAATCCCAGCCAGTACCAGAAAATGCAGGTAAACAAGGTTGAAAAACAATACAGGAAGGAAAAGGGAAGGCCCCCCCAGCTGAGAGCATCATTGCCCAAATACTGTCTCAGTTTCAAGCTTCAGTTCTGGGCAGCTGTGACTTTATTTGACTCACTTTAATAATGGCTAATATTTACAAGTGTCCTACCAATTCTGTTTATTTATAAGCAAATTCTATACATTTCACTGAGGATCAGGATTAAGATCATTAAAGTCAATAACTCTTCTACCGGCTTTTGATCCCATCCCCTAACTGCAATTAGAAACCATCTGTCCAAGTTAGTTTAAATAAGTCACCACCAGAACATTTACAGGACAGTTTACTTGTGAATTTCTGTTGTGTACATCTCTGCTGTGCTGCCAGAACATCAGACATGAAATAAAGGTTTCCCACAGTAAGGGATTGGTCTAGAAAAGCAATTAACATTTTACTTCTACTTTAGCAGGAGCAGGACCAAATGCTACAGTAAACCCCACAATTCTGCAACTGATTCAGCCAGTCAACACTGTGAAAGCAGATGGATTTGCTCTCACTGCTTTGAGGGTCTCAATTTAGCCAGGCATTATCACATCCACCGAAGAGTGTGGTTTGTCCTCCCCACAATGCTGATTCTCCACCCACAGTCATGTACATCACATTCTGAGAAATTCCTTCTATTTATTATGTAGATGCCTTTTTCTTCATCAAGGTCTGCCGTGGCCCTTTGGAGCATCATGCTGAAGAAGATTGTGAATAGAGTTGGTGCAAGAATACAACCTTGTTTCACACCACTGGTTATTGGAAAGTGCTCAGAGAGTGCATCACCATGTCTGACTTACCGCTAATGAACACAACCACATACTATCCTTACCCCTAACAATAACCATAAACCTAACCTTAACCATAAAAACCACTATCCCTAAAAACCACTGCCCATAATTACCCCTACCACTAATTCACACAACCACATAATACCCCTAACACTAACCATAAACCTAACCCTAACCCCTTCTATTTATAAATGAAGCTTTGTTAGCTCTCTTACAGGGATTTCTGCCACCCTGTGAAACATGCCTAAGCCTGGCACCAAACTCCCACTGAGGATTTTCTGGGTGGGTTGCTACAGTCAGAAAAATACTGCCAATACTCCATGCAACTTTCAAAGCATTATTAAAGCAATATTTTTTATATTATTACCTAGGTCTAATGCTGTTTTGAATGTGCAGGTTTGGAGTTCATTTTAAAGCTCTTGATTATACTTTGAGAAGAAACAGTCTTACAGTACAAGTCATTTTCTCAAGTACACTTGAAGAAAGGATAGTCTATGGCTCAGTAAATACAACAGTCTGAAAAGTTATGAGCTATCAGACTAAGTTGAATTGACTTACTGATATTACCTGCAATGAATGAGTTTTAGATAGCCTCTCATAAATAGGCAGCTACAGAGCCTACAATTTTATGGATGTCTTGTACTTATCAATATATATGAGAAATGATGCTGTCAAGCTTTCGAGGGGATACTAGGTGAACCACACCACTGTCAATTTAATTTTTATGATTAAATATTTGGTGCTGTTAAAGGTTATTTAACATTTAATATAGCTGCTCTTCTACATAGCTGATAACTGTCATCTTTACATAATACTGAAGCTGAAAATGGATGGGGAAGGCATATTTTTTAGAAGGTTCCTATTTTTTTTTCCAATTTACTGTTAGATTTGTTCCAGTAATAGAAAACTATTAGGTGAGTTTAAAAGGTTTTCAATATTCAGATGTACAAAAATTTAGTCTTAATGACAGCTGTAGCTGAGCTCAACATTTGCTACAGAAGTTGCTGGATTTTCCTCTGGCAGAAAAATCACAGCTCTACTCTGGCTTTACACAGCTCTTAGTAGGGACAACCCACATGTGTAAAGGTGAGCACACAGGCATTTGTTTCCAAAGCTTTTGAATACAACAGCATATGAAAAAAGCACACAACAAGCAAAAGATGCCAATTTTTAAAACCAAATAAACTATCAGTAAGCTACACATATTTTATGGAAAGATTTGGTGCTTACGTCACTCTCCACTATTTTGTTTTCTTTTGACAGCTGAGCATGTTATCTCTGTTTCCTAAGCAGAGTCCAAAGCTATTACTTGTTTTTTCTGCACTCACACATCAAAAAGATGCAATTTTAAAAACACCTAGAGGCAGAAAATATTTCTATAATTAAAAAACCCACCAAAACATATAAACAAAACCAACCACACAACTAGAGTGTAGAATCAGGTCAGTTCAGGTCTTGATCCCAATTACATTTGCTGTCAAGTGGATCCGTTTGTGGAACTGAGACTTTGTAGTCTCTTCAGTAACGTTTAGTGCAGTACATTTACAAAGAAATCTTTATTGCTTTTCAGTGATCAAATTATATTTTTCTGTAATGAAACCCATTATGTGGACTTCCCTTACTGAAATACTAAAGTAAAAGTGCAATCCTGCTTAAACTCCAAAAGGTATCACTCAATTTTGATACAGTTCAGGGTCTTTGAACACACTTTCCTGTATCTTGGCTCAGGTCCCACCAGCTGGTTTCAGGCTTCATCAAGGCATCCCAAACACAGACACAAATCATTGCTTTGTAGTCTATAGTGTCTTTCCTGTAACAACACTCATTAATTGTGATGACAGCCCCTAAACAACAGAGAAACCAGGGCAAAGTATCACTTATCAGTGACATTACAAACATGCACAGGGCTGTTATTGCAGGAAAACACACGGACAACAAAGCATCAAGGCACCGAGGGTCCAGCAGAGAGAGCCCTGGGCATCAGTTACTCCTCCAGAAACAGGGACAGTCCTACCATTCTGCTGCCTAGATGGACACACCTTACCTGGGTGCAATGCAACAGGGGTGGAAGTGCCTGGCAGAGGCTGCTGCACAATCCTTCCTGCACAAGCCAGGGCAGAGCTGGAGGCAGGCTGAGGTTGGGATGCACAGCTCAGTCTTGTGCGTGTCGATTAGACTGGTCCCATGCACATCACACTTTCAAGCTGTATTCCACAGCTATGAGAATTAACAACATCAACTGAATTACCAAACCAAGAAGGTGGTGCAAGCACAATATCCATGAGTTTGGCCCAAAATACCAGCTTTGAATGGTGCCATCTCACACATCAGGGAGCACTCATTGCTTACACCTCCTTTGATACAAAAGACTTAAGCAGAGGTTAAATTTTAACCCCTCTGAACTGCAGTGATCATATTTAACTGCTTCATGTATGACTTTAGAGTCAGACGGTCTCTGAATTGGCGGGTCATTGAACTAAGGACTTTTTGGGAGTATTTTTCAAATGAAACTTCTAATATGCCTACTCCTCCCATTCAGTGCAGCAGAGCAAATTCAGATATTAAATAGGCATGTCTTCAGATTTCAAATTAAGTTTCTACATCCCCCAATAAAGTATATTTCATTATGTCAGATCAAGTCCACAAAATAAATAGAGCAGAAACACAGATTTCCATATTTTCATAAAAGGGGGAGAAATTTTTACAAAACTTCACAAACACTTGAAAACCCTCTTCTATCTCTTTGCAGCAGAGGTAGGAAGGGCAGAAAATTATGACACAGTAATTATTATGATGGATGTTGAGCCAGTCCTTTATATTAGATACACTGCTTGTGCAGGAACCAGCACTACAGATTGCATACTTCACTAAGCAGGACACTGGAGATTATAATGGGCAATATAGATTAACAACATTAGGTTAAAGCAGCATAATTCTTCTTTCTCATTCCTTTCCCATGGAACAGCTTGTGCTTCACATTTCTTTGCTCCTTGCTCCCAAGCTTTAATCTACACATCAAATAGGCATTTTTCCATTTCAGCAGGTACAAATCTTCAGTAACTGGATGGAAATTTATAAAATTGCACCAGTGTAAAACTCAACTATGACTAAACCTGTCTGTTCTGAATTAAAGGTGATGATGTTTGCTTTTGTCATCTCATGCAAACAGCATGAAAGATTCATCTTACTCAAAAACAGCATGAGAATTTAAGAGAAAGACTTGTCTGGCACAATGTAAATAATCAGCATGGTGTTATAAAAGGGATGATTTATAATTGTAGCAATTATTCCAGTGTCAGTATGAGACCAGAGCAGCATAACACTTTGCACGTAGAGCTCTGACTCAGATCTTTGTCCCAGCACCACTGGCACCAGCTCACCCTGAGTCCCTCCGCCTGCTGCCAGCCAGGTTTCCCTGCAGAGCTGCAGCAGCACAGAGCAAAGCAGGGGCTAACAGTACACAGCACCTACCCATCTCCTCTTCTTGGCTCTGTGTCAGTACACTTGCACTGAGTATTCTCCAAGCTGGTTAACAAGCTTAAAGATAAATTAGCCTGCAGACTCATGGTGACACCAGGGACAGCAAAGCAGATGTGACTTTCACTCCTTTGGCCCAAATTCATTCCCTTTGCAGGTAACTCAGCACTCAGGTGCTAAATTTTACCCAAGAAAGGTCTAAGGTCTCATAGGTGCTGAACAGATACAGCTTCTATCCAGCTTCAGCTATCCACACCAACACCAGCATTGCTCCTCTTTCCAAAATAAGCACATGCGCTTTGCTTTTAAAGCCTTATGTTGTAGCCACTCTATGTCATGACCAGAAGCATCTCCCACACATAAAAAAAGATACATAAGTCCTCAGCACATCACAAATTCATACCTAGTCACATAACAGGAGAGCACAAGACAGTTCACACGATGGCAGGCTGCTTGCAGGGCTAAGCAATTTCAATTGCCTCTCTCCACAGGTCACTCCAGGCAGAGAGTATGGAGGAAGCCAGAACATGGCCTGGGTTCTTGGGTCTGCAGGCAGGGATGATGAATTTTCTCAGTCCTGGCAGCAGCAGGACATCCAGGTACACTCCACACTGCCCTGATTCTCGTGCATCCTCAGGGACCCCTGTCTGCAATATGCTAAGGCTCCCTTGCTCAGCAGGCTCCAGCTCCTGCCAGGGTTTCCAGCCATTTGCATTCCCCACTGCTTGCTCTAAGCTGGTTCCTAAAGGACCACTTTGGCATGTGTCAGTGACCCCTCCCAGCATGTTATAGGACTGGATTCCAGTCTGGCTCACAAGGAAAGCTGTTAAATATTTAATGTTGGCTGCAGCAGAAAAATGCTGTAAACATTCTTGTAATTGGTCTGCTTTAAAAAATTGATTTCATGTGAAACAGTAAAGGAAGTACCTCATTGCACTTTGTGGCTTAGGGGTGCAAGCAAGGCCTAAGATGTAAAATCAGAGGAAAGGCTTTGTCTTTGCAGCACTTCCCTTTCAAGTATGGTCCGGAGGGCAAACGTGCCTATCGCCAAGCTGTGTGCATGCTGCTGCCCTCGGCCACTACTACAGGGTGAGGCAAGTGTGGCTGGGGCCACACCAAGCTGCAAGAGCAGCTTACAGGTCTCTCCTGTTTCTCCTACGCTCAGCTCAGTGCCTCAACCAATGGACAAACACAGGAACAGTCAGCAAGTGTCTGCAGAAGGGAAAAACTGAAGCATGAGCATAAAAAAGGGAACTCTGCAACTCAGGTGACAGAGACTGAAAGGACTGGAGATTACTTGTGCTGTGCATTATCAGTCCTTAGGACTGGCGATAACAGAGATAATACAAAAGCAAGCTTACTGTGAATTTATGAATTGATAAGTCACTTTGTTATAACAGCCCTCAGTAAATCACTGTTTGTTCCTGCATTCCTGTAATGCATTCTCTTACGCGTTCCCTACCCGCTCTCTGACTTTATCTCAGTTTGCTTCTTATTTGTCAAAGAATTCAAGATTTCTCCTAAATCAGCTTGGCAAAACGGACATTTTCAGTCCTCTTGGTTCTTAGAAAAGGGAGGGGAAAGTAATTCATTCTTTCAAGCCCTCATTCATCTAGTTGCAATTTCTGCAGGGTTTGGTTAGTCATTTTCTTACATTAAAAATGGGTTGGCATCACTGAATCTCTGGGTCAGAGGTGGGGAATGGCTCAGTGAGCATGGTCTTAACATACAGGAAGGTATTTCTCAGCTCCTGGCTCTGCTTTTCAGTTCTTTGTTAAAGGCACAGAGCATCTCCCCTCAGCTCACAGCTGTTGAGCAGAGAAGGTATTTCTCTGCATTCAGCCACTCTGTTTCAGCCCCTGTCCATCCAGGCAGAGCATTGGCTTTTTACAGGAGGACTTTCTGCTACTGTGAATATATATACTGCATCTTTGGCTCCTGTTCAACTTGGAGCCTCTAAGTGCCATTTACCAGAGACTTTATTGTCCCTTTGCTTCCCAGGATCTACCAGCATAGAGTGCGTATTAACCGACTGTTAATTTTGGTTTGCAGGGTTTCCCCCTGGTATTATCACCATGACACAGACAACTTGTCTTGCTTAGAAAGGGGCTTATGTTATATCCCTTCTCTATCTTTTGAGCATTGGCAGTATCACCTATATCTCTGTAGAAAACCCCCACAAAACGTACCTGCCCTTTCCACTAAAGAGTTTGTTATTGTGCTGTGTTGCCATTCATTCCCTACCTGTGCCTGTCACTTTCTCTTATTACTTACGTAAGAAAATAATTTGTTCCCTCAAAAGTTCTGTTGCTACTTTAATAAGGAGTAACTAGGTATGGAAATAAACAATCTCTCTATTTTACTCCAGACACATAGATTGATTGGCTTGTATTTTACCTGTATGTGCTAGGCTGTTGTCTGCATGTGTGCAAATGAGCAGGTGTCTGTGCAAGAGCAAGAGAAAGAAGGAAATTAATGAGGAAAACACAGCTTAAAGAAATCAGATTTGCATTTAGATTGATTTCTGTCCTGGAGCCAGGTTAGTGTAACTTGCAAGAGACCAAGGCTGCTAGAAGTGACTTATGAGGTTGGGCACACAATCTGAGACAACCCCAAGGCTTTCACAACCTCTACCAAAGAAAGAGAGAAATTATAGAAAGTACCACATTTTTGGCATTACAACCCAAAACACTCTGTTCAAAAGTCATCACTCAAACTTGTCACTACCAGAGTTTATGAAGTGTGCAAAGACGAGCATCACAAGCATTAGAACACATCCTACTTCACAAAGCATTTCCTTGAGAGAAGCATTCATGTTGATCAAGCATTTATGGACAGGATTTTGTTTTTCCAAAATTAAATCAGTTCTGATATCTCACGGAGAAATTAAACCTTCCTAATTAAAAGGAGTGGGATATTTTGCAAGACATTATGCATGCCCTAGTATGATCTATTACTGACACATCACAGCAAAAATAAGCAATTCCAACATCTCCTCAATTTCTAAAATTATATTTTAACTTACACTTCCAAGAAAGTTTCAGAAAGCTTCTCTTTGTACTAAACAGCAAGAAAAACACACTCTGAAATGAAAACATTTTTGGAAAAATAAATTCATGAGATCAATTCATTGCTACTTCCTATATAGTAGTAACTCAATAACAGCCATATCCAGTCTTGCCTGGTGTAATATGTCAAAGCAAATGCTCTGGCTTTCAACGATCATTGTCTCCAAGCTGTTTTTCCCCTCGGAGGTTATTAAGCCTTCAGGCACTATTAAGTCTCTTAAAATTACCCTTTTGCTGTCAGAGGATGGGGCATTCCATAAGGAAATGTAATACTGAGGATGAGTAGTCATATTCTTCCACTACAGGTCAAGAATATTCAAGAGATTTTGTAATTTAATCTGCTGAAGAAAGGAATAATTAACTGGCCTGAAGATTCTTGTGCTGTGGCAGAAAAAGGCCTTTTCTTGTTGGATTTCTTGGTTTTCATCACCGCTTGCTGCAGGGATTAGGGTAAGCTCTTTTCATTTACAAGTAGAGTTGCTCAGGAAAAGAGGAGCTTTCTTTCCTTTTCTTAGATAAAAGCCCTAGCTTTGTGTGCTTTTGAATAGAAGTCTTAAGAAAACACTATTCCTAACACCTCCCAGATTTCTCCTCACAAGAACCAGTTAGTACACCTTTGGCTCTCCTCTCCAAGACATATTTCAAACATCCCCTACTTTTAGGTAAAAGGTAAATGGTATAAGTGAAACCGAGCAAAAGCTCCAAGGGTTAAAATTTGGCTTAAAACACTAACACTGAGAACTGTCTACAGAATTAAAGTCAGGATGCCCCTGGAATGTAGGGAGGATACACTAAAAACTAAGAACAGAACAAGAACACACTAAGAGAAAGATAAGGAAAGAACAAGGGCCCAAGTCCAAGTTTCCTTGCAAG
>JAWWEE010000021.1:8922930-8995839 GCA_035221455.1 Xenops minutus
ATTATGAATATGCATGAAAAAGATGTTGTAATCTTTCACAGAATTGTATAAATAATCTTGCTTTTCACTGAGAGCTTCGGAACTCTTGTGTCCGATGCTAATCGGGGAGTTCCCCAACGTTGCCAATAAATACCTTGCTGTTTATGGACTAAAACTCTGTCTCTAAACAGTTCTTGAAACAGCCGTTTTTCTGGCATCATAAGCACACTATCTACTACATGTCTATGTATAAGAAATAAATAGGAATACAGTTGGACATAGGAACAGCAATAGACTCTGGAAGAAGAGTTTGTAGTGATGGGCAGCTGGGGTATCAGCATGACCAAGAGGGGCAGGAGGGAAGTCCAGGAGGCAGAACTAAAGATACAAGCAGACAGGGCTAGAGGCCCCAGAAAAGCTGCTTGTTCCATGTGCAAGATCGGAGAGAACAAACAGCCAGCATGTAGTTGAGAAAATTCTTGTGATTAAAGCATTTATTCTAGAAGATTCCTACGAGGTGAAGTGAAAAATGAGCATAGGACGAACAGCAGCAATATTCTTTACAACGTCACTGAGTGATGCAGTGAGGAAGATTAGAGCTACAGTAATGCTTAACTCTAAAAACAAGAGCTGCCTAAAAATGATAATTACTTGGAAACTAAGAAATTGCAGATAAAAGGGCAAGACATTTATGGCTGGCATGGGAACTATTTAGTAAACTATCAGAACTATTTAGTAAACTATCAGAGATGTTCAGAAGAAACATTTGCTACTGACTCTTTCAAAAATGTCAAACAATGGTTGATGCAGTCAGCAGAATAAAAAAAATTAAAGAAACCAAGGAAAGGGCCAGTAAGAGGTCCTTGTTTAGAGGTTCAACTCAGACACATCAGACAGGAAGTTTAAGAAAGTAGGCAAAAAACTCACACAATCAAACAGAAACAAATCAACATGCCAAAGATACCAAGAGTAAATAACAAAAACTTTTTCAATCCACAATTCAAAAAGGAATCCTACCAAAGAGTCTGCAGGGCTGATAAGAAATTGAGCTATTAAAGAAAGATTGAAGGAAGATAAAATCATTGCAAAAATAAAAATAAAAAAAGGAGGAAAAAAAATTCCAGCTATGACTGCATTCTTTACAACAGCTTTCTTGACGGAAGAGATTAAGGATGTTCAAATATCAGAGTGGGTTTTTATGGGGTTTTGTCAGGTGGTTTTTTCCTTTCTGCACAGGAAATATGTCTGAGAAATTGTGTCAAACTGAAATGTCAGTAGGAGAAGTTTCAGAATAAATGAATAAAATTACTAGCAACAAGTTACCAGCACCAACACAGTACTGGATATGAAATTGTTCCAGTACTTATTGTAGCCTGTACTCTATTGCTTATGTTCAGCTCAATATTAAAGAAAGGAAGAAATGAAAAAAATGACAGCATTTTTAACAGACTTTCCAGAAGATGGAAACAGCTAGATCCATTAAATCTGACTGTGCTTTGTGGGCTAAAACTACAAAAAAGAAAAGAATTAGCAGACAAAGAAACACAATACTGTGAGAACACACCAATGTGGCTACTGCTGAAAGAAATCTTGCCTCACAAATAAACTGGAGGAATGACCCAGGTGAAATGCTGCACTTGCACTTCAGAAAAGCTTTGGGTTGGTTGTGTTCCTCACAAAAAGCTCTTAAAGAGCCTCAGGTGTCCTGGGATAAGACAAGATGGTATTCCTGAGCCCACTAACAGGGTCAGAGGCAGCAAACCCAGCACAGGAAGGAATCATCTGTCCCACGGGATCTGCTCACCACATTCACAGGTGACAGGAAAACTGATGTGAATCATCAAGCAACAAATTTCACTGAACATACAAAATTGTTCCAGATACTCAGAACCTAAATTGTCTGTGAGGCATCTTGCAGATGAAACAACAGGGTGATACAATGGCAGATGAAACTCAACATCAAACAGCGAAAATTGTAAAGAGCAAATGTGCGTATCTACAAACATGCATTGATTATCTCCAAATCACCATTCTGGAATGTCTTGTCTTTGCCACTCAGTTTGGGGAAAATGACAGAATAAATAAAATTCTTCTGATTTTGTTTAAAAAAAATTACTCTGGTATGTGTTCATCACCCAGGTCACACAGCAGCAGAAAATATGGACAAGTCTGTAAAGCTGAAGATATAAACCCTTCTGTCCAATTCAAAGTGAACTAAATCCTACTGTGGTTTAGTCCAAATTCAGCTTCAAGAATCCATGAACACAGAATCACAACAATCAGCTTTTTCAGCTACTTCATACAGCATGTACCAGCTCTCTCTGCTTTGAAGAAATCACAGCTGCCATTGCACAGCCTTTCAGTCTCACCCCAGCCTTTGTTTTATGTCATAGCACTAGTCTCATTTATGAGATCATCAGGTTTGGTGTCTTTGGCTGATGATTTTTCCTCACTTTGTACAAATCTCTCCCAGAGTGACTCTCTCTTACACGAGCAGAGAGTCAAATAACTGAGCACCTCAGGACCAGGACTGATACTGGTGGAGGAGCAGGGGTACAGTGCATCCCTGCTGGAAAAGCTCCCAACCTGGATGGTCTCTAAGGACAACAATCAAATTGCTTAGCAAACCTGAAATATACAAGCATAACTCAGTCCTGAGATTCATATCATAGCATTTTCAACAGCACTGGAATTTAAGTGCTATTTTGGGTGCTCTAGCTCAATTCACTGAAGGGAACTACATCCAAACTAGCATTTCAAAAGCTCCTGTGCATAGCTGAATTCCTTGCAATGGTCTGCAATCTACCACAAAACCAAGATATATTACTTGAAAAACATCCTCTTGAATAATTTCCCAGAAGCTAGGAAAGATGAGGAGCACTCCAGGCAAACTGTTTTCCAGGCAAACTGTTTGCTTTTACTCTCTTCTAGAAGCAAACGCAGCACAGAAGCACAAACCTTTCTCATTTGCATTTTCATGGTTTTCAAGCTATGCAAGTTGTCCTATATTACACAAACTTGCTGAAGTGCTCCTAACTTGAGTGACAAGTAATATTGAATGTTTGCTGAAGTTCACACTCAGTTTGGATTAAATATCTCCTCATCTACTGTGTTAATAACGTCTATCACTTACTGTCTGCTGTATGTCAAATTGTTACAGGTATATACATCACGAATACTCTAAAAAGCATGCAAACACAAAGCCTGTGCAATTATATTTGCCACAAGTATAGCATATTAACCTAATATTTTGCCTCAGTTAATTTCATTTCAGAATGGAAAGAAACCTGTTATTGCCCTGAAATTTCAAAATTCCCCCCCCACCCCTGTACAGATTTTTTTTTTTTTTTTTTCAAAAACCAAAATCTCTTCTTAAATAACCTCTTTGTTTCCTTCCTCCCTAGAACTGCAAGGTCTACCTCTTGACCCTAGCCCTGACTTTCACCCTGTGCTGTCTGTGTGGAAATGATCAATGAAAAACATGTTAAGGAGATGGAAGGGACTTGTCTTGCTCAAGCTGAAATACTTGTTGGGGGATTTCTGCAAAATTCATTTTGGATTGATCCAGAACATTTCATTTGACCAAAAGAAAATAATCTTGGCTTCACTATAGGGATTATTTAATTTATTTTTTTGTTTGTTTAACCTTGAAATTCAGGTCACACTCTTCTATGAAAAATGCTTCCTGAAACTAAAGGTTGGAAAGTTTTTCTTGATGCAGTGTGTCTGAGACTCCACAAAGTGAAGCATTTCATTTGAATAATGTGGGCAAGGGTACATGGGGAGGGTGCCGCCACATCCCAGGTCTGAGACCCCACAAAGAGCTGGCACTGCCTGCAGGAGGAGAGAGGGTTTCAGTGACCTATGAAAAAGGGTTTCAACATATTCTAAATTTCTGTCCCTCATTTAGTCTGAGTTATGCCAAAACTCAGTTTAAATTTTTTAGTTGTGTGCATCACACTACCAAAAATCTCATTTCTTAACAAGCATGCTTTTCACCAAAATATATCACCCAGGTCCTTCCAAACCTTCTGGTCTCATGAACAAGATGCACGTGAAATAAGTCTTAAACTCCACAGTGTTGAAACCCAGTGAACCACCACTCCTCCTCAGCCACTCTGCTCACCAGGAATTTCCTGGGACACTTCCCTGCTAGACCTGTTTCCAGAGGATTTGAGCAACCAGTCTGAACTTACCCATATATTTCTACTTACAAAACCTTTTGCAAGCTACAACAATCGGGACTTCACAGACAATCCCAAAATTTTATATCCTTCAGTGTGCACCCAGTCACACCACCACAATTACAAATCGCAGGAGACACAGCAGTCCTCATGCCATGCCAAATAGCTAATTCATTCATTAATAATGCTAAAAAATTTAAATACTGTGGGGAAAACTATCCTTTCCTCCAGCCAAAACACTGTCCTAATTCTTCCAGTAAAAAACCCACATTCTGTGGCAACAATCGGAGTTTAAATGTCCTCGTTTCCACTCATTTACACCCAAACAACTGTGAATCAAGGAGTTAGAGCCCACTTATTCCCCCATGTCTCCAAGTATTTTTAATAAGTAGTTTCAGCCAAGAAAAAAAGCTGGTTTTGTACGTTTACATTTTTGCTGCTCTCAGTTCTGACCCCACTTTTCAATCTGATTTACAAGTGACAGCACTGCAGAAAGTGCTTTTAACACAATGTACTTATAAATTATGAAAAAAATAGATTTACAATCTAATCTCTTCATGTGCAGTGGTTTGTATTAAATTGTTAGCATAAGAAACCACAGTAAATTTGGTGTATGCAAAAGAAGCTGTAGCCCATATTATCATCAGCAAATATGGTGTGTTTTTTCCTCAATCCTGCTACTTAGATAAACTAAGAACAGTCTTGTAAGAAAATATAATTTTCCTAGCATGATCTCCTTTAGTTCAAAGCAGCAACAGTCCAAAGAAAATGGTGAGTTAATGGTTGATTTTTCTGACTAGCGTCTAGTCTTTAGTAATTAGCTAGCAAAATGTTTACTCCTATAAAAATATCATTTCCTAGAGATTATTAATTATAGTGTATTGAGAAACAATCAGTTATTTAGTTGAGTTACCCACCCCTTTAAAAAATTAAAATGCTGAGATACTCATTTTTGCAATGAATATCTATACAGTAATTACCATATTTACTTTTCATTTATGGGGGAATAATCTGTTTTAATTAAGCCTAACTGAAGAATTTTTATCAGATGTAATTATCCCTTCCGATAAATATGTCTCTAGTAATTACAGTTAACCATGGGATTTATAGCTCTTAAGTCATTTGGTGGGAAACATAATAAATCTTTAGTAATACATGCTAAATTACTATAAATTAATTCAGATCATTAACATAATAAACAAATTAGGATAATTTCACTTAATTAGTTTGGGTGGTTAACTCAAAATCCCTTGTAAACCTTCATGGTAATCAAAATTTTACCAGTATTTTTAGAGATAATTTTTTGTAACAAACCTGGTTGAATATTTACCAAGAAAATTAGATCAATTTTGTAAGCACATAGTCCTTTTAGATCAGAGAGCCTTTTAGGGATTGATGCTGGGTAACTTTTTAAACGCAGATAATTGTGCCTCCCAGGTTTGCACCATTGCTTAGTGAACAGCCTGCAAGGTGGCAGAGTGAGGTTTTAGAAGTCAAGTCCTTCCTCTCTACTTCCCTGCTCTCATGTTTGCTTGTCCTCCAAAGGTGGGAACAAGGAAAGGTAACAACTGAGCACTCAGTGATCAGGAATAGGGGGATTCCACAAGGAAAATAAAGTAGCTCGGCCAGGCAGAGGTATATGGTCAGTCTGCGTTACCCCCACTGGCTGCTTCCCCTCTGCTTCAGGGGCAATGTACTGTGGGGACAAAATTGAACTGACAGCCCTAAGGACAGACAGGGCTGCAGCCTCTTGCTGAGGCAGACCCCAGCATGCCCTGTCAAACCAGCAAGTGCAGGTGTCTCCTCACAAAGAACTGTTTATTCCCTGTTCCACACCAGGGCAGTGCAAGAACAGCACCCCGGGGAACTGACAACATCCATGTAACACAATGACTATCAGAAATCCCTTTGCCATGTACTTTTCCAACTGAACTGTTGGTGCATCCAGCAAAGATTTTCCTGCAGCAGACCCTGTTACTCCTCCTTTGCACAGACTATGGAGAAAAATGCTACGGAACGTCCCTGTGCTGACATACAAAGAGTTTTGACTCCTGCTGACAAATACACCATTCCAGCAGCATTTGCACCTCCTGCTAGTTGGAGATAAGTCTTGAGCTTAGTTCAGCCAAGTCAAAACCCATCTATATGTTTATACCAAAACCACTCATCAGATTACATGTTCAAGGTGAGAAATACAGATGAACACAGATGAGCTTTTTACTCATGAACTTCTGGAGCTTAATATTCTTAGATGAACTCAGACAAGCAAGGAGCTTTCCTGGAGGCAAAATATCCCTCATAAATAGAGCAGGAAATAATAAAAAATTATCAAAAGAACTTTTTAAATCTTTTTTTTTCCAAAAATCAGGTCTCTGAAAATTCACTGCACATAAGGAAAAATGAGAAAACTAGTCAAGATCCCCCAGATTGGTTATGGGCCCAGTTTAGTCTTAACATTTTCTCTGCTCCCTCCCTGTCCAGCACCAGTCTTTTGTACTCCCATAAGGACCTTTCTTCTGGGCTCCCTAGACAGCTCTGCCCATAGTGGATCCAGTATCCATAGAAATCTCCTAGACAGCAAATGCCCCTGCTGCCCCCTCCCACCTCCAGTCCCAGGAGGGAGGCAAGGCAGGCAGAAGGTGCAGCGATCACACACTAACACAGCAGCTTCTCAGCAACACAAGCCAGCAAAAGGAAAAAGGAGCAAAGTCATGACTTTAAACAGGCCTTTATTTCACCCAGGAGCCATGGCATGACTCAGAAGCATGTCTCCATGTCAGCCTAAAGGCTGGAGAAATGTTCATTTGATGCCCAGTACTGTTTAAACTGTCCCAAAACTGAGAAGTTCATAACAGACTCACTCAGAGGAGGCATGGCAGATTCTCCCTCTCCTGAAAGCTGTGACTTTAAGGGCTCAGATTCTTTGGGGAGAATTCACTCCTACATGCTACATAATACCCAGGTTTAGTGCAATACAAAGGATGCATCATGCATAGAGCTGAAGCTGTCCTTCCATAAAGGAAAGAATTTCACCCTTAACTGAACCTTTTAATGCATCAGAAATTGTCCACCTTCATGTTTTATTTTCTAAAGATGGATGGATGGTACAGACGCTTTATTTGAGTTAGTGCTGGAAAACTCAAAATCCTATTTGTATTTCCAAACTGCCATGTTAACTTTCCTCCCATTTTACTTAACTCATTTTTTACCTTAGTCATATTAATGGTTATGTAATAATATTAGACAACATTCACTAACCATTAACTCCAAAAATAATGGTTGTGCTAAATCAGAGCTAATTAGCGTGTCACAAACTCCAGTCCTAGCACAGGGTGATGACTGAATGAAAAGAATGTAATGTCACTTCACTGAGAATTACATATACAATTTTAAGAGGTATTTTAAATATTTTTCTTAATAGCTGTCAGCAGAAACGATGGGATGTGATTCTTTAGAGAGCATTGCTCTTTACTAAGTACAGGCAAGTGAGCCATCATCAGCCTTACACTGGCTGCAGAAAACAGATTTAATATTAATTTATGAATAGCTGAACTTTTTCTCTTTAACGTTTAACAGTGAATTATGCTCTAAATCCTTTATATTTCACTGCACATCAGCAAGGTTGTCAGGAGCAAAAGATCAGGATAACATAATTCTTATGGCCTGTTCTCACGCATCCCTCATTTACTCCTGAAGCAGCCAGAGTCATCCTGAAAGCAAGACGTGTGGGGTGGCAAAATTTAAATGTGAAATGAGTTGCTCTTTAAGGGCCATCAAGTTTTTAAAAGCATAACTTCCAGCTGAAACCATGCCTTCCAGCTGAAACCATGCAAGTGGGTTTTGTTCCCTCAGACAGACACTAAGTCATACACATTCGTTTCCAGAGCCCATGAGCAAAGGAAGGTCAGGCCACCAGCCATGCCTCTGTACCTGCATCCCAATACACATCATGGGCAGGAAGAATACGTAGATGGCAAAGCCTCCCAAGGCACAGTATTTTCACCTTTTCAAATCTTCTCTCTAATTCATTTAATAGCATAAAAAAAATATGCAGCTGCACCACTTCCTCGGTGCCTTGTCAGTCACAAAGCACACTGCCAAAACAGTTAAGTTCTGCCATTGTCATCAGCAGATCACAGCATTTTATGGATTCCACACACTTTTAAATCTCCAATGTCTTTGCAACGTAGAGCTGATACATCAGGTTTCCACATACAGTGGAAAGATGCATGACAGCTTCAGTAGTCTCAAAGACCAGACCCCTAAAAACTAATGTTACGACTGTGAAGGCAAAGACACTAACAACATGTTCATGGCACACTGCAGAATCACAGTATTAACACTGGTTCTCTTTTAACTTTCTCTTGCTTTCCACATTTACGAACCATCTACAAACATACGTAAGATCAGATATCTCTTACTGCCAGTAAGAATATAAAAAGATTCAGGCCTAAAGGACCTATTTATAGAAGACATCTTGGCAGACTTTTTCATTTGAAAGAAAAGAAAAAAAAAAACAAGGCAAAAAATCACCAAAGTCTTCACAAGACCAGCAGAAACTGTGATTCTGTCACCACACAATGCAGAATCTTGGCAAAGCCCTGCCCAGCTTCTTCCCAAACCTTCCTGTGCAACATGGAATGAGGAGCAACATCACAGAAAAAGCCACACAATTCACTGATGTCACATCAGGCTGGGCTTTTTATATTAACTTTGAGAGAAGCCATCCCCATGCCCATCCCTTCCCTTTCTGGATGCTCCATCTCTGGTTTCCACAGATGCCAACTCCTACCCTGGGTTTATGGTTCCCAGAAAGCACTGAGGCAATCTTAGTGCTCAGCCCTTCAGTGAAAATGGTCACAAAAAGCCTCAAGAATACATAGCCACAAAATGCCCTTCTGCTACCCATATCATGATATTCCTGGACACCAGCACAAGAACTTCACTGTAAGTCATGTTTTTTTCTACTATTCAAAGTAAGAAACTAAAATGCAAAATTCATTATTTATTTAGATATAAAATGGGCAAAAAGCTGTTAATTCCAGGTTCCTGGAACCCCAGACATCACTTCAGTATTGAGAGTGAGCATTGAGAGCAGAGGCTTGAAGTTCTGGGGAACAGGCTCCAGTTCAGATGCAACCAGAAAGCTTAACTAAGACCAAGGTGCAAAAACATCAAATACCTGGTGCAATATCCAAAAACATGTGAACTACTGTAGTACAACTTTCACTGCTGAGCTTTGGCAGTTGAATTGCATTTCTCTACCATTTCAGAAACCCAAGATCCTTCGATTAGACCCCACAAGGGTGACTCTCTAACACCTAATGAAGGAGAAGGTTTTAGTTAAGGATCTGACCTCTGGTATTATGATGATTTAGAAGGACAGTGAGTCCTCCACAGGAACATCCACATGACACTTCACAGTACAGTATTGCCTTACCAAGCAGACAATGGAAGAATGAAGGGGAAAGGCTTTTATGTAAGACTCTTTATTGTTACCACTACCACCTAGGTGTTCTGTCTACTTGAAAATCTCTGATCTCTCAGGTGTGGTGAAACACTGACTAATGCTGGACATAAAATTGGTTTAACCTCCATGATCTTCGTAACTCAGATCGTTTCCTGGGTAGCTGAAAACTCGACAGGCTTCTGCTCTCTACTCCCCGGGCTATTTTCTCCATGACAGTAAATACATCCAGCACTACTGCTGCATCACCCCTTCAAGTGCTGCTGGTACAAACCATCGATTGTAATTTTATAATGCCATAGAGGCTGGTTGTTACATTAGGTAATCATGAGGTAGTGGTTACAGAACTAGGCAAAGAAAGTGAAGCCTCAGGCTGTTACAGTAGCCAACAAACCTGTCATTAATTACTGAGGAAAAGCTTTCTGCCTTTTAAATAATTTATGCAGCTGGATCTACAGTAGCAAAAGATTAAACGTAATTAAAATGGAATCTTTAAATTCCAAGGGGCAGGCTGACCTCAGGACTCAGCCAGCATCAGCAGAGCACAGATAAGCACCACAGCTAATGACGATCCTGCCCTCAGGCTGGCACACAGCACTGGAAGTGCTCGCTCTGGACTGGGATTTCTTTTTTGAAATAATTTCAGACAAAGATAAAGACCTGCTAATCTCAAGCTTGCACATTGGATGCCTTGCTTAAGCACTTTATCCTATGACCAGCATATCTTTGGAAGGGTTTCTTTGTTTTAGTCTTTGAGGTTTAGTGAAGGGTAATGTAATCTTCCAACAGGGTTAACTGACCTGCTAGGTTTCAATTTAATTGGGCTGTGCTGTAGTTCAAGTCCTATGTACATTCAGAAAATCTTTGGATGAATTCAATCCGTATAAATAATATAGTCCCCTAATACGCAAAGCAGCGTGCTAATGCACTCCAAACTCATTTGCATTCTTCTTTCACAGGGAACAGCTTTTATTATACTGTATTTCAAAATTAAGTAAAGTGTGGCAAAATATTAACGTCATCACTATGCTTCCTTACATCAGTCCTTGCTGTATGTCCTGTTATGTCTGAAAATAGAGCAGTATTGCCTCAGTTTTCTGAACTCCAAAGTTTACAGAGGAGACTTTTTTCCAGTCTGCTAGATTCAGGTATCAGGCATGAAAAAATTCTCAAATCAAGTGCCTTCAAAAACTCTTGGACATTTTGGCTTTCCAGAGTAATTCCAGAGCTCTAATTCCAGATCTGTCCTGCTAGCAACATGTGGAAAAGTCTGAATTTACATTTTTATATATACACACATATATAGTATGTCCCATCACTGTAAGAAGACATGACTATGCTAGTCCTCAGCCTATGTTGTTCATCAGATGAATAACCTGATCAGTAAAAATAATTTCCAGCTCTACTGTGGTTTTAGAATTTTTTTTATTTATTAATTTTAATACTACTTGAAAGCATTCTGCTCTATTATCTTTGTCTCAAATGTAAGAGATTTTTTCTTCAGTGCAGATTTATGTCTTTTTGCATATATCCAATACCTTACTTTTAAATTAAAATTGTTACAGTAAGAACACGACTTCCTGTTTGTCTGCAACCTCTGGTCAATACCTGTATTGCTTTATCTCTGCACAGAGGAACATCATACAGTACGTAGTCCACAGTACAGTTAGTGTTCTTCCTTAAGACTACCTACCAGTTAAACTTATTATTACTTTTCAGTGTTCAGGTTACCTGGAAAATGGTACTTGATAAAAATATCCCCCCATTCTACTGAGTATTCCCCTAACACCACAATGGTTAACCTAGATTAACCTCAACATAGTTAAATTTGCCTTTCATGTCTAATTACGCCGTGTGATGGGATATATTAGTTCCAATCCTCACAGTCACAAGGGACCTGTAGTTTCAAGTGACCTCTGTACTTGGACAATAATCTAAATAAAAAGAGACATGGAAGCAGGATTAAGGCCTAGACACGTAGGATTTTGTATTAGTTTCCAAGGTCAGTTTAAAGATTTGAAGAGTCTGGGCACTGTTCTAGTTGGGTGCTCCTAGAAAATTAACCTGTTTCAAAACTGATAGCAGGGAAATAGTAAATAATCTGTCTGTGCACAGATTAACTTTATATCACAAGCTTGTATCCTGACAGATTCATCTGCCATCCTCAGCTCCCTGTGCTAGCAATTCACTTACTGTATTGGAGAATATACAGAAGCACTTTGAAACGAGCTAATGGTCTTTCCTGAACAATAAACTGTTATCTAATTATTATACAACAATCAAAGTGGGTTTTGATGCTCTGTTAATTTATTATTTTGCAGGTGATGAACTTCTCATCAATCTACTTTTCTCATTCATTTGTGTTCAATTTGCATTTAAAACCCAGTCAATGTAAGTTAATAAAATTGTGTCAACTAATCACTAAGGAAATGTTAAATTGGTACAAAATAAACCTTGCTTCAAACATGTCTCAAGGCAATTGCTTTGCACACTGGACAAAGCTATTTAGACTGAAAAGTTCATGGTACCAAAAGAAGAACTACAAGAAATTGAGTTTTAAGTTGTTGCTGTGAATAAATCTTGATTTGAAAATTTCAATGTACAAAAACAGTGCAGGTCTTAGTGTTACTTTTTTTCCTCACACAGCAAATGTGCCTCACTGCATTCCTCTTAAGGCTACACTTCAGTTGTGCAACTGGGCATGAGCAGGATGGAATGGAGTGCTAAGAATACTCAGCCAAAATTCAAGACATCTTGTGTTCTTATGTTCCACATCACCAGCCCAAAACTGACTGAACTTTGCACAGCACCTCAAGCAGCTTCTCTCTAGTAGGCTGGAGGCTCTAAGGGCATGCCAGGTAGAGGAAGAAGATATCAGATGATCAACACAACAGCACAAATTTATTTGTGGCTCCAGCAGAGAACTGATGCCTGAAGTTCTTTTCTCTGGTTGTCATCTAGAGACACATCTGTGAAAATGAGAGTTTTGCCACTGGCTTCACTAAGGTAAGGACATTCCCCTTCAGACAAGTCATTGTGAACCTCCAGTGAACCCCAAAGAGAGCACGTGTTCAAGCAGGTCAGCAACCTCCCCCACTTCACACACTGCTCATGCTGAACTGGCCCTGTAGTAACTGCCCCGAAGGGCTGCATGTCAACCAGCAACAAACACATCTATTGGGTTTATATAATCTGTACATCATCCAAGTGGTTCTGGCCCTTCTAATATGCTTTGATACTGTTTAGCACAACATGGGGTTTATATTTGTCTCTCTCTTTTTACATCTAAATTCAACTGCCATATACAGTAACAGAGCATTTGTTTATCAGTTCTGCCTCCTGAATAATGCACTGAGCAGCACTGTAGCATTGCTCTAGCAAGTTACCCCCTTTCACAGCTGGCAGTCACTGTGTTTACACATCCCACATTTGCTCAGTCTCCTCTGTGCACCACAGTTTCCTCTCCCACACAGTTGAGAGTCCCTTCCCCACTCTACAGTTAAATAAGAGTTCAAAAGCCCTCTCATGTTGGATAGCAGGCTGGCTAAGAAAAGCAAAGGTGCCTGTGCCAGTAAGGCAGGCTGTTACCTGCCCTGTAAGGACATGATCCAACAAAAAATTACAGCCAGGACAGGAAACAGAGTATGCCTGAGTAACCCCAGCCTGTCATGTTGACTTACATCAAGGGACACCTTCCCCCAGGCAGCCCTCGCGGCTCCCTGCTGCTATCTCCAGCTCAGGAATGAAAATGCAAAATGACAAACCCTTGCCCTGTGGTGCCTTCCCTAGAGGGTTAGCATTTCCCATGCAGTCACTTCTGCTTCATAGAAATAACAAAACTCACAAAGTTCGATATTTTTTCCAGGCCCAGTTCAATGGCAAGTCTTATATTCTGGCAGCTACCCAGTGGGCACAAAGCAACACAGTCCTGTTGGATGGGAAAGATGTGAAAAATCCGTGGACTTGTACCAGTTGTCTCCAGTGGAGGATCTGGACCACTGTACTTCACAAGAGTTGGCTAGGATCAAAGCACTACTAATATTTAGGGTCTGTAAAGAGCTAAAATTAATAAAACATTCAAATCAGGCAGCAGAAAAATACCCAAAAGGAGAGACAACATAATTATGTTCTATAACTTCCTAAAGTACTTTCAGCACCCACATCTCTGTGTATGACTTTTATTATTAATGACTTAAATATGTAAGTAACAGGACTGTGCTACCATTTGCAGTTCATAATTATGCAACATTTTTTCTGCCACCACTGATTCACTAATACTAATTCTGTTTAACATACACTGTGTTGAGAACTGTACAATAAATCTCATTATATAAAGCAATAACATCTCCCAACCTTGTCTATGTGATTTCTCTCATCTTACCCAGAATACAGTTCATCTTTTTCATATTTGCTATACACTGCTTTGGGAATTAATAGCAATAAATGCATGTTTGTATTACATAAAATGAGAATTCTAGCAGAATTGTATTTGTTGAAAGGTCAGTACTGAGAGCACCTCACTGAACATAGTGTATCAGCTGGGAATCAAAGGTCTAGAAAGTATAAAATGTATTACCAGTGGAGTCAGAACACAATCTAATTTAGCATTCTTTTCAAATACACACTACCATGAAAATATTTTACTTGTCAGTTCCTTTCTCCATTTGACACAGATATCTTCTTTAATGTTATATTGGTACACTCCGAGACAAATTTTACTATTTGTTCTCTTAGCCCTTTAACCAGATCCTTTACTGCTCTCCATCTGAATAACTGGACCAGACTTTATATTCATTTTCACAATGGTCAATGATATTGTTACATTACAGGTCTTCATAGTGAAAAATAAATATTCAAAGTTAATTCTATATTCTGCATGAAATTTCTATACTTCTGTAATGAGAGTGTACCTAGCTTGTATAATTCAAAACTCCTACAGCAACTCCATGAATATTATAGTATTATTCTAAAATTAACTTTTATGTGCATTTTGCTGCAAGACAGTTGAGCAAAGAATATAGATACAGTTAAGTCCAGACATAGTAACCTCTTCTGAATATATTTTAGAGACCTGCAAAACATTATACATCTAGGGAGAAAAATAAGATAAAAATATTGTTTTACAAATTACTTGGCTTACAGAAAGCTTTAATGAATATTCTCAGTAGAGAATTAAAATTCAGTACTTGTTCACTGCAAGACATTGGTTTTTCTTACTAACTTCTCCTTAGTTTTGAAAGGATAACTGAGAATTTGTGAGCCACAACATCCATTAGGGTGCAAATGCTATGGATATAGCAATATTTGCTGCACTTCTGTCCACCACAATTGATTTTCATCTGACTAAACTTATTATTTATCTATGGAAAACAAGAGTTCTCCTGGACAGTTCTGTGTTCGCAAAACTTTACCTATCAGTCTCCAAATGTCACCAAAATATTAAATAATTTACACTGAAGCATCATCCTGAGCTAGTAGGCAAACCAGTTATGTGAGATACCTCTCCTCACAGCTTTCTTTTTTTTCCTTCCTTACTATCCTATTGGTACAATTGTATCTATAAAGCAGTCCAACATGGACAAGTAGGATTTAATGATCCACTAAAAACCCAGAAGTAGAATTGTGGCTGACAATTCATCTTCTGTTTATTTACTCAAGCTCACAGCCAGGAAAGCAGTGTAGCAGCATTCAGCTCTGACCTTGTTCACAGTAATAGCAAAAGCACATGCTTAACTCTAATCACGTCATTGCTCTCATCCTGGATTTAATTGTTGCCTGGTTGCAGATGCTTTCCAGAATGATCTCTCTATGTCAGTCATTAAGATTTATATGCACAGATTTAATGGACCAACTTCAGACTTCTTTTTTATTAATGTCAATGGAGGGAAAACAGTCACCTGAGACATCTGCACACTTGCAAGACAATGCCTGTACTTCTGACAGCCACACAGCCTTATTCTACTAACTCTAACTATACTGACATGTTCCTCCTCGTACAAGTGTCTTTTCCCACACAAGCAGCAGCATGGGGAGGAATGATTGTTCTGCCCTGAAACTGGTGGTCACACCCAAAAGCTTCATTGCATACTCCAAAATAAAGATCAAACAAGATTATATCACTCTGTCCAAGCAGTATCACTTCTAAATGTATCTTTATCGACTGTTCTGAACATATTATCTTATTTTGAAACATACAGCAAAATGAGGGCTTATCTCCTACCTAAAACATCTGGGTGGCAAGCAGCTTTCTGATCAAGGTGTGTAACTTCCATTGGCTTTCAAAAAAAAAAGTTAAAAATAAAACCTTGTTGTACAACTGATCTCTGATGCCCGAAGTCTAGCCTTAAAACATCTCCTATCTCCCAAGAAGCAGCAAAAATTATCTGTCCTTACTCAAGATACAGTGTTTGATCCATGTTGTGAAGAGGCACAACAGCATATTTAGATTGTATCACAAAGATGATACAACGCTCAACAAAAAGCATTTTGCACAGAAATCGCTGCTGTCATTGTTCACTGTCCTTTACAAGATACCAGAGATGTGCTCTGTGCTGCAGAAAACACAGAATATGATTTAGTTTGCACGTCAAGGCATATAAACCGAAATAAGGAATATTTGGAAGTTGACCACATCCTGTATTAATATCCAGACACACCAGGACACTGACTATGATGTAATGTGTTCTAGCTGGAATCTGCTTCCTTATATGTTCAGATTTTTTGCAACTGAAAAATTAAATTATTAATTCTTAGGGGAAAAAATGTATTTGCAGTTATGCATTAACTAATCTTCCATTGTTAAATGGGAAATTAGGAAGAAAGATGAAAATCTTTATCCTTTACAAAACCAGAAGGGCCTTGACTGCATAGCTTTGTACTTGACTTTTGGTACAGTATTTCTACAAGCACACAGCTCCCACTAAAGAAACGCATCGTGTTACATAACCATGGTACTTCCACTTGATACAAGTTAGCAGCACGTGAACTGCAAAATTGAAAGTTTTCACAATAATGCTGTTTTCTGCCTATGCAGTGGAAAAGCTCTGAGACACTTGCCAAAACTCTCCACAAAGTAGGGAAACTCAGATTTATACTTAAACATTTTTCCATCAACTCCCAAATGCAACCAAATATGAATTCATAGCAGTCTTTATAGAACAGAGAAAGGAAGATCTAGTTTGCACACAAAGGAATTTCAGATTTCTTTGGTAAGAGAGAACCTGGAAAAAACTAAATTCTGCAGACCCAGCTCCTGTCACATGGACCCCTGAACACAATTCAAAGTTGAAAAAACAACATCTGGAGGATAATCCCTTCTTTAGCATATTTTTGTACATCAGCAAGCACAGAGATGGCAGAGGAACACCCTTCACCCCTAAGTCACTGATACAAACCTGGCACATCAGAGCCATGAGAAAGCCACTGCTTGGGCAGCCATGGGGGAAACAGAGAAAGTTTGCCCTCTGCTCCTAACAAATGAGTTACTGGACTCTGAAAACTATGGCCATAACATGAGCTATTTCCCTTCTAGTGACAAGCTCCAGAAGGAAATAAATGCCTGTATCCATTTTCTTGTTCAGCTGTCACGATCTTGGCCCCATAGACACTTATTTCCCCCCCCCCATACATGTTCACTGCCTAGGAATAGGTGGCTGCACTGTGCTGCATGTGGATTTCCATTGCAAGACCTGTCATCCTGGCACTGCTCACAAAACACCAATGTTTTTCTGCCCTGATGACTGCTTCATTGCTGTGACTCTGATGATGAATGAGCAGTAAACATGCCACAAAATTAATTCAACCCTATGGCAGATTATTGTGAGAAGCTGAAAATTACAAAAATAGACTCATTCTTATTACAGCTTTAAGACTGATAGGTAAATCTCATTCACAAAAGGAAACTATAATGACACAAACATAAATGTTAATGTGAGGTTCAAACGCAATTTTAAATATTTATCTTGCAGAGGTAAACAGCCACAGTGAATATCTGAAGAGTAAACACACATTAAATCAACTCTAGTGCTTGCAAACTATTCTCAAATGCATTTACTTAAAGGCAAAGAGTCTTCATTGCCAAGAGCCCACACATTCACTGTCATCAACATACTTGAAAAGCACCAGCCCCGTGTGAGCAGCCATTTCAACAGGTCAGCTCTCTGCCCAGCAATCGCATTTCCTGGACTCTCTCATCACAGATTCTCAGGATGGGTTTGCTCTTTAAAATTGAGACTGAACATTTTTCCAAAAAGTGCACACAGATGTCAGAAAAACCCTCCAAAAGAACTCTTAACATCTCCCTGCTGGTTTTGAGATGGAGGCAGTTTAGAAAGCCAAAACATGGTTGCACATGCTTACAATAGTTTTGTTTTCATTGTCAAAATCCTGGACTGGTACCCAATTGTAGCAGTGCATCTAAAACCCATTGAAATTTTCAATGGCTTTGAATAAGTTTTTTTTTGACAGTCAATATCCTAACATTCCACAACTTACATCTTTGGAAACACGTACTTTTCGCTATTTCCATATAATAAAGCAAACAAGGTAAGATTGTATCAAGAAAAAAGAAAGGGGGTTAGGAACTATCAGACTGCTTCTTCCATGTTATCCGTAACATGGTTTATGCATCAGTACTTCAAACTACAGAACAGAAAAGTGAAGTCTTAATAACTTTCTATTCTAAATGAGTCCTTTGTTTTCACTTTTTAACACAGACACATTTTCAGCTTTCAGAATCTCTCAGGACAGTAATTTTGCACATTGCCAAAGCTGGGCATTACTTATCAAAGAGTAATTATGATATTCAATGAAGAGCAGTTAGTGAGAGCTCTTTGTAGGTTCATAAGAGTATACGACAAGGAGTTGGAAACAAGGATATCTAATTTTTGTCTGCATAATGTAACTAATTATGCAACAATCCACAGATTAAACAAACCTTGTATAAACAATGCATTCGTTTGTAGGCACTCTCTTGGTTTAGTTAAGCAATTGCTTCACTAATTCTTGAGGTATCATTAAAACCTTCCTAATTTGGACACAGATGTGTATCATAATATCACTTCCAAATGTAACCCTTGATACTTCAATGAGGGAAAAAACATTTTTCTCACACTTTCTAATTACTTGATATAAAAGGAAATAACTATCACTAATGACAAAATCAAAGGGTTTAAGATGTAGTTTTACTAGGTTTTGCATACAGCAACATTTCTTCAAGTGATTTCCCCTTCACATGGAGTTTAATGTATTATAAAGGAGAACAATCTAAACCCCTAGGACATTATTTGAACTTGGTCACTCCCGTGAAACAGCAGGAAACTCCTTGGCTATAATAATGATGCCCAGATATGGAGACCATTGGCAATTTAGGCCAAAGATGAAGGCAGTTAATGGACCAACATCAGATGTTCTTACATTATGAACATGCTTGGTTTACAGGATTAATTATGCTAATATGTTGTAAAAGAGCTTACAAGTACCCGGCTTTAATGTGTTTACCCCTGAAGACCATCCAAAATCTGCTTTGTAGGCAAGGCTCATGAATTATTACAGGCCTAAGAAACAATTGCTATGATATCATCTTTTTAAGCATTCAGGCTGTACATACTGTAAAAACAGTGAGCAATCTATTAAAAAACAGATCACTTACAAACAGAGAATATAATAACGTAAGATTAATTAGATAAAGTTAGGTAAAACTAAAGCCAGATAAATTAAATAAACAGATACTTTCACACAAAGAAAGACCTTTTAGTCCAGGAGCTGTGGAGTATTTCATAAGCATGGGGTCGAACGTTAATCACTGAAGTTCACATCTAATTCAGCGAGCCACTTTTCCCCCATTACTGCCAACGTCTCATGGCCAGCTGCTCAATACCTGTGAGCCTTGAGCAATGCCACCTCCCTTTTTCCTTCCCAGCTGTTTTTCTTGCATGTGAGAAAAGGAAAACAAGAGTAAGATAGACAGATCAGCCAGGTTGGCAGCCACCTCTGGAGAAACCAATCCAAATCAAAGTCTCCTTGCATCTGTTTGCCAGGTCCCTTGGGACAATGAATCTCACTTGAAGAAACCTGCCTGAGGACACGTAGTCCTCACACTGTCACAAGTCCTGGGCCTCCTTAGGCAGACATATGCTTTCTAGTCTCCTGCCACATTACTCTTAATTTAAGAGGCACAAGTCTTGTCGGGCACAGAAATGTGGTACACACCAGAGTTAGCAGGTAACTGTGCTGGTTGCAAACAATGCATTTTATTCGGAAAAAAAAAGCCCAGAGTCGCCTTACAAGCAGCACTGCTACAAAAGCTGGATTTGAAGGGCTGTGCTTAGCAGTAGTGCAGGTCTCGATATAGCATTGTTAGGCACAATTTATGGCTATAATTTCAAAATTAAAGTAAGACAAAGCACTGAACTGAAAAGAGCTCAATTAACATGCAGGAGGCCAAACTTCCTGCTGATATAATTTCTCCAACTTCAATGGAACTGGAACAGAAGTGAATCTGGCTCATTATTTCCTATTCTTCTGAAGACACACAGATGATACTATCTGTTATACTGTTATCACAGCATGGAAGTAGTTCTGTAATAGTGACCACTAATGCCAAATGCTGTGGAAGATAAATGATATTTCTTGCTTCTGAACAATGAACAGAGATATTATCTGGTCTCACATAAGCCAATATTCAGTGTAAGCCCTTATACCATGCCACAGTAACTGCCATGCTCTGGCTAAATGTGAAGCAAGCCATGGATGCAGACTTCTGAATGAGCAAGTTAAAGATTTTAAATGTTCTCTGTCTGAAGTAAGGAAACGTAGGACCCAGTCCAAATCCCACTGCTGATGTGGATTACCTCCCTGCCAGCAACAGGTTTTCTTCCCCTCAGAGCTCAGACTCTACCCAGCTATGTGTTCTACCTATTTTGCTTCTAATTTCAAAACTGCAGCCTCTTTCGCCTATCCTAGGGTAAGCACTGAACAGACTCTGATCTTGGGTTGCTGATACTTTCTAACCTGCATGCTGGGCTTTCAAAACAAATTACTTTGTCCCGTTAACCCTTTTTATGCACATAGGTTCCTTACACCTGCCCTACAAACTAAGGATCACAAATAATGACTTCTTGTGGAATGGGACACCAGAAATTCACAAAAGCACTTTATTCTGTGCTTTTATCTTCAATCAGCTTTATGTTTTGGCACATGCAAACATTACCATATAGAGCTAATCTGTGAACAAACACTGTATTTAGCCAGGCTTGATGTCCTTTTAGAACTTAGTCCTTTTCAGCAGTAGCAACTCAAGAGATTTCATTAGTCTTGTTCTACTCTAGTCAAACATTTCCACTGAGGAACGGCAACTAATTAACCACATCAAGATTAATGAAAAATATAAGAAGCAAAGATACTGCAGTTGTTAAATTTAAAATAGCTCCTGTACTGCTACTTAAAAAATTATATATCAAATTTCATTACAGCCTCGTTTGAAGAAATGGTAAGAATTAATATTAAAAGCAAATCTTCATTTCTTAGATAGTCACTAGCAGTTACACAGCTGAATACCAGCAGTGTGATACCTTCATTTCTATGAAAAATTAAACACAGTTGTAAGGCTGGACCAGAAACAAAAGTATGTCTCAAGACATTCCCCAAGAAAACAAACACTGTTAGAAGATCCCTGTGGGTCAGATTTCACAGGTAGGTCATGTTTTGCCATCTGCTAATGGTATCACAGAGCATTATCAATTGAGACAGTGTGCACAGTTGCCTGGTGAGATACTGGATAGCTATGCAGCTGCCTTAGAAGAATTAGCCAGGACACATCAATTTGGTAACCTTACTGTAATGAAATGATAGATGACCAACTGGTGGGAAAGGCCACAGATTCCTGGATCCATGCAGTATTACCTTCTGAATGAAAGCTGACACTAAGTAAGACAGCAACATCTCTCCTCAGGTGGAACAAGCCTTCAAGGAAGCTCAAGCTCTTGAAAGAAAAGTATAATTTAAGCTCAGGAGAAACTCAGCTGCAAAGAAAAGCTTTGTTTTTAACAGATCTGAACACATCCTGAAATTGTTCTTCCTACGGCTTTTTGACAGCTGAAGCAGCATCCCTTTCTTGCTAAAACTGGCTTAGGAGAGCAAAGGAGATTTGCTGATCATAAAATGTACCATCGCCCCATAAATAACAGCATTTACATAAATAATTTGCAATTACTGGCACTCTCCTGTCTTGGAGATGAGTCCAAGGTATATTTCCATGTATACAGATGCATAGATTTAAAACATTTTTGCCATGGCCAAAGTGCTACTCAAATATTGCATTTCATGATTCATCTTACCTTCCCAAGTCATGCTGCACTTTTGATGGAAAACTGAAGGCCAACCTTTTGTAAACACAATTCCAATCTGTTTGAGTCCTAAAGAAGTTTGGCACTGAATTTTGGATCAGGCCATGACTTTGCCATAGGATCCAAGATGCAGCTATAGATTCCATCAGATTTTTTTGAATCTTTACACACATTTGGCTTCTAGTGTGGCTGATTATACATCAGTGACAATTCTCTGCTATTCACTATCCCAAAAAATGTATTGATATCCAAACAAATTAAGCTGCAATTACTTTTCTCACACCTTTGGAATATGCTACAACCAATACATGAACAGCTTGTTTCCTCGCTTTATATCTCAGCCCAAATATGTTCACTCTGAAAACCCTATTTGCTCACCATTATGAAGGGGCAATGTCTGACCCTAGTTCTCTTGGGAGACAGTCAGCTGCCTTGGCATTTGCAGCCAGATAGAAGTGCCACAGACACTGCTGTCATAGAATATTCAAGACTTCTGCCAAGATACTTTTTGTAGCAAGCCCATAAAACTGACCACGATATTTCTGGCTAAGTGGGTAAGAAAAAAGAATGTTTCCTGCATGAGCTAAAAACAAGGCTAATTAAATCAACCCTGAAATAATACTGAAACAACACAGTAAATGTTCCTCTCTCTCACTTAAAAGCAGAAAGTTCAGGCTGGTTGACCTGATTACTGCAGACCAGGATGACAAAAGAATTGACCCAATGGAAGAAGAAATCCCTCTGGGCACTTGCTGGCATGTGGTTTTGAACAAGGGGAAAATGCTGATATGCTGTAGGCTCATCAGGATGTCTGTGTGGTAAGGTGCCACATACCCATGAGTCACATCCTGTTCAAGGCACAAGTGCTCTGGAACCTGTTTATCTTGAAGAGTTTCCTGTAGGAGCTGAGTAACACTGAGATGCATCTGCATTTAGGCCTTCTGGGACAACCATGAGAAACCCCTGCTCAAAGTTGGCCTGAAAGAAAAGTAAGGCCAGATGCAGATGTTTTGATTTTTTAATGGCAGGCAGAAAGTCAGACTTCTAAAGCCATTCATGTGCAGCCATGGGGAACACTGAGCTGCTGTAGTGTTCATCAAACAGTTCTCATGCTTCAGCTGAGCTTTGCCTCTGCTCAGGAGAATGACAGTAAAAATAGCAGTCTACCTATTTTGGAATGTATTTTACTCTGAGCTCACTGGGGTCAGTAACCAACCTGTCCCTTCAGCAAACTTTATTTGGCTTCTTGTCATCTCCAGCTTGGAACATAAAGGAGCTTGAATGGTTGTTCTTGGCTCTCAGTTTCCTTCTGATAAACCACCAGTACAAGAGAGTCACCTGGCATTCCACAATTCCAGGTGGCCTTGTCATTCTTAGACCCTGGAGGACTAACAAGAGGACTAACAGCATTTGCTCTTGCTGCTGCCAAAGCCAGGACAGCACAGGTATAAGCCAAGGAAAAATGTGTTAAATATTAACAACTATTTTCCAGATTAAAAGTTTAATTATACAGAAGTTCTGCCTGTGGTGCAGAGTATATTATTTTAGGCAACATCACTTATCTAGGAAGATGTTTCTTTTCTCCCACCAAAGCAGACCCAGAACAACCATGAGAATGCAATGGACATGCAGAAGATCAAGTAGACCTTCCAGCCTTGAAATCCAGGAAACAGTAAGTTTTTAGCTCTACAGTGGAGGGGAGGACAGGGGAAAAAACAACAACAAAACCCCAAAAAAATAACACCCCTCTTTCACTATTTTTTTCAGCTACACAAGTATACACTGTATTTTTTCTCTCTAGCTTGTTCAGGTTTAGCCTCTCTGCCCACATTCATGCTGCTTGCAGATCCTGTTGTTTGTATACAGTCTTATGTTACTTTCTTACGGAGGAGAAAAATTACCAACAAACATGCACTCGAGCAGACAGCGCAGTGCATGTGCTTGTTAGCAAGGTATCTTTATTACAGCAAAGCAGTTAAATATTGCCCATGAAGCTGAGGAAGGGCACAAATGCTTTATCTAAATTACCTTGAGGTTTGAGGAGGTTGCTGAAGATAAAGTAGTCTATAGGGCTTACAAGAAATCAGCCCACGCACTCATCTGCTGTGGAACTATCAGCAAAACTGTTCCAAGACAGATTGCAGTCTTATGGCCCAGGACTCATGTACTATGTAACTGCTCTATCAAAATACACAGTGTGATATATCAGCAAGGAATGCTGCCAGTGGACTATTATTTACACAGAAAAAGGGCTGTATCCACCTTACCTTTCTTAATTCTCTAAGATCACTATAAAGAGCACAGGAGTCCACATGGGATTCTGAAGTAACACCACAGCAGAAATTCAGCTTTTCTTACTATGAAGGGAAATAAAGGACAGTGGAGAGATGCCTTCTGGTCCTATTTCTGTCTCAAGTGCATTGTATGAGGCCAGTGGGTATCCATACCAGGAGATTTCCAGGCACTAAGTAAAAAAGTGAGACATTGATATATCACCATTCAGTAGAAGACCTAAAAATTAAATAAATAAATTTGATTACATTTTTTCCGAATCTGACCTTTTCCTACCCATGTCTGCACATCCTCTCCCACATACACACCAGGGCCAGACCAGCCAGCAGGGAGGAGCAGAGGCAAAGAGCTCTGAGGAGGTTTCATTTCCTACAAGCATCTCACTTCTAATCCATGCAGTCAGCACCAAGTTTACACAACAGCCTGATTTGCAGGTGTGAGATTTAAAAAGAGGGAGCAAGACAGAGCAGATCTGCTTTCAGTGGGCACATTGAGCTGGGCTGATAGACTCAACCTCTCCCAGCACCTTCCCTGCAGGAGATGAGCACCAGACTGGACTGGATATTGCTCTGCTCCAACCCTACAGCTCCTGTGAAATTATGGGGGAAGCAGAGAGCTCCAGTTACCATGGCATCCCTGACAGCAGCCCTCCAAGTCTTACACTAATGAGTCTGGAGTCTGATGTTTACATGCTTAGTTTAAAAGTATAATGATTTAGGAATCAGCAGAATTACATCAGAGTAAGAGAAGCATTTTGCCTCAAGGCTTTCTTTAGAAATTACACATATCACTTTTAAATATGCCCACTAGCATTTTAGTGTACTTTTGAGATGTTTCTGCTCTGGTACAGCATCTCAAAAGCACTGGAAGAAAATTCATTTCTTCACCATCTAGACTGTAGGAGGAGAGGGGGAGGTTGGTGTCTCCAAGGAAATGGTTCAGAGCTAATACATGGAATCACTTTGTGTTTCAAATTTTCTAATAAGACTTTGACAATAAAGGCTCCTAAATCTTCATGCTTTCTGATTGATAAAATAGGGGTATCCCTGGGCAGAATAAGGACAGCAACAAACATGTTTCAAATTAAAGCATGAGCAAGATGTGACCCAAATATCTGCATGGTAGTGTACAGGCAACATTGCTTGTTGAAGCCTCAGGGAATTCACCAGGCACTGTTCAAACACTGTTGCTCCAGCACTATCGAGAGGTCCCAGAACAAAAGACACACAGTGATCAAAGTTGCATTTTCATGCATTTTTTGCTCAGTACCTCTCATTATAGTCCTGAGCCAGACAGGCAAAATGGCCAAGAAGAAGCAGCTAAAATTGCAGTTACAGCTGATGGTGCTTAAATGTGTAATTGTCACCATTATATGGCTTCAACTTTTTAAAAATAAGTTTCTCATGATTATTTCAAGATTTTGGCCTAATTCCAGTGGAGGTTTAAATGGGACTCATTCTGACAAGATATAGGATATTGTCCCAATACAGTCTCATTTGGATATGGGCCACCCGCAATTACCAACGAGCAGAGCTGTGCAAGATTAAAAGCACAGGCAGTATAATTTCCACCTTGTGTCCCAGGCTCTATGGATTTGTTACTCATCCAGCCTGTCCATCTGGGGAGCAAACAGCATGTACTCCTTGATGAGAAACTCTGGCCAACCGACCAGCTGTGAAAAAAATAGATTACTCTTGTCATTTTTTCTCCTAGGTAATTTGCTGGGAGTAAAAATATAATTTCTTTGAAGGTTTGCAGTTAAAAGAAGATCCAAGGGATGGGCCTTATTTAAAGTCCACCACACTTATTTGCTAAATGCAATTCTAAAGATATATTGCTGATGAAACAGCTTTGCCTGTCATTTGGGACACTGGAAAAGGGAATTTCTATTATTCAGAGTAATGCTAAAATCACAATGGCTGTTAAAGGGCAAAGTTCCTTATAAATGCACTACTGCACTCAATGAGAGAAAGAAGACATTATTAAAAAGGTATTAAGAAAATGAGAGAAAAAAACAATCATATGTTCCTGCTTCACACAGGAAACTGAACAGACAGATCTTTTCTTTTCCAAGAGGGTTTTGTGCAAAATTCCACAGTTGTTCTGAAATTGTAAGTTCAAAACAAATCAGTGACCTAAAACTGCTCTTAAAAGGCAGATTGCAAGTGACAGACTAAATGGCATTACAATATGAAAATTATACTTTTTATCTTAAACTCCATTGTAGTCACAGGTCTATTAGACAGCAGCTCACACATCATGCTCTCTAACAGATTCACTGCTTGAGCTTAAGAGGCAGAGGCTTTTGCTATAGCTTGTACAATTTTCTCCAGAAAACATCACAAGAGGGTGCAAGAAAAGCCACCTTTCCTCCAACAGAGTGAGAAGCCAAGCAGGTCCAGATAGTAGTCTGCCTTTTAAATCTATGTAAGTGATTTCTGCTCTGTGCTTCTCAGACCTTTGTATCTGATAAGCTAAGACTACTGGCTTTAAAATTTTTTAACATTATCCCAACTGATTTTAGGAAGTTATTAGTGATGAGCACAACAGCAGGACTTATTTACTCAGCACCTGCCCTAAACTATACCAACCAGTTGTAGATTTAGGCATATCAGTGCAGCAATCACCCTTTCAGGGACACAAGCTCTGTGGGAGTAAATCATGCCATAGAGACTTGAGAGCAGTGAACATAGTATGACCCCAAACTAAATCATGAGAAGTAAAATGCTCTATATCACCCTGTCTTTCCCCACCACCTCCCAGTTCTAAAATTAAAAAAGTAAATCCTATTACTTTTTTATACCTAAAGGAATATAAAAATCACTGAAAAATACTCTGAAATAGAGAAAATGCTGTTCTCCTTTATGATTCCCCCACCATCTCTGTTCCACATGATATAAATACCTTTCCTTTCCATGCATACTGCACTTTCAATACTTGGTAATGGAAAGAGATGGATCTCAGTAATTACAAAGAGGGAAAAGTCACAACAGGAGAACCAGTGCTTGCTGTGTGTAATGCAGCAATTGCTAACCTGACCTGACTGGCAGAGGTCATGCAGAAGGTCTGACTTCAGTGCTGTCTGATGCCTCTGACTGCAAGCACCAATCTCACCCAGATAACCGAGTGCTGGTGAGAACATCATCTTCAATGTTAAAAGGAGAGAGAAGAACAGATGTGTTCCCCCAGTTGTGAAAATTCTCTGCTAACAGCTGAGCTGTCAAAAGGAGATGATGGCAGGGAACCTACACTACAAGCATCTGTACAGACTACTTACTCCTATGATGTCAAAGACAGAATATCTTAGTGGACAGCACTCACCCAGCAGACGCAGCACTAAAACACAGGCACATGCTTTAGGAGAAATGACCTCAAGAAGTTAAACTGTCTCCCACTCTCATATTCCAAATTTGTAAGGAAATATGAAAAACACATCAAAAAAAGCAACATTTCTTATCTTTCTTTTATCATTTGTATGTTTCAATTTATTGTAAAGGAAAACAAAAACTACTAAATTCTTGGTGGGTTAGTTATTAGTAGAGTGAGACAGAGACTAGTTCACCTTGTAAGATTTGCTTAGTCTTGATTCAAGTAAACTTTCAGTAGACATACTGATGAAAAACACCTACTGATGATTTAGCATAAATCAATGGTAAAAATTTTACCATTTCCAAAGACTTTTCACCCCAAATACTTGCCACATTCTTCTAGTTTTCTTTGCAAATATGTATAAAGCAGCATGGATGCACCCAAAGACGTGCACTGAAGGAGCCAAATTCAACTCTTTGTCTTTCTTTCTTACATAGTAATAAGTAGTCACTCCAGTGGAAGTCAGTCTAAATAACAGTTTATGACAATTTTATTTAAAAATATATATGTCAAAAAAGGGGGGGTTGTACCCTGACACCAAAATTCACAAGTCTGACCATTTAATTATACAGAAATACATTCCACTATACACAAAGAAGGACAAATATTTGAGGTATATATGCATAGATGATTTATGTGTATTTCCTGCCCAGTATTTCAAGTATCCTAATCCTAAAGGGCCCAGTATCCTAATCAATGATTTACCATAAATAGACAACAAACCATTTCCCATTCATGATACAGGCAGCTGTGGTGAACATTATAAAATACTAACTCAATACACATTTGTTTTCTTTTGACTGCACTGAAATCTATCTAGTAGTGAATACCTCCACCACAAAGAGGGTCTGACACTGAATTAAGAGCCATTTAAGCCTGAAAAATTAGTCTTTATCAGACCTGTGCACTGAACTAAGAAGGCAACACGATTCAACTGCGCAAGGCTGTGTTTTAAGTAAAACGGACAGAAGGCAACATGCCCAAAACCTACAGTGTTCTACTGCTACATGAGCTAAAAAGATATTTAGCCAAATATTCTGCTGGCATATGCCCATTGACTTGGAGTCAAGGCAGTCAGAGCAGTACAGAAGCTGCTAACAATTAACCATATTCATACACACAGAAATGCATTGACATGAATCCACACACATACCCTAGCTTATTCCTCATGCAGTTACCAGATTAGTCGTCTTGTGGGTACAAAAAGATACATGCTCATATTTTATACAGTACATTTGAAGTTTGAGCTACAAAAAGATTTCTGCATGTAAACGTATGGGTACATTTCCTCTGAGTGGAGAGGTATGTCAGGAGAATGTGATTTCACAGCCAGATCTGTAGCAACCACCCCCGAGACAACCCCAGAGGCAGTTCCACAGCCAGCTGTTCAAGTTCTCAAAGACTTCAGGCAGTAAGCCAGAGCCAAGCCCAGATGCTGCTATTGGGAGCTTTCCAAAGCTTTACATCTGGATCCTGCTTCTGCCAAATGCCCCATCTGCCTACGAGGTGATAAATTCCACCTCTCAGAGGACAAGTAGCAAGAGAACGCAGCAAGGAAAGGGACCACCAAAGGCACCAAATCGATACAAGAGACAGTTAACACTTAGTTGGAATTTAAGAAAGTATTTTCTCTGTTTGTCCTGTTCCTCATTCATACACCAGTTTTCCACAGAAGGCCCAAAGTACTGCTTTTCTGTGGTTTTCAGCTACAGGAACATCCAATATCCAGGGGACCTGAAGCAACAAGTTGTGTGCCAAGTGTGCAAGGGCAATACAAACGGATTCTAGTTTTAGTTCTTTTCCCCCCAACATGCCAAGAGATTGCTCAGGGAAGTTTGAAGAGTGTAAGGATTTAAAAACAGTCACAACATAGAAGTATCAATATACAGTTCTGCCCAGAGACAGGACTGTCCTTGAGAAGGGTTGTAGGTTTTAAAAACAGAGAGGATTAATTATGTTCAGGAGACAGAACTAGTACTCTTAGAGTAAAAACATATTCCTTTATGCTCGTGAACAGCAGGGAGGAAGAGAAAACTGCACAGGAAAATATTCGTCTACTAGTGGGGCAACATGTCATATTTGCAACTGAGGACAATATCAGAGCAGTCAAAGAGGAAGAATTCAGTCCATGAGAAGTCACAAAGGACATTCTGTATCCAGAACTGTAAAGCAAGAAGAAATTAAAAAAAAAAACAACAACAACAAAAAAAATCCACTGTGGAAGCAGTCAAATGTGCTTAGGGTTTATATTGCACTCCTTTTTGCCACCTTCTCTTTCAAAACTAGCAGTAGCTCAAATCCCTGTGAATTTCACAGAATTCTGAGCTCTTCTCTCACACTAAACTGTAGAAAACTCAGCTTGGGGTGGAACCCTCATTGAAAAGAACTTCTCTGAAAAAAAATCCATAGCATTATGTAGCTCAAAGCCTTTGTAACATCATTATTCTTAACAGCACTGGTTTGTACACCACCCTAGAAAACTGCAATCATTTTTCAATAGGCTAAGCATTTGAGGAAATCTTACATCCCATCCACGCTTAAAACAGAATTAAGGGCCAAACTAGAAAACTACAGAGCTGCAGCACAGTCAAAGATCCGAAGCTCAATGATAAGGCAAAGAACAGAAGACTGTGTGGACAGGCTGCACAGAGAATAGTCCAAGAGGATTTCTAAAGGGGAGGTCATGCTCAGCAAAGCTTTTGTGAGCACAACAATGAAAAGCTGTTGGGACTGAAGCTAGAAATACAAGGCACTTGGCTCCAGGAATGCTTTTTAGAGCACATTATATAACATTAGTACATAAAGATTAATAAGTATGGCGATGATGGGACAATTCATAGACAGGAAATTAGCTCAATGCTACACCTAAGGTCAGTGATTAGCAATAGATGGGTTCAATTTGAAAAGAAGAGGGAAAAGTGACTTGTGTTGCAATCTGGCTTTGTGCAGGACCCAATTAATAAATAGGGCACAACAGCACTGTGAAGGAAGCAACTGAACTTCCTGCCTGTACATTCATATTTGGCCAAAGCCTTAAAAATCCTGGAAAAATATCACAAAAAACTATATATTTAAAAGAAAAAAGGTAACTTGAAAGCCAGTGACTTATACATAATGATAATTTAATATTAACTATCAGAGAACATAATACTAGAGGCCAATCAAGTTGTTAACCCTTTGTGCAAGGTACAACATAAAGAGAATAAACATCCCTCCCTGCTCCAAAAGCTTTACAACTGTGAGACAAGATAGAATATACATGACACAGTGGGTTTGACATTTCAAGAGGATGAAAGCCTAATAGCAAACATGCTAAAGCATCCAAAGCAAAAATAGTCCTGAGAACAAAGGCAAACAAAAACCAGAAACCAAACAAGAGTCCAACAGTGAGAAGTTATGGAAGCAACCAAGGCTGACAGTAAGCAAGCCAAGGAAACATCCTCAGAAGGTCCCACAAAAAGGGTAAAAAAGACACTAAAGACAAGACTGAGAACAACAAAAGGAAATACATAAAGGGAGATATAAGCATGTGTACACATAAGCACATGTATATTGACATATGTAAACAGACACAGGGGATTAGACTTTCCTTGAAAGTGGAGCAGAGCAGTGGGTCAGGACAGTAAAGGGAAACAAGAATACAACTGGACTTCCAGCACAAAACTGTGGCTTTTACTGCTGCTTTTTACTGTTTAGTGCAGCTAGATTCCCTCAAGTCCTTTTTGGTTTAGGGGACTAGTATAGGAGATTTTTGGTCCTGCTAGGTGCTAGAGTGACCTGTGTTATTTTCCAGTATCGAAAGCTGAAGATTCACATACATCCTAAAGCATCACCAGTAAAGAGCCAAAATCTTTAACAAGAGGGCAGGTTGCCAAAAAAGCAGAGCTGCTTACTGGCATGGGTGGAATGCATTTCTGCAAAGGACTGAGCACCATTTTGATTTAACAGAAGAGCAATGCTGCATCTCTGTCTATAAGCCAGTGTAAGATTAATGCCTTCTGATGTGAGACTACTGCACACCAGAGAGAACTGACTGACAGAAGCATTAACTAATGTTTGTAACATGTAGCCTCGTATCTTTTTAACCAAGGGCTGCTACAAAGCAGTAGGCAACACCACATGTTACTTTAATAACCCTAAAAGCTAAGTTCCAAATCTAGCTGTTAGTGCATACAGGAATATATCTGTGTGCATGTGCACATATGTACACTCTATGAAATGTCTTTTAAGATGAGTGCTTATTGTTACTGATACAGAATTGTACAAGCTGAGAATTGTCCCTTTTTAAAGGAAAGTAACAGCATTGTGAAGTTAGGTGTTTTCCAAGTTTCTTCCAAGTTTCAGGGAGATTATTTGTGACCCTAAAGATACTCCTCTGAAAACTCTAGGGTTTTTTACATCATCTTCTATCAGGACACATTAAGTTGGTAGAAAAATCCTTCCTCACTGCCAACCAGTTGTTCCATCAATTTACAACAGACTCAAATATGGCTTACAAGGCAGAGAGCCCAAATTCCATCTTTGACTTGTCCTGTACTGCAAAACTGAAATTGAGCAATTTTGGGGTTAGAGATGAAAGAAAACAATGTGCTTGTAGACTCAGGCTCAATTCTAAACAAAAGCAAAATGAAGAACAAAATTAGTATTCTGAAGCCTGTGGTGAACTCTGAGCTAGAAACTTCTCATTTATCCATTTGTAAAATTTAAGACATGCCCCCAGCTTCAGCAAGACTAAAATCAAAACTATTTCTACTTTTCCTCATCACTAATGCAGATTAATTCATTAAGAACTAAGCAAAGACCATCAATCTAGCTTCCAAGTAATCAATAATAAAGTCCTATAGGTTCAGAGTGACCCATCTCTGTTTTCACTGGGAAACAATTAGCAGGTTGTTATTAGAGTATATTGGACCAATTTCGATAGAGATGTAATGAATGGAATTAAACTGATTTAATTAACACCTGAATATTGAAAGACATACAGAACAGGTCTGGTGAGAAACCTACAAGAAATGTGATCCCCATCTGAATCATCTCTGAAGCTGCTCTGTGGAAAAAGACAACCCTTCTCTTAACTAAGTCTTTGTGTTTCAGCCAGATAATTTTAGAGTTAATTTCTTATTCACATGCAGTTGTCATGTTCTTTTGATTGCACATGAACAATAAAGGTTAAAAAAAATTAAAATGAAGGATCATTTGACAGCAATACATTCATTCTTCTTTAGCTCAAGCAGCTACATCGTATCTCCAGGTTCCAGACTACTGAAAGGGTTGATAACCAGCCTGCAAATAATTTCCATGCCTGCAAACACGGTAAATACAGGGTGTTTCTCTTCCATGCAAAAGAATCTCTGTATCATCATCCAGTTTCTCCTTAAGACATTTTTACTGCTGCTTCTATGTTTCACTTAGGCTGGGGAGAAAAAAATTAACAGATTTCTGTTCATCTTTTCTCTACAGCCACAGTTTAGAAGTGACAATAGGGCAGATAATGTGTTTGACCTTGTGGGAGTGGTGGGGGCCTCAGGGTACCGTGCTCTTGTGCTCCCTTCCTTTCTTTGGGACCCTACAAGCAATGGACAGAGGCTTATGAGGAGATGAAAAGATTCCTTTTCAGTTACTGTTGAAATTAACTGATCAGACTGTCATCTGTAGGGTCCTGCTCTTCCTTTTCTTGTATTCTCCCTGCTGTGGGAATGAAACTGCAAAGAGAACAAAAGTGCTACTCAATTCAACTAAAAGGAGTTCTCTGAAATGGCAAGCTGTTAATGTACATACTAAAGATCATCTCCCATTGTGCTTGTCAACCAGTTTGCCAATCATTTGAGCTAACATCATCTTTTTTCTTTATCTTAAAGGTCCACAAGTTGCCATGACAAGTCTTGAAAAAAAAAAACAACCCTTAAGTGCTTCTTCAGATAATTGATGACATGTTAAACTTGGGTCAATAAAGGTTAAATATAAATTCATGTGCATTTCAAGTCAGCAAGGATATTTGGGAAAAGGGCTCTGCAGAATTCAGAAAAAAAAAACCAGCTACAAAAGAACAGCTAAGAAAGCCTTTGGACTTTGCATCAGGGATAGTCCCGTTGTGAGGAATACCTGCAATCCTACATCAGTCAAAGAGAAACCTAAGGACAACATCCCCAAATATCTCATTTTGATGGGTAGGACCAAAGAAATAACTTTATAATGCGTCCACCACAAAATGAAGTAACACAAGAGGCACAGACTAGTTTTCCTGTACGAAACAGAAGCAGACAAATGTCATGAATCAAAACTATCATGTCATGTGATGTTCGTCACCTTCACATGAAGCTCCTAAAAGAACAAGGTCCTGATGTCGCGTTAGGGTGTGTAGGCAAGAGTCAGCACTTCATCAGCTATCATGGATAACTGTTTGCATTGGAAGTCTTTCGTTAAGCTCAGCAGTGACTCGAGGAAATTTTTATGATGGTGGACTAGTTTCAGGGTGGAAAGAAAAAAGTGTTCTGGAAAAGGACAGGAGGGAACAGAAAGCAAGAGAAAAAGCAGAGAGCTAGATCTCTGTGTGTGTGTGGGAGGAAATTGCCTTATTTTTTAAAAAATAAACATCTCAAGATCACCACTAGAAATTCAAGCTTCCCATGCAAAGATGCAATCCAGCATAAATTTAGTGAAGACTATGGTCAGATCAATATTCATTTAGATTGTAAAGAGGTGTCATGGCCTAAAATGCTTTAAAATTATACCTGCTATCAACAGAGCAAAGAATATTTGAAGACTCAGATTACATTATCTAGCACCTGATAGCAAAGACATTTATAAGAGCAATCTACAATATTTGGGAATTTCTGCTATCTTTAAGTTAAATTTGGCAGATGAGTTACAATACTTGAACACACACATGCACATTTTTTGTGCAAACAGCTTTCAAGCCAAGGGAATTTTAGGACACTGAAAATTCTCTTTCCTTCTCCGTATGTGCATACAATGCATTACCTGGAAAAGCAGACACCTCAAAGCTTTGAAAACGCTGGGACTCCTTTGTAGCTAAGGCAGAAATTTTCTACTCAGAGTTGCTAGCTCTTTAGAGAACACCTTACTTTAAATTATCTCTTCTTCCTTTCATCAAGATCATTAATTGCATGTGTATTTGCAGTGCTATCTGCGACAGGTGTCACATATCTTTGCCCAACTCATTTGATTAATTGCCTCCAAAGCCTGCCTCTGACTAGGGGGCATGCCACCTTTTACTACAATCCCTGCCAGTCACCAGCAATTTATTTGTCACCACGTACATACACAGCCCTAGCTAAGAACAGCAAGGATCTATGTTACCATGCCCATCTCATTCAATTAATTGCTCCAGTGGCAAGCCCCTGGCCAGTACAAATTTGGGTAACTGCAGTGTTAAATCACCCATGCAAATGTCTTCCACATATATACTAAATCCATTTACTGGATTTACCACTTACCCATTTTCTGTCACCATATACCCCAGTCCTTGCCACTCATTTGAAGGTTAAATATCACATGCACAAGCTTGGCTCCAGCTGCCAGCCTCAGACTCTGCCTGCCCTTTGCTCCATGTTCTAGAACATGCTAGGTGAGATCCTGTTCTTTCCAGATCCAAATCTACTTTTTGTCAGCAAATGTCAGGATTAAAAAGCCAGATGGTGAAAAATTCACATAACATCATTGTGGAACTTACCTATATGCCTGGTTGTTTCACAATGCCCAGAGAGCTGCAGTTTACACCAGGTATGCAATGACCAGAAACTTACACTTGTACACTCTGAAGAGGATACAACAGACAGAAGGGGGAGCTCCAGAATGCCCAGCTCAATAAATGGCATGTGTCACTCAGGCCAGCAAAAGTATTAGATTGAGATATACACGTTCATAGGCTTCGATGAAGAAGATTGACATTATAACTGCAGTTGTGACCAGTGCCCATACAATGTGAACCAGGCACAGGAAGAGCATAAACTTCTGCCAAATTCACAAATAAAAAAATTACTAATCCCTTCAGCAGAGCCCAAACTTCACAAAAATCAATGGGAGATCTGAAACTGTCATTATCTACAGCAGGACTCTACCTTAGCCTGGCACTTGTAACTGATTTTTCAAAGTCAGAACTGCAACTGGTACACAACACTTCTAATTTCTTCAAAATAATGATTAATCACTAAACTGTCCCTCCCTCAAAAGTTACCCACTAATGAAAAAACCTCATGAAAACAGGATTATAAATGGGTCTGATAAACAATTGAGCCTGAGTGCTAGTGATTATGGGTTCATAATTGTCGTGGTTTAATCCCAGCCAGCAACCAAGCACCACACAGCCACTCCCTCACCAGTGGGACTGGGGAGAGAATAGGAAGGGTAAAAGCATGGATTGAGATAAAGACAGTTTAACAGGGAAAGCAAAAGCTGTGCACACAAGCAAAGAAAACAAGGAATTAATTCACTGCTTCCCATGGGCAGGCAGGTGTTCAGCCACTTCCAGGAGAGCAGGGCCCCATCACATGTAACAAATACTCGGGAAGACAAATGCCATCACTCCAAATGTCCCCCTCTTCAAACTCCACAATAGAAGTGAGTCAAAACCATCTTAATTATTAGAGAAAGTAATTTATGGGGCAGGAAGTAACAAATCAGAAAACAAACAATACTTGGAAAAACCTTGCTGGCCTGGCATGGGTGAGTTGGTGCTATAACAAGAACAGCAGCAGTGGCTACCTCTGAATCCTTCATATGTGACAGTTACTCACACTGCATCTCATCAGTCATGAAAGCACACATGCTACCCTCAGACTGAATCAGAAGCTACACAGTGAGCAGTTATGCTCCAGGTTCACAAAATTACACAAAAAGGTCAAACATACCCTGGCCATTCTTCATTTAAGAGTCACCCACACAGTCATGCACTCACAGCAGATTTATACACCAGTTAAGCAACTGCTGTTCATTCTGGATGCAGGACCACGCTCAGACTAACTACTGCAGTATAGTTGTATGCATTGGGAATGATATTGTGATTTCTCTGGATATTGGCCGCATTTATGGAGCCTTATTTATTGATCTAGCGAAGGTTTCTGATACAGTTGACTGCACATTTTTGTTACAGCAATTTAAGCGTGACACAGATTTTACTGTAGCTTGGTTTAGCAGCAATATAATTGGTCACTGGGTATTATGAGGAAGCTGGCATTGCAACAGCTCCACTGTGTCTGCACTACAAAGAAAGGACATCCTACTGCCACAGATTGTTGGCCTGGTATCTCTTTCGAGTATTCACTCACCACAGCCTACATGATTCCACCAAAAAGTGAGTGAGAGACACTCACTTGTATTCTTCAATGGAACCTGTCCACAGCTTCAGCCTGGGCAATAACAATTGTAAACACCCTCCTTACTTCTCTGTTATACAAAATTTACTTAATATTTAAGATTACACCATGCCCTTACAGCACCTTTATGAAGATAGTATCTTAATAAGTACACATAGCAAATTAAACTTGAGGTTCAGCAAGAAATACCATGTCATCTCTAAACTGAGACATTAACTCACATTTTCCTGTGGAATAAAAATAAATTGAACTTTGAATACTGTATGGAACTCAAAGGTTATGGCTGCCTCAAAATTTCTTAGCAGAAGCGACAAAATGTCCAAAGAGCCCTTCACTGAACAGAGGAAGGCAGAAAACATTCCTCCACAAAGCCAAGAAGACATGAAGATGGTGTCTCTTATCCCAACAGAATTCATAGCACAGTTCTTTGATAGAACTTCAGACACAACCACGTGTAAGTGTTACAAGACCAACACACGGCCAGGAGCTCCTATGACCTTACATGTGTTTTTTCCTCATGGAAAATGCTGCTTAACTGATCTCATACCTTAACTGATCTCATACCGCCAAGAAAACTGTTGCATTTTCCACTCCATAGTATATTTCGTTTCTATTCCAGTTCATCCAGAATTATATTTCCATACCCCACACAAAACAGCAAAGCTGATCTCCCTTTGACATTCTGATTAAAGGTACTGAAAAGCATTCCCTGTACATTTACACACAAAATGGCTTCAGTCCCATTCCAAATTATGGGCACTTACTGAAATGGGATCCAAAAATGGATAGAACTTGAGATCACACATTTATATTAATTTTAATGTTCTCAAGATTAGTCAGAATTTTTTAAGCAAATCATTCATTTACTTGAATCTGTTTCACATTAGAAAGGATGGTTGTACTGAGATTTTAAATCAATTTTGGAGTCCTTTCCTACTGAGGATTAAGCTTGATGATTAAAGGGACTTCATGTTAATTTCAATAAAATTTTGCTTCCCCTTTCATTTACTGTTTTATCAATTCACTAAGAGAATTTTGCAGTCTCAGAGCTCAGCTCTTGAGGTCTAACACAAATTTCTTGGTAGGCTGTTCTTCCTATGTTTTGCACTGACTATGATAGAGGACTTTAGCAATGGTCTCTCTCCCCTTTGACACTAACCTGCTGGAAGACTCCTAATGTCCTCCTCACACCCCACTGTTCTTATTAAATATCCTTTGACAAAAGACCAGAAAGGTGAATGACTAGCATATCCCCATGGCTACTGTGGGTTACCCCCATGGATGCTAAGAACAACAAATACAAATCACAATCTGTGAGCAAAAAGCCAAGAATGTCTCACAGGCAGAACTGCTGGTGCCTTCAGAAAATTTCCTTCACAATTATGAAAATCCCAGAGACTACTAAACAAAAGAGAACAAACCAACAGTAAATTTCAGTCCCAAGTCTGTTATGAGAGCCTTGGAAGCTCCGACCTAAAAAGAATCACACAAAAAAGGCCAGGAAAAGGCTCCAGGGTAATCAGACCCACTCCCTACCCAAAGGCAGCAACAACATGCCTGGCTGTTCCTCTGAAATATTTGTGTTGCCTGTTCAATAACTCTGCCCTCCTGAGAAAGGACCCATGTCGACATCAGCAGGAGATCTCCCAGGAAGGAGCTGTCTCCCAATACACACACCCTCAGTATTCCATCCCAGGCTGTCATGGGCTCAGCTGGGACCTCTGTTCCCTATTCTTATGCCATAAATCCAAACAAAATCAAAATGAGCAGTGATTGCTTTTGACAGAATAGAGAAATTTTCTCTACATTGTAGTAATAGTAATTCCCCACTTATTTTCTCAGAAATTTGCTTAAAGATTAGATTTTGCTAATTGTAAAAGAAATATTCACAACCACACAAAATTTCATTTCATTTTCCCCATTAAAAAAATACTTTCAATGAAAACTGATGGATTCACAAATAGTCTTTGTCACCATAAGTTAGATTTTCACCAAGTACACCTACCAAGTGCATAAAATATTGTCCAATTGCAAACCTGATACCAGTTCTGCAGAAAAAGTACTCAAGGTCAAGCTGGAGATCAAATAGTGAGAGTTGAAAACACTCTTACCCTCATGATCACCTCCATAACATCTTTTTCCTATGCCATCTCATCCCTCATGGCTCTGTACTTTTATTAAGAAAACCTACATACTGACATCACCCACATCCTGTCCATGGCTATTTTAAACTCTTCAAATCTGTTGCAAGTCTCTCCCTCACTCCTTTTTAAAGTAAATCTATCAAAGAAACAAGTCCTTTTCTCTGAAGAACATGGAATTTTTTCCCCTCTGGAGACAGGGTTAATTTAAGACCGAACACCTAATGATAGAGCAGAGCCAGAAGGAAATGTTCAGTGGCAAAAAGGGAAGAATTTCAAATTTTCATCCTGCAAAGCACAGTATTTGCTTCTTCCATAAGTGTTCCCAAGAAGACTGTGCCTAGAAAAGAGACTTGGAATAATTTTTAAGGGATTTTAGTCTCCCACTGAGTCATGTGCATTTAGGATATCATGCTAATCTATTACTCAGTCCTGCTCTTCAGTTCTCACTCAGGTTGACAAAAAGGGTACGGAAACTGTGTTGCCCTATTTTTTAGATAAGCAATGATTCTTGTATTGCTGGCAGCAGTTTGATTAACAGTTACTGCTCAGCACAGATTTCAGAACTCCTTTTGAGAGATATTTAGACAAAACATTTGTCTGAGGAACTCATTGGAATCAGTCTAGGTTTAAAAACAATAGTTTTACATGCCAATGTGACTATTAAACACAGAGAAGCTTATGGCTTCCTTGCTGTTCTGAATGCAGAGCTATTAGAGACCATTTTTATTATAACCAATATATAGAAACCTTTTGTGTTCATTTAGGGTTTTGAGCTGAGCCCATACTGAAGCCAACAGTATCTGCTTCATAGTACACAGTTCTGAAGATGCCTCTGAAGCTTTTATCAGGTATTTCAGCACACAGGTATTGAGCACAGGTGACAAAATACAAGAGTCCTTCCATCTGTCTGCACTCCTTGATGGAAGAAAACAGGTTCTCTGTTCTGTGCCACTGCTGCCATCCAGAGCCAGTATGAATGGCTGTTTTTTGAAAGTCTGACTCCAGCAGGAGGATATCTGCTAAAATTTCACACTGCAGCACTGCTAGGTTTTATTTGCTGCATTTGTAATGCCATCCTTTTCCCCCTTTAAACAAATTGACTGTTAGAGAACATCACAGAGTGAAAACAGCTCCAAAAACGCTGGCACTTTGAATGTTACACTGGAGGATGGGAAATTTGTATCTTTTGATGGAACAAAGTCACTGGCTTTACTTTGCTGTCACATTTTGTTAAGCATGTGTCCAGTTTCATTTACATGGCTGTTAACATCCCTTTTTTCCTTGCTTAGAAACACTGAGGCCAATACCACAGAACTCACACCGGAAATGGAGACACAAGAACACTTCTCTCTATACACTCACAGCCCTAATATCAGTGCCAGTGGCAACAAGAAGAAAAATACTGGTGCATTTTAACTATGACATTCACTTATGGTGTCACACTCCTGAATTTGATGCCCAAAACATGCAGATTCAGTTTCTCATTAAACAAAATCATGTTTGCCATGTGCTGAGATGCTGAGAGCTTTTTTGTTGTTCTTCAGATGGATGTAGGGGTGTGGAAAAGGGGAGGCACACATCCTGCATTTTACTGCTGGATCTCTTCCATGAGTCCTGTCCACTACATTCTGTTCTGTTCTCCTTTCCCAACTACAACAGCTTCACAGCAAGCTCTTCATCCTAACATTTCCTGCCAACTAATGTCAGAAGCACACAGTATGTTACAGTTTTAAGTGTTGGATTTTGTTCCCAAAGACATCAGAGCTATACTTGTGACCAGAGTGGACACCGGTCTTGGCATTTGCCAAACTGTGCATGTAGTAGTGAATGGTCATCAAGCAAACCAGCCCCTTCAGGGTAACACTGCATCAGGTAGAAAAGGGTTAAGGCAAGGGCACGCATAGGATTTAAACACAAGAGAAAGGTCTTTCCATATGTGACATGATGCAAAAAAAAGCCTGACAACATGTAAGCAGTGCAGGATTGCACATACCAGTCTAACCCAGATGGTGTCATTGAGGTTACTCAGACTCACCAGTATCTGACATCACATAGGAGGATTCTCCAGAGCAGGAACTCATTTCAGCTACATAGACTCTCAACAGCGTTGTCCTGCATCAGTATTCAATTAAAAAGAACAGGAATATTTAAAGATATTAAATATTAATAAGGTGAGCAGAATTCAGCTCATAATAGCTTAAAAAAAGTTAAGTTCTTAGGCAGCATGGGGGCTGCTGTATCAAACTGCTGAATGCAGTGAAGGGGTTCACTCACAAAATGACTGCCTGTCTCTGTCATTTGACAGTGAGAGTTGAGACTCATTTGACAGTGTTCTTGGTAGAATCAAATATTTCTAAATTTAGAAATTCAGCAGGGAATCTCTTTGTTTGCAACTTGAGAACATTGGCACCTTCTAGACAAGTTAAGACAAGTTACTACTAGAAGTGCAATTCAAATTTTTGTCTTTTATATCTCAGTGCTAGAAATAGTGAAAAATGCATCAGGCTGATTTAAGAGCAGACAAATTCATTTTTCACAAAATTTCCAAGGGCCGTATTTTGCCTTTGTGTTACAATACACTTAATCAAACTAATCTTGTGCTCCAAAGAGGAATATTTAATACAGTATTTTCAACCATGCTGTACCCTGTGTTCTGCACGAGAAACAGCCAAGGTGTGTGCCTTAATGAAATGGAGTTGGTTTTGATTAAGACTCACACCCCCTTTGAGAAGAAAGGTTTCAGGTTAGGATTCAGCAGGTGGCACTGTTACACATAATTTAACACTTTTTTACAGGATAGGTATACTCTTTGATTTGGAGGTGGATTATGCCTTTGTTAGGTTTTCCAATGAAGTTTCCTTCTGGAGAGCAGGAAAGAGAAAGACAGATCTTCCAAAGTGCAGAAGGCGCTCTCTCTCTCCACTTTAAAGGCTCTCACAGGAGTCAGCAGTTAAAGCAGAAGTCAAGGTGTACATTGGAAATGCTGAGAGACATGATACATTTAACTTCAAGACCATTTCTGTTTCAGGGACAAATTGTACATTTAAATAAATCTCACATCACTTTGGATGATGGCTGTATTCATATTACTCGGTTTTCAACAGGGAGGCAACAAAAATTCCTCAGGGGCAAAACCTTCACGTCAGTAATGCTCACAATATTTAGCAGCATTTATAAAAATTAAAAGAAAAAAGTACCTGATGCTTTCTTATGCTGAATGTTGTTTTATTGTACTGAAATTGGCACACTCCGCTGTGTGAGCACCAGCAGGTCTACTGGGGTTAGGAACATAAGAAATCTAGGTATAATACTTGAATGCCACTCTCTTCTGCTGCCCTTGCATATTTTCTGGGATAACTGTAGTCCAGGTCCTTGGTTTGGGGCCCTCTATCATAACTATTCCCACCACTAGAAGCCCCAAGATGAGATGCACTGATTTATAGTTCCTCACCAAGGAAGAATAAAGTATTAGAAGACCTCTAGCAGCAAGGAAAACAAATTATCTACTATTTCAGCATATCCATAACTCTCTAGTCTACTCGAAGATCACCAAGCACCTCCAGCAACGTGCACTGCAGCATATGAATTTGTCTTGAAGGCAGAAAGATAATCTTTAAGCTCCAGCCTTGTCTTCTTGTATCTCCCTCACTCACCCACTTTCACTGTCACTCATGACAGAATTACTTCCTGGCCTGATCCCACTCCACTTCCCATAACATAGCTGACTGTCCATCAACCCTTCCTAATAAACTCTAAAATGTGACTTCAGTTTCAAAGAACTGCTTCTTTATCACCCTTGCTAGTATTGCAAGGAATGAGGTTTTTGAATCCATGCAGTTTTTCTACAGTAGCCAACACGCTCAAATCAGATGTAGGTTTCAGTGTTGTTTGTTTTCAGAGTGTGTTTTTTTTTCTCCTATCTACTTGCATGGAATTAACCAAACATGAGACAAAGTACCTTTTTCATTCCTTTTTTTAAAATTTAAATCATACCATTCAAACTGACTTGTGCCATCAAAACATCAGAGGATCAAAAAGCTTTGAACTTCTAAGAATGCTGAGCTGAGCAAATAACAGATATTGCCACCTAAGCTTTTGGAGAAAGGTAAGTATGTGGAAGCATCAGGAAAGATTTATGAGAGAGGAGTTTTGTCTATTTTGAGGCAAATCTATAATGAGATTACAACAGCTTTTAAAACAGATGTTTGAACCAGGAAACCACAGGTGAGAAGAGTCAGATGGCATCCTCCTATGAAGGGAAAAGGAAGTCAGGAGAGAAGATCTATAAAGGGCAGATTGTATCCATTACAGACTCTGAAGCACAGGACCTTACTGGCAGATGCCATGTGGGGAAAAAATGAGGAGGTTGTCAAAGAAAAAGCGAACTATCAGGTTGTTCTGTTTTACTTGTGAGCATGCTCATTTCTTTACCAAGAGGGTGGTCAAACACCAGAACAGGTTTCCAAGAGAGATGGTCAATGCCCCAACCTTGTCAGTGTTCAAGGGGCCTTTGGACAGTAGCTTTAGAAATATGCATTAACTCTTGGTCAGACAAGTTATAAACCTACAGTGAGAATGATTTAAATCTAATTCGTTCCTGGATACTGGATGAGGAGTCTGTACTTCCAAAGACATGCTGCTCCTTTGATTTAGCATTTGCCTTTGAATTCATGTCCATTTGTAAAGTTAAGGCTTTGGCACCAAGAAGAACATCAACGCCATACAGAAGCTGCCTATTTGGGAATGAATTTTCTACCACCAAGACTCCAGTGCTCTTCACAGAACATGGCTGATTTCCATGCCTGAAAGTTATTCTTATAGGAAACTAATATATGCAATTTGAAGGCAATGCATAAGCTAAGGAAACCAGCAGAGAAAAAACTCAGACCAGTATCAGATGGGCTCACAGAGACTTTTAGTATGGTAGGACATGCTGGGCTATTCTCTCTGTAAAACAATACCATCTGCCTTCCCCCTTTAAAAATTAAAATTCAAATGAAAGCATAATTCTGACTGTTTCAGCCTTTATCAAACTCAACTGTTCAGCACAGCATTAAATAGTATGAAATAAGGACTCTTGGAGGACTGTGCATACTGCATGAAAGCATTCATTAAGTCTAAGTTATGGTTACTTCTGCTGTCAAGTCAACAATGCACAATCAGTGGTGGCTAAAATTTTAGGCTGCTATGTTAGACTAACAAATAGCTTTTGAGTCTATATAAATTCTGTTTCCTGCTAATGAGGACAAATTATATGTCACTATGGAATTAATTTCTTTCTTTGCACTAAACAAAATAACAGGAAGAAACTTCTTGCAGATACAACTTTGTAAAAACTTGTGATTTTTGCTAGAGACAGCATTTCTGTTTTCACCACTTTGGTTCAGCATAAGCATATACAAAACAGGGTGAAGGCAAAGACTAGAGGATTTGAATTCAAATACCTCCAGACTTTTGAGAGAAAACAAAAATAAATTGACAATTACACCTATACATGATTTTGCAAGTGTTCCATGTTGTCACAAACACACAGATTCACATCAAAGCAAAGCATCTCTGAAGCTCAGGCTATACTGAATCCAAACAAGTTTTATGACCAGGACCATCACTAGTTAGAACAACCACCCATTTATTGAATAATCTTCCTAAAGTTCATAAGCTGCTCCTTGCTGGCTTGACAAATGCCAACTCAGAGTCATTCAAATCAGCACTACAAAACAACATCCCCTTCTCATTTCTCTCTGAACATATCACCACCACACCTTGCCAAAGGATCATCAAATGGTTTGGGTAGGAAAGAATCTTAGAGAACACCTAGTTCCAACATGTAAACACTTGAAAGTGTTTTCATTGGATTTAGAGCAAAGGTTCCCCATCGTTAAATTTTAAGAATAAATCAGGCTTATGGGGATGGGCTTGGGGAGGTATAGGAGAGGAAGTCTCTTCCCAGCAGCTCACCATTGTTCCAGACAGAGGCAATTGAATTCTCACTCCCAGGGGATGTCACAGAAGCCGGAGACACTCAACCCAAGGCTCTCTGCCGAAGCTCAGTCCTCAGTGGAGTCTCCCAGCTTTTCCCTAGGGACAGGCTGATCCTCTGGATACCAGGGGTCCTCAGTCGAGTGTCTGTTCAGGCGCCATTTGACGAGACCCTTTGAGGATAAGAAGGAGAAGCACACTCCAGGAAGGGTATGATGGAATGGCACATTTATTAAAATGGCACCAGCTTATATGAGGGCAGCATGGAACTTTCCGGAAAGGCGGTTGAACTTGGGAGGAACGTGCAAATCCTTCTCCGTGAAGGAGAAGATAGGGGAGACCACAACCATAAAGGGTAGGCAAGGGCAGAGATAACCACATTAGGAAAGGCTCCCCTGTGGCAAAATCTGACCAATCGGGGCATGGGGAGAGCATGAGGGCGAAAACCAGACTCCATTTTGTACAGCTCGAAACAATGGTATTCACCTTCACAACTGTGAGCTCATAAGCTAGGAAACACAAAACAACCCAATATACTGCAATAAACTTTCTCTTATATGCAACAGCTCTTTGTTTGTAGCTCTCCTTGATTTTTCAATCTCATCAAGTCACTTCGTGATCTCTCTTCCATTTAGTGTAACTTTGTACTCCTACACCAACATCCCTGCCACAAGCGGGGGCACCTCCTGCTAGCCCAGGTTGCTCGAAGTCCCATCCCACCTGGCCTCGAACACCTCCAGGGATGGGGCACTGTCTCTCCCACCGGCCCCCACAGTATCTCTACCCGTGTTTCCCATACCTGTACAGCCAGCCCTGCCGGCTTCCATCACCTCAGTATTTTTATTTTCTGTCTCAGAGCACCTTGCAGTGAGCAATCCCCCGTCCCTTCTGTGGGACGCACAGACAGCACAGTGAGCAGGTCTGGCACGGTCCCACAGCTCTCTCACACTCACCAGGGCAGGCTCAGGCACTCCCCATCCACCCACAACCAGTTTTTGCCTCGTCTCTCCTATTCCTAATCACCCTTTGAACCAGATCCTTTGCATTTCAGTACCTACCACAGCAGGACTCTGGCCTAACACAGAGGTAATTGGGTGTTACTAGAGCATAATAACATGCTATTACAGACATCATTTTCTAAACTTGTCAGCCAGGAAACTACAGAAGCTTGCTGCCATCAATACCAGAAGCAGGTAGAGGAAACTCTATGCTTTGGTGAAAGAACAAACTACACAATAACCACATACCTGAAAAACCTGAAAGTAAACTAAATTAAAACAATTCAGGAAAGGAGTAATAGGAGAATCTAGATGCAAATTAAATACATAGCACACATCCCAAGACTGCAGGGGTGCAGTTTTGAATTACTCTAAGTTTATGCTATTGTGAGAAATGCTCACACTTGCCAATAAAATTCAGAAGGGAACAAAGTCTCCAAAGCAAAACTAAACTTTTTATTTAACAAACTCAGCTGAATTGGTGTGTCCCTCTGGCCTGGCAGACAGACAGGGGCCAGCAAGAAACAGAAGTTTGTATACCCTATCCCAGCCAGGGGTCCCTGTTCAGCTCCTATTGTCCAGTACTAGGGAGCTCACAGCCTGGCCCAATCCACCTACCTGCCCAAGACCCCCAAGCCCCTAAAAGGCACAAAAAATGGGTTAAAACCACCCCAAGTCCCAACTGCCACAAACTCAACTATTCCCTCCTCCCTCTTCACCCATGCAATTCCTCTGGCTTCAGCAAAACCCCAACTCTATTTCTGATGCTATCATTTTAATACCAACCATGTTACAAGTGCACCATGCTTCTATTGCACTCAGTGCCTTCCAGGCAGGATTGCTCACATGGAGAGCTGAATTTCCTCAGATTTTTAAAATTTATCTAGAAAATGTTATGTACATGATATTTAAAGTAGGAATTGGAAATAGTACCACAGCCCACACCACAATTAAGAACATATGACTCCTCATCAAGGACAAAGCTTACGCTCCAGTGACAAAACAGGAATCACAGAAGCACTCTAAAGTTACTATGTTCCCTCAAGAACAATAAAATAAAAAATTACTTGTTTTGAGTCCAGATCACGCAGGTGAATCAAGAAAAAACAACCCTAATATCTGTGGAGCAGTTTTTTCCAACAGCCAAAGAAGCCCAGAAAATAAGGCCTATGTAGGGGCTGCAATGTGCCCAAGCATGGAAAAGAAAGATTGTTTTTCCATGTAAAAGACAGTAAAGCTCATTACAGGTGGCTTGGAAGAAAACACAAATAAAGAGATAAAAACACAAATAAAGAGATAAACCTACCTTAACTCTGTGTTTCACAAGAATGAAGGTAAAAATTCACACAAAGCAGCCCAACAACAGCTTCAAATTTCATCCCGAGCCACGAACAGCCCCAGCTCCTCTGCAGATCCAAGAGCACCTGAAGGCATTGATTTTATACCTGCCCTTCAGGCCAGGTGCTCCTGGGCAGTGTAGTTCAAGGAAGCTAAGTGGAAAAGCCTGTGGATCTGAGTGAATTACAGAACTTGATTATATACGATTGTTTATTTGCATGCAAGAAAAGCCATTAATTACTTGATGGCTTGTGTTATAGAAGATTAAATCAAGTGTTTTCAGGTGAAAAGACCTAAATCCTTGGGTTATTGCAGGAAGTTAAATTTCTCCTACAAAGCCAAATCAACAGCACCTCAGGTAAAGGAGTTGAGATAAAGTTATCATAGGAAGTGGTTCCATAAACTTTGATATGCTTACTTTTATATCTGATAGGCAGTTCTAATATTTTATATTAAGTCTGCTAATATTTTTAACTAAAAGAGATATTGTTAACCAATTTTTTTGTTTCTCCAGGAGGAAGCCTGCCAGGCACAATTGATTCCTGCTTTCCCGGTACCTCATAAGGATATCATCTCCTTCATTTCAAACCAAATCCTTTCGAGCATTTCAGAGGACAGAAATAAAATCATCTACTCACTGTTTCAGCTATAACGCTTTTGAATAATTTATAGATAGGAAGAGTAGGAGAAGAGAAGTACAGAATATGACTGATCATATTAGCACAGTACAGCCAGATAAAACATTTTCCAGAGGAAAGGCAGTTTAGCTCTATCTTTGTAAATTATACACTGAAAACTGAACAAGAAGTCACTTTGAAAATGTAAATATTTCTAATGAAAACACTGTGTATTAGAGTAGCTTCTCCTATTTTATTGCATTTTTTTTCCTGTAAAAGCAGATAATTATTTGACAGTTTATCAAAATTCCCATTGGAGTAGAAGGTTCACTGAGGTATAGGCCTGAGGAGCATGAATTCAGGTCTCATCTCTCCAGCTCACTGGTCTTTCAGAGCCAGTGATGGATGGAGCATCATCCTGAAAGTCAGAAGGCAAGTTCTATTCCAAATTTTCCGAAGTGATTCTGGCCAAGGCACTTGTCATCTTAAAATACTATGGTCTTCACAATATAACAATAGATTTCTATGGTTTTAAAAATCTACAAGACATAAAAATCTATCAGGTTTAGTGAGATCACAAAATAAAAGGAACCTGGCACTTGTTCTAGCATGAAAGAATTAGTGAATTGCCCAAATAATTACATATAATTACTCACTCTAGTTAACAAAACACACAAACTCTCACAAACGTATCCCACAACTCTCAGTCCAAATTTGTCCACCTCCATGTGACTTTGTAGTCTGACATCCGCATTAGTAATAAAAATTTCCCAGTATATGCCTACTAAAGACCTTTCTAGGAGGTGAGTGTGTCCCTGGGTATGGGAATAATCCTTTGCTCTTCCGGTGTAGCCATAGAGATTTAATGAAATGGAACATTTAATGTTTAACAGGCTCATCAGATGAGGCAAATTTCACCCTTTGCCTCTCTACAGTATTCCCTGATTGTATTATTAGTGGAATGGCTCCCACCAGGAAATAAGGAAAAGTGGGTGTTAGTGAGAATGTACTATACACGTACAGGAAACTACACAGGAAAAAGTGGATGTGAAAAAAATGAGCCAAATAACTGAAACAAGACAAGGAGAACGCTGCCATTCATAGGCTACTGTGTTCCCCTCTGCTCCCTAAAAGCATCAATTGTGATGGTCACTGAAGTGTAGAGGGTGGAAATGTTTACATATTAAGAAAACCCTTTCTACCATTGAGTCAGACACGTGAGAGAGGAAATAGCACAAGAGCAACTTGATGAGTTCTGTAGGAAGGGTAAAGCATTGACTTTTAAATGGACTTTTAGACCAAAGTGACTGTTCTTTCTTTTCTGTCTCTCGCTTGCTGGGAATTCACAGCTTCTTCGCTCTCATCCTGAGCCCTACTTGCAAAGTGGATTCTGGCAGGGAAAAAACGTGTTCTGCTACTCTTTGGACAAGGCTGCTGTGTGTTAGTAACCTGGTACAGCCACCAAAGCAAGCTGTATTGGAGTGTCACATCTTAGCCAGGCCCTCCTCAGCACACTGACACTGGGAAATAGTCTGTGCAACACTCTGCTTTCTCTTGTAATAGGAAAAAACAGAAGTCAAACTTAGTAAGTCACAAAGAAAAGTGCATCCAAAATTGATATTCAACCTTTCACAGACATTTTACATCCAAGTAGGTCTTTTCTAATCGCCTCTGATACTTCTTATTTTCTGAGACATTTTATGTCCAAGGAGGTATTTTCTAATCACCCCTGATACTTCTTATTTTCCAGACATCCTAGACACTGCCATGAGGAAACGGGTAATTGATTGAGGCCTCGAGATTTAATGTATTCACTGAACCTTGGTCTACTAACAGCTCATATTCATCTCAATAAGAATTGAATCAGCAGGTCACACCATGCCACCAGGATAATTACAGACAGAATGTATGAGATTTTTAAAATCCACTATTTTTGTGTAGCTTTATTTTATATCAAGCATGAATGACAAGGAAGGTCCAAAAGGTTATAGCAAATGCTTAGTACAAGAAATGGACAGGAGAATGCTGTGATATTCAGAACCAATCCTGCTATCTTTTGGGAAGGAAAACACAGTTATTTTCAGATGATAGATTGTTTTTTCAAAGGGTTGGGTTTTTTTTTTTTCATATAGCAACTGTGAGATTTGGCCGTATTCACATCTGAACCTAGAGGCACTTTATTACAATTTACAGTGAAACTCAGAGAGCAAATATGCATTTAAAAGTATTTATAAAAGCAATCACTTCTACAGTCCACAATTTCCACACTTCAATTTGGATCTTATTTCTTCACATTTTGTTATTTACTCAGTAATTTCTGCTTATCCAAGAGTGCACTGCTTAGATGTAATATCTCGCTTTCAGCAAGGCTCTGCTTCTTGCCCAATTTTTCACAGCTAAGTTCACTGGAGTAGAAGAAGGTCAATAAGCAACCCTCTCTCGAGTCTTAATATATAATCCAATTATTTTATGCATTTTTTTTACTTGACAATATGAAGGGTTGATAAATTGGGAGTCAGATAGACACACTGGAAACAGATGTTGGAGGCAAACTCTTCTGGCTCCCTGGTCTCTGGGTCCTGGCCATGAGCCAAATTATAAAACTCATGTTCTTCCATACAAAGAACAGTTCCTTTAGAAAGCACTAACATCCACAAACTACATCCTAAGCCTAATGACTCTAACAGATCTGTTCCTGTGTCAGAGTTAGGTACCTACATGACTTTGCTGAATCGCAGCTTTGCAGCAGTTCTTGTGGAGCTGCTGGTAAGTACTAATATTTCCACTGTGCATATTGACAATGTACAGTCACAGCTGATCGTAGGAATTCCACATCCACTACATCACCTGAGTCTGCAGCCACATGAGTGATTAAAAAAATCCTCTTCCATTTGTTCTCCTAAATGGAGAGACCATCATATGAGCCGCTTGCTGTGTCTGAAAAATTAAGAACAATAAATTATTATGTTGATATATAATATCAACAACTATATTTATATATAGATATATTGTTATATAATTTAAGCGAAAGTTCTCTACAGACAGAAAACAAACACATGCTGCATTATGTCTGTTTTGAATGCTTCATTCAAGTGTCTGAGTAATTGACAACGTCTGCTGAAAGAACAGTGTAGGGGCAACTTCAGCTTGTATGGAAATTTGGTAAACATGCACCCCTCATATACCTTGAAAGTATACCTTATAAGGGTATAAAGTTCTCCTCCAGAAGATATTACAGATAACAAAAAATAAGCTTTAGAAATAATTTCTCTGAAACTCTTCCTGGCTGTCATGTAATAGCTGAAAGGAACTTCCTGTGTTGCTCCAGTATCATAAGAAACTCCGATGAGAAAGCAATCAGCCAGATTCTCCTCTGGTTTAGCAATCAAAACAAGAAGTTTTCTTCTAGCATTTAATTAAAAACTACACTAAATGCTAATAAGTTATTTTCAGATGGGGAAATTTCAGGCCATTATGGTGCAGCTTGCTGTTTGAAATATTCAGGATGCAAATACAGTTAACTTGGTATCAATAGTCTGGCACAGTTAATCACTGTCAAAGTAACTGAAGTGTTATTAAAATTACCATCATAACACTTAGGACTCACAGTTAGGCTTTACAAGTCCTGGGTATTAGACATTAGAAAGACAGAACAGAAGGACAGTACCTACTGTGAAAAGCTTACATATTAGTTTGTTATATGACACAAGAGAAGAAAGGATAGGAACAAGCAGGAGAAAACACACGCTGACAATGTGCAAAGCTTATAGAAGAATGATTTGCAGAGACCCCAGGCTTGTTGCTAAGTTCAACAAGAAAACAGCAAAATGTAAATAAGTTCCTACTACTTGAGCACCTGCATTAGTCTACACTTGTGCAGACTGAATGGACGCATTTTGGTCAGTACAAGCCAAGGCTCCAGCAGAAACTAACCACTTCCATTCCCTGCAGGAAGAGAGGACCTCACTCCTAAATTGAAACACATCTGAACTGCTGCCAGCAGTTCAAACTCAGCCCACCTTCCTTTGATGCAATTGCTAGCTCATGCCCTGGCTACCACCACTAAGTGAATCAAATTATTATGATTTGTTGCCATAATTTCTTTTTCTGAGGTATTTTAAACAGTTTTAATCCTAAAGCTTGTTCATTCCTTCCTTACATTGCAATTTTGGGATGTCTACTCTAAAATGGTCATGTGGTGGAGTATTCCAGTGTACGTTGGTGATGAAAGATAAACAAACTCCATGTGTGGTTCAAAAGTTCAGCTACAATTTGTTGGCTTCGGAGTAGAAAGTGATAAAAGAGCAGAGAAAAAGAAGGGAGAAAATATAGGATGAAAAATGCAGTTGAGAAGAGGATAGAGAAAGTTGTAAATGAGCAAGGAAGCAATTTAATTACCATATACAGCACACTTGTCAAATGCTACATTTCCCTGCTTTGATGCCTAGTCTGCAGGGGAAAGCTGTTTGCTGCTCCTTCTGAGGCAGTTTGGTTTAGCTTTATTGATTCAGCGGATACCACTGGATCCTCTGCTCTTGCCTTTTGCCAAATGTAGCCGAAAGAATTTCACCAGTGGATTCCTGTGTGGAGCTCAATAACATTTTGTTGAACTGGGGCATGTTAAAAAATGTGCTTTATTTCCCATTTGAATTTGCCAACCTTTGTTCTGACAGTCACAGGTTTGTACCCTGATGACAGCTCATCTATCAGTTCAGCATTAGACAATTCATATGTGCCAACAACTCTGTCTTTGGAAAGACTTTCCTTTATAGGGGGCAAGAAAAACAACCTTTAATAAAAGCTCCTCAGCAAAATAAACAGCCTTCAATAAAATCTTCTCTGTAACTAAAGCATGAATCAGAAACTACAGGGAGAAACAATACAAGGATCAATCAGTAATAGGTCTAGAATCTAGAGTGACAGGTTTGAGTGTGCATAGCCTGGCTGCTGCTGATGCAAAACTAGAACACCCTCTCAATGATTTTTTAATGATTCAGTGGTTCTACATTGGACTCTGCAAATCATGCCTAAAATGGAAGGAATGAAGTGCCCAAAAGTTGTCCATCTTTATCACCCAAAGTCATGTAGCAAAAAGTTACCATACTTACTTCTCAATGACATCAAAAGGAAGTTTTAGAGTTGAGCACTGTTGCTACTTTTAACTGCTATCCAATATTTATTGCTATTCCCAAATATTCGATCACCACTACATCACCACCAGCTACCCACAGCAGAGTAGTGCCAGGAGCAGGGAAGGGCCCACTTCTCTGTAACACCAATATGTGAAACTCAGATGTCTGAGCAAAACAGCTGTGTAATCTTGGTATAATGTTAGCCTACCGATGGCAAAGGGGCTGAGGAACACATTATTTCTGAAGTTGGCTTTGCAGAACCTGAAGTTTTGGCTGAAAAGGACAGTCTTCAGGGGCACAGATGGCTGTTTCATGTAGGTGCACCTTCTGCCAAATTCCAAAGAGGTAAGCAAACAGAAAACTATCCAGAAAATAACTAAAATGGCATTTTTTTTCCCTAATATTAAGTGTGCGGGGTCACAGTAATACTGGCCAGAAGGAAACATATCACGGCAACAGAATCTTGTCCATACTCTCCAGTGTCTCACCATCTTGATTTTCCCAGTTCCCTGTTACTATGTATGCTATGTCCTTTCCTAAAACCAAGCCAAAATCCATGCATCCATCTATTTAACTCACTTGCAAGCTCCCCTTCTTTTACTATAAACATGTGTATGCATATACATATCTATATACAGTATGCATGTGTGTATGTACTACTTTAATTGTAGTCAACACATTTCATCACAAAAAATGATTGCTTGCTTTCTGTATCTTACACACACTCCTTTAACTTCTCTCCACTTAACTTTAATTTCAAGTCCACTTTTTCTGACTGCCATTATTTTATATTGCATGGGAGGACACGTGTGAGGCACACAGGACTAGTTTGTTGCTGGAATCATATCACAATCTGACCCAATGTCAACTGAAATTTCCTACATATTCCCCAAGTCTGACATTCTTAATCTGAGAGATGTAAATGAACACATGAGATCGAACAACATTCTTTGACCTTGCATGGAGAGCAGACAGAAGTGATTTTCAGCCAAAACAGTTTGGTTTTTGCTCTGTGTAACAGGCATGAAATTAAAAATCATCAGAGCCATGTGTTAAGAACTAAGTTCAAATTCTCTTCCATGCATCTACAACTTTGTCTATGAGAGACTGGCAGGTAGATTGCTGAGCACTGGGAGGGCTTGAATCAATATATGCTTCTGACTGACAGATGATCAGCCACCATAAAGGAAACTTTCCTGTCTGACCATCCAGGAGCCACTCTGGCAGTCACATTCCCAACACCTAAGCTGGGACCAAGGTCCCTTTTGCAGATAGAAATACAACACTCACACAGTCAGACCAGGTTTCCCATAGCAGAGCCTCAGACAAGCCTTAAAATAATATAATCAGGGGGCAATAACAAAATAACAGCTCAAGCTTGGTGCCTCCAAGGAGAGATCCCAAAGAAAGAAACCTCTGGTCTTTTATACCCTCACAGCATAAATGCAGGAAAGTCTGTGGTCACTGGCTCCTGCTGTGTGTGTGTGTCCAGTCACCCAAGTGGCACCACAGATTCCTGTGCCCTTTGTTATGCAAAGGTTGGTGCCAGTTCCCAGCTTTTCCTTGGGCTTCTGCCACTGAGAGCTCAACCTGCAGCTGCCTGCACTGAACGTGTTCCTCAACACCACACAGTAAAGAACTACTCCACAAAGAGCCTCCTGGATGCTGTACCATAGCAGCTAAGTGGCTACCCAGGTTAGTGTGGAAAAACAAAATGGAAAAGCCAAATGTCAAAAACTGTGTCTGAGCCAATTGCTGCTGTCTCTTCTGCAGAAACCCACTCCAAAAGGTGTGGTAAACCATACAGGACATGTGCTGGATTGCAAGCAAACTGTTGACTGTCCATGTGGGAAGCACCAAAGCAGGATGAATGGCCATCATACAGCAATTCAGCTGCTGCTCAGAGCACTTGTCAGGCTGTGCAGGCTCACCCAAATTCCATCACGGACAAGCTGTCTTCCAGGGAGATTCACAGTGAACTCCACACCAGTCATGTCAGAGGAAGGGGCAGTGGTAGAAAGCCAACGCTGGTGAATGGCAGGGAAATGCTGACAAGCACCTTTATGTGCTTGTTTTATGATGGACTCCAGAGGGTTTATTGGCCAAGACAAAACGTGACAATGCTGATCATAGCCAGGCAGCAAAATGCACTGATCCCAGACTGCCAAGGAAAAAGGGCCCAACACTTTCAGTATTTAGCAAAAGCACAATCCCCAGTAGGAATGTGTTGGGTTCACTTTTGAGGAGGTTTGGTTGAGCTACCAGTAAAAGCCAAATTAGCAATACAATAGCATCAGTGCAAGATGGCAAATGACACGATTTCTTGAAACGCAGTATGTGATCTGCTAGATCTGCCTAAATGATTGCATCATCCTTTTTTTTGTCAGGTTTGAGATGCAGGTATCACTCCATAGTATTTCAGAGATACGTATATCATCCAGAAATGAAAGGAGAGAAGCCTCACAGAGAGCAATTCTACCACTGGCCTTCACTAGCCAGTGTGTCAGATTCTCCCCAGTCGTTTGTCCTCCCATCTGACAAAGAGGAAAGTTCTGGACTGCACAGTAGCTCTAAGGAAACCACAAAACATATTAAAAATATTTTGCAGCTCAGCAAATGAAGAAAAAGCATTCAGTTTTTATTTAACCTAAAAGGAGAAGCTCAGCTGTGCTTCTATGACTATGCAAGTTTCAATCAGCTTTAAGATAACTCTAGCAATCAAATGTACAGCACAGCAGAAAATGTGTCTCACCTTCCTGTGACAAGCAAGGAAAAACAAGGATGTATCATTTAGGCCCTATCCTATTTGTATTATTTTATATGGCAGACCTGACCAAAGTAACTTAAATCTTATTGTGAATATCAGGATTTGCTTTTGAAAATAACTGTTACTATCATAACTAGCAGTTAACACAATGCTCAGCTAGTGGAGAACCAATGCTCAGTACTTGCCACAGCAATCCTCTTTTTCACCATTCCTATACGCAGACCTACACATCTGCCTGAGTGACTGTTCACTTTTCTTGTAAGAGTTTTGAACAACTGTGCCAGTTCTGAAAGTCTGTTACATCCAGAACTAGTTTTCCACTAGACTGAAGGTGTACAGATCTGTTTTGCCTACCACATAGTAAGTCATGATGTTGTCTTAGAGCCAAATTTATCAGCTGGAGAAATTCTACTCCAGCTCAGTGAATATTCAGATACTTTTCTGAATGCAATGGTAAGACTAAGGGCTGGTTTTTTGCAACATGTTGGTTCCATACACACAAAAACACTGATAATGAAGACAGGTGAATGTGTTACTATCTCTTTAATAGATCATATTTAGCACAGAAGGAGGAAGCCTGTTTGCACCAAAAAATGCAGCAAAAACACCCAAAAGGCCGGGGTAAGTGCCCTTACTAGCGATCCCTCTCAGTATCTCAATTGCTAACAGGCAGCAAATCTCCCTCATACTATTCATTAACAGTGTAATTAACATTAACAAGCACTGAGGTCTGGGTGGCGGATGGGTTCCCTGCACACTGAGATGGGCTCTGCAAGGAATAACTTTATGCTTTTTTGTAAGTCTTCAGCCAGAACCATTTGCTTCCCCACGGCAGCTAAAAATGTCATCTTGTGTTACTGTCCTTTATTTTCAGCTCTACACCCCCTTATTACATCCCCATCCACCCATCTTGCTATGGCTGGCACTTTAATAAGAATTAAACCTTCTCACACTTTTCTGATGTTAACTTTAATTTCAGTTTCTGCAGAACAGGTGTCATGAGGAATTAGTACCATTGCATTTAGCAATTCAATTAATGAAAGTATATTAAAATTACAGTAGTAATGAGTAAAAAACTACTTAAACCTTTAGCACAGTTAGAACTCCCAAATTTCAGTAAAAATATGCAACCCTAATGAATTAATGTTAACTCTGGAGCCTGAGAACAAAATTTTAATTCTTTGCCATCCAATTGCAGCTCTGCTCTTTGACTAACCAGTTATTAATAATTTCTATGCTGGTGATGAGGGTTATTTTGTAATTTTATTTCATCAGTTTCTAGCAGAGCAAAGAGGACATGTAGTTTGGTTCCATTTTTCATCTCTAAAGACATGTGTAAATTATCTGTGGAAGCAGAATTTGAGTTTCTGACATTTAAATAAATCATTTTCTCCTGAGAAATGATAGTAAACAAAAGTCAAACTCTTATTGATCTCCACCTCGCGCTCGTCGCACTGCATCATAGAATTGGTATTCAGAATCTGAATGTATAATATATATTTTTTTAGCATTATGATTGTAGAACTGAGCTTGAGTTTTGACAGCTAAAAAGCACATGTCACTGTTACCTGTCAGCACATGTGGGCACTTTGAATAAAGCTCTAGAGGTGTCAGCTGCTCTGCTCTTCTTCTCCATGACAGCCAGGCAGACCCCACTGCGCTGCAGCTGTACCATGTGTCAATTATCCAACACGCAAAATTTTTGCTATGAGAATTGCCCTGCCCCAAGAAGACATGCTATGACTTCCTGCTAGATCTCCTTGTAGTCAGTTCAGCTTTCCATCTTTCAGAGAGAAAGATTTGGAACATCTTGAGGATCAGCTGGGAGACAATGGAGCGGGCAGGAATTGCTCATAAAGCAATTCACGAATGATCACATATCTAAGAAAAAGGAGATTCTATGTTGGATTGTTCAAAGAGCAGAATTTTAGGAGACAAATCATAAAGTTCTTCTGCAAACCATTACAGGCAACCCAATCTGCAAAACCAGTTTTTTAAATACAGGACCATGGATATGCATGCTTTGGTGACAGCAAAAAGGAGTGAGAAGGGAAAATACACTCTGCTAAGAGGACAATTTAAGGGAATAAAACATTCTGGAATTCCTGATACCTAATGAAGGATTGAATGATGTAGAATGTGATTCAATTTTGCCACAGAGCCTTCACTGAACTTAGTAATTGTATACAAGTGGATTACAGGATCTGATTAATTTATGTATTCATGTCAAGATTTTTAAAAATATAGATAAAAGCACATTGAGTAAAAGTGCAAAATTACAAGCCATTGCAAAGCCCTGGTAGTGGTAAATGAAAGTAGTGGAAAGTGTGTTTTAGAATATTTCTCCACATCCTCACACTTCTGGGCTACATGAGGCAAAAATATTTATTTTGCACAACTAGAATTTAATAGGAAAAAGCCAGGATTTATAAAACCACTTCCCATTAAAGCTCAGCGTTTCCAGAGTATTTCCTATTAATAGCCATGGAAGAAAGACTTGATCCTGAATTGTACAGAACATTTGCATTCTTCATTTTCATAATTGCTAAAAGTTGTGTTTGGCTAAGTGCCAGCCAACAGCCATGAGAATGTGGTGACCAAACAGAGGCAATGCCAGGGAAGGCTGGCACAGACATACATGATTACCATTACTACAATACACAGCCAGCAAAGCTGCCAGTCATGTCGGACTCCCTCCTCTTCCCTCAATAGCTAAAAATCTCCTTAAATACTCAGGAAGTGAAAACAGGGTGGCAAGCCAAGCCAGTGGAATAAAAGATCTCTGGAAGCAGATTTTTAGCTACATAAAACAGCTGTCATGTATCAAAGTCAAGATGTGTTGAGGCAAGAACCATCCAGAGGGACGTGATTTCAGCAGAGGAGAATGGAAGGTCCACAGAGAGCTGCATGTGCAGCGTGTGCAGAAGCATTCCTGAGCTGGGGCACTGGATTCATGCATGCATAATTCACCAGCCTAAAATGTGAGCAAGGCTTTGCCCACCTTCACAGGCATTGTCCTTTCACATGGCTTGTCTTCTGTAAATACCTTGGACCTTCAGTGAGAATTTCAGGACATTATTTTCCTCAAAAGTGTTCATAATTTCACCTATGTGTCACCCAGCAGTTAGTTTTCTTAAGCAGCTTTATGATGACCATGCCATGACCTGACTCCAATGAAATTAATTCTATAGCCCTTTTTAACTTAATCCAACAAAAACCTACTCATCCCAACATGGACTCATGAATCATTTTAATATATGCATTTATGCTAGTAAAATTAGTGTTATTAATACAAATTAAATGAGAACCCTAACATTTATTTTACACAGAATAGTGATAGATTAATGCCAGTATTACAGCTGTTCCAAATACCTTTGAATATCAAATATGCTGTAGGTAATAGGTGTTTTAAAGGCATGTGATCAGAGAAAATTTGTTGATGTAAAAGAAAAAAAAAAAATCCCATTGTTAAACTCCCCCAAGTGAAAATGGAAATCCTTAACAGCAGACAGAAATTTCATTTCCTTAACCTACCTATATACCTGCATAACCTACCTATATACCTGCATGTCTTCTCTCAGCCCCTAGCTTTTCTGATAGGGACTAGTAGATGTTTTTATTACTGTGACAGAGACCTTCAGCAGATCACTGTATCTCTGTGTCATTAGAAACATCAAAGCATGGGAAGTCCCCTCATATTTAAGGAACAACCATGCCTTCTGCACCTCTCCTGCCAGTTTCCACTCTTCACGTAGATCCTTCCTTCTCTAAAACACCAGCTCAGGGCCACCTTCTACTTTGATATCAGCAAGAGCAGTAAGTCATCAGCCATAAGGAAAGGTGGAGCTCCTTTATAGAAGAGGATATTACAGAATAATATCCTCAGCATCTTTAAGCTTCAACAAGTACAAGGAATAATGTGGAAAATCATAATTTATTCTTAAGAAAAATTCTGTTGTATCAGAAGTAAAAATTTGCTAAGTTTACGCAGCTTGAGAAGTTCAGAGTATTTTGTCTGCCAAAAAAGAAATAAATCTCAAACTAGGCACTAAATTTTATTCAAAATCCATTTTCATTTCATGTTAAGTCCTAAAATAATGATGGATTTATTTTAATGGTTATCCAGATAAATCATCACATTTGAAGCTTTACTGTATTTTTTTGTGTAAGATAAAAGCTGAATTTTCGTTTAAACTCGAGTGTAGACCCTAACTGTAGAATCACCACAGGTGTTTCTGGAAACTTATAGGGACAGCTTTATGGTGGGCAAAGATGCACACTATTACACTAAAATCAACAGGGCCAAGAAAGTTGTTACGCACTTGAAATAGTTTTCTGTGTAAACTACAACATTTCTTTAAGAGATTGAGGTAGAACAGCCTTTTATCTTAAAGCTATTGCTGAGAGAAAGGAAGTTTAAAAAGTATGATTTCCTTAAGCCAAAAAGCAAGTGCAAATATCTAATATGAGATATACCACAACTACATGATAAGAATGAAGATTTCCTTGTCAAGTACTGTAGAAAATGATATCTGTGTTTCTATTAGGGACAGATACTTCAGCCAAGAAAAAGGAGCATTTGATTACATGAGTAGAAAATATTCATCTGACAGATTAATTATTTTCAAAGGAACAGCAGCAATGAACTGATTAATACATGGAGCTCTCTATCTCCATGCTCCTATAACCATCACATTAAGTAAATTCCATTTCCCTGAAAAGATTCTGACTTACTGAAAGGTCTTTATGCACTTATAAATGTGTCAACAAGCGACAAGGTGGTAATAGTTTCTAGGAGGTATTACTGCAATGTATATTTGATAATGAAATTTGCTGGGTAAATTAGCCAAAGAAAAAGTATAAAGGTCTAATGGGCTTAGTCTACCATTCAAAGGAGCACACACTGCCAGCTGTAGCAAAGATGTGATGGATGCTTTCTGCAATGGAGTATCGCAACCAGTAAGGACAGAGACAAATTCACCTGTTTGCAACTGAGATATTTTTACAAATAATGCTGGCCATGAGCATGAACTTTTCTGTTTGAAAAACCAGTCCTGATTAATATAGTCACCAGCTTACAAAAAAAGAGAAATCAATCTTTTGTCTTGATCATTGCAAATTGCCCACTCCAGGAATCCTTTACTGAATATTCACAGAGGGTCACTGATCACTTAAATCACAAGGTACCACTGCTGTTCTGATCCCTAAAGGGTTTGTTGAAACTAGAAAGTGATAAATAGCAAACAAACATGTCCTTTCTGAACATTTGAGTACTTTCAATTTGTACTGAAATGATAATATTTTAAGATTTGCAATTAAGGTGGGGATTCATAGACTTCCGGGAGCTCTTCAGCGAGCACACATTGGGAATTTCATGTCCCAAAAAATTAATATAAATCAAACTCAAAGCTTTTACTTACCAAAATAACTTAAAATCACTCTTGTTAATAGTTGATTAGCCATACTAGCTAAACGGGGCAATGCTGTGCAACTTATTACACAGGAGAGCAGAGCTGCCTGAAAACGGAAATGAAAATCTCGAGGATTTAAAGATGCAGAGCACTGGGGAAGCCATTTGACCAGCACTCAGCCATACAGGCAGCTTATCTGATGAGTGGCTTATGAGGAATGATTCAAGTGTCAGAAATTCGTCATATGTTACCATGAGATTCTATTTAATATGTACATCACTTTTGTCACCTCAGGTCGTTGTCTAAGAAAAGGAAAAACCTAGTGAGGTGTAGTGAAATGGCAATGGTATATTTATGTAAATGCATCCTTCTCATAAAACTTCTCATCAAAAAAGATGAATTACAGTTCATCCTCAACTTGAGACAAATGATAAAATATCAGAATTTACAGTTACGCAATTATTTTCCCTTGGAAGAACCCAGTCTAAAGGGATGATGTGAAGTGCTGGAGAGCTCTGGGATATGGGTTCTTTAAGTAAATACATCCATGTTTCTGTAGAGAAAAGTCTCACATTGCAGAGTTCTATATTGATATAAAATAATTTTAAAAATTGTAAAGCTTTACTGGTATGTTAATGGACTACATCTTCAAAATAGGTGCCAGATTTATATTTCTTCTTATGAAATGCAACAAGTCCTTTCAGATTCTTTCTGAGGTGAAAAGAATTAATGTTCATTTCTGGAAGTGTGAGAAATTATGCTTTATCTGTAAATTTAATATCTTTACAGATTCTAGTGTGAAATTAATACATCACTACTACATAAAATGTATAATTCATGGACTGATACCCAGTCAGATGTAGCAAGCCTGAAAACTGAGGCATCAGCATACATCTGCAAAACAAGTGATGTCAACAACCCTAGAAAGGTGGACTATATGGGGGTTTCCTTAAAGTACAAAATTTTCACTGCATCTATCTGTCACCTGTGCAAGCTAAAATTCAAATATTGAAATAATACTTAGAAAACAAGATGATTTTTTTTCTTTTTTTCTAAGAACAGCCAACAAAATCATTATCATGTATGAATAGGAAGCAAATTAGTTGTTCCAGACTCTCTAAGACAAACAGCTATACACAGTGAATCTAATTGTGGCACTCGTTCTCGGAGAAGAGAATAGAATCTGGAAAAGATGTATCCAGAGACAACCAGACCCAGGCTGGCAAACAAGCCAGAATCTGTACAACATATTTACTGGGAAAAAGAACTGAATAGATTTGAGAGACCGTGTGTAATAGGTGCTCAGTGTCTGATGTAGGGGGTATCACAGCCACAGACTGAAATGAAGGAACAAAAATTCCTTGCATCTGCCATGGCTGGAGTGCCAGTGTATAGAGAACACAGCAGGAAAACCAGGAAAAGCCAGTGCAAAATGGCTCATTTCTGTAGCTCTTTACAGAGATCTCTTTCACATTTCAGCTCAATGACAATGGCCCCACATAACCATTCAAAATATGGCCTGAAAGGCAATTGACTATATTGACCAAACCTCAGAGTATTTCCCCAAAGCATTCCTACTCATCCTTAGAGGAAAGTGCAGACAGGATTTGCAGCAGAAGCCACAGGAGGCAGGGACTTTATTCTCCTCTCAATCATCTAAGGCTATATCCAGAAAAACCCTTCTCCCCCACTGAGCCTCATCCTGCTTTGCTCGCCAGCTGCTGTTCACTATTCTAATGGCTTCAAGCAGCCCTAAAGCCCATTAGCCGGTCACTGGCAAGAAGCAGGACATTTCCAAAGCACCCCGAATGTGCTGCATCCCAAGCTGTCAGCACAGCCTCTATAGACACGGGCAGAGAAATGATGGAAGATGAGCTTTCACTAGGATTTGCAGCAGAAGCTGGATGGCTCCAGGGTACTCGTGGCACAAAAGACGACCTTTCTATCACCTTCACATGCAGCCAGAAATGAGGGTCTGCCTCTTTGCATGGGACTGAAACATAAAAAGAATCTTTTAAAAAGATACAAGAGCAAAGAAGCATTTTGTACTGGCTAGTCCTGTTCTCCCTGCTGTGATCTCCACACATTGGCATGCTGGCCTTGACAGATGCAAAGCATTTTTTGTTCCTTCACTCTCATTTTGCAGTGGTGGCACAACTACGAGAAACACTATGAAGCCATTAATCAATTACTCTCATATATCCAACTTCTCCTCAGTGCAAACAGATGTCCCACAAACTTGTCACTGCATGTGGTGGGATGCCTTTGCAAAAAAGTTGTTCATCTGTTTTTACTAATATGTAATAAAGAATTAATGGTAGAAGCTACATGTAAGGTTTAAGGAATAACCAGGACTGGTAATACAGAATCATGGAATGGTTTGGGTTGGAAGGGACCCTAAAATTCATCTAATTACAATCCTCCTGCCATGGATAGGGACATCTTCCACTAGATCAGTCTGGCCTTGAAAACTTCCAGGAATGGAGTATCCACAATTTCTCTGGGCAACCTGTTCCACTGTCTCACTACCTTCTGAGTAAAGAACTTCTTCCTAACATCTAATCTAAGTCTCCCTCTTTTAGTTTAAAACAATTGCCCATTGTCCTATCACTATCTGCCTGTGTAAAAAGTCGCTCTCCCTCCTTTTAACAAGTTCCTTTTAAGTACTGAAAATGCACAATGAGGTCCTCCCAGAGCCTTCTCTTCTCCAGGTAGAATAGCCCAAATCTCTTCAGCCTGTCTTTATAGGAGAGGTGCTCCAGCCCCCTGATCATCTTTGTGGCCTCTCTGGACCTGCTCCAACAAGTCCATACCTTTCTTGCGCTGAGAACCCCAGAGCTGGATGCAACACTGCAGGGGAGGGTCTCACCAGAGCAGAGAAAAGGGGCACGATCACCTCCCTTGACCTGCTGACCACACTGCTTTTGATGCAGCCCAGGGTGCAATTTGCTTTTTGGGCTGCAAGCGCACTTGGCTGGCTCATGCCCAGCTTTTTGTCCACCAGAACCTCCAAGTCTTTCTCAGCAGGGCTGCTCTCAATGAGTTCTCTACCCAGTCCGCATTAGGTCTGGGATTGCCTTGACCCAGGTGCAGGACCTTGCACTTGGACTTGTTGAACCTCATTAGGTTCTCATGGGCCCACTTCTAAAGCTTGTCCAGGTTCCCCTGTCCTTCTGTTGTGTTAACTGCACCTTTCAGCTTTCTGTCATCCACAAACTTACTGTGGGTGCACTCAATCCCACAGCCTATGCCATTGGTAAACTCTGCAGTAAATGTGTGAAATTGCTTTACTGCATAAATGTGAAGAGAGTGTGTGCCACAGAGGTCCCCACAGGGGACTAGGATGCAGGTCGTTGTCTTTTTGTGCCACAGCAGAAAAGGGCAGTGGGGCAAAGTGGCTGAAAGGCTGCTTTAAAGTGCAGTTGTGAGTGAGTAGAGACATGTAGGGCTGAGATGTGTGGAACTGAGAGGACTATTCCCAAACCATGTGTTTTCTTGGATTCTGACTAATTATGATCCTGACATTGCTCTTATCCATTTTAGGTAAAATAATTTACCAAGCATCTTTACTGTCTTTAATAAAAAGATTTATATATGGTGTAATACTTTCCCTTTTTTTTATATCTATCCAAGATCAGGTGCCGATCAGGTTTTGGGTCTTATTCCCAAGAAATGAAGAGACAAATACAGAAGAAAGTGAATTCATGTACAAATTTACTCCTAAGAAAGGTGACAGAACCTCTTGGAGTTTAGCCTGTTCCTCATTCAAGCCACTGTGTGATAATAACCCCTTTACAGAGTGTTGTAGTAGAAGGCATTAGAATTAGTTTTGCCCCCACACTTCTCATGGGAAAGCTGTTCCAGTATTTTACTTCATCAACTACTAAAAATGTCCTTCTAGTTTCCAAATTTAATTGTATTCTTTATTGCTTTATACTCACTTGTGCTTTTGCCAACATTGCTCTTTAGCTTCAGCACTTCTTTTGCTTCCTCAGTCATTTCCCATACACAAGCTTGCAACTTATTAGTCTCCAAATGCATGACCTTGCACCACACAGCAGTGAATTTCATCTGATTTCACTACTCCAAGCCCTAAGTTCATCCAGTTCTTCCTAACTGACAGACTGCTCCTATTTAGAGTTCTTTCACCTATATATTTCACACATACACATCTGCTTTTTGGGATAATGATATGAACAAAAGTACAAAACAAACAAAAAAACCCTTTAGTCAGAAGACCAGTCCTCAAAAATAGCACTGTAACCTACACCTTCAGCTACAATTTTTGAGTGTCTCTGGTAATTCTCAGACCATCACTCACTCTTTACTTGCTCTGCAACTTTCTTTCTGATGAGCATTATCTCTAATTTCCCTAGGAGATGCCAAATCACATACACAACTACAATCCAACTAGAGGAGTCCAATTGCATTTTGCTATATAGAAAATGAGTTATCAATGATGTCCCCATGGACTTATCTGCAATGTATTCCATCAAATCAGTGCTGAGCAGTGGCCAAAAGGACAAGTTGCTGAAAGATTGTTTGCAAAAGTGCCAGGTGCTGTGTATTTTATGCAGCATAGTTCACCTTCATTGCTCCTAATCCAAGCTTCTATTAGTGGCAAATGTGGCATCGGTGCCAATGTTTGCCACTGCTGGGCTAAACCGGATTCCATCATCACTTGGACCTGAGTAAGCAGCTACCCAGGGGCACAGAAACCACCCATCTTCCCTATCTTTAGATTCACGTTGTATGATGGGGCAGCATATTCTGTAGAAACCTGTGGCAGAAAGCTACACCTCTGGCATCAGGCTCCAAAAAGAGCAGAAAGTTCAGTCAGGGAAGGAACAAGGTGAAAATGTGACCTCTTTTCCCAGGTTCATAATAACGATCACGAAGAACTGAGCCAATAAACACAGAGTTTCACATCATCATGATGGCACTGGTGTGCAGGACTCCTGCACTATGCCACTTTGATTTGTCCTAGGTGTCTGGACTGTATCTTCTTAGGAAAAACTTGGAAATACGGAGGAAGGAGGTGATAATAAAATGTACTGTATACAGTGATCTCTAATTCTTCTGCACTGTGACAAAGGCCCCTGAGCTGAGAAGAGGTTTCTTCTCTAAAATCACACTGGTGTGCATCCCAAACTTCTACACAAGCCAGGGGTAGCACAACACAAGCTGAAGAGACTGAACAACTTTTTCTATTTTAGCAGTGCCCTAGAGCCTGTTTTCCTAAAGTTACTTCACGTTTGGCTTTATCGCTAAGACTGAACAATGAAATCATACAAACTATATTAGCAGAGTTCTGTGAAAGCTCAAATCCTCAGTGCACACAAAAGCATCATGTGCTTTCACCTTAGCAATGCAAACCCGTAAGAAGCAAATAAATGTACCTCTCCACAAACTATCCTCTGTGAGGGTGGCTGCTCCTCCACAAGTAACCCCAGCACTTAGTTCTTTAATTTAAAATGAAATTTAGAGTAATTCAAGTTATAATGCTTTTATCCTTTAAGAGGAAGCAGTTAAAGTCATATAGAATTTGTGCTTCGGAAGGGAGCAATGTATTTATGTCACACTGCCTACTACAAAGTCTCTACAAGCATAAAAGACATGTCATATTCATTTTGGTAGGTTTAGGTTTGTCCATGCTCCCCTCGTGACAAAAGAATTTTTCAGCTCCCACTCAGAAATATATAGAAACATTTGTTTTAACTTGTTTAAAACAAATTTAGCAAGAAATTATCTATGAAATGGCCCCTGTCCTTTTCATTCTGCTTTCAAGAGAAAATAGAGCTGACTGTATCTGAAAGAAGAACACAGCTTTAGCCTTATCAGTGTTGGGGTTTTGGACAACAAGCTACTCGGTCATAACATAGTAAGTATTGATTTATATTTCAAATCAAAGATATGAACAAAAGGCAGTTAACTTCCAGAATACACTGTATTCCATAGAAATGTAAAACATTAGGTCAGGGACTCTGAAAATTGGTGACATTTTTTAGCCTTACTTCTTATGGAATATCTGAAGATACTAAGCTCCTGAAAGCTTTATGAAAAGCAACAGCAGCATGGAGAACAGATGTTATTGATGCTGCCATTAGTGAAAGGTGGGAAGAAATTAAGTCACTATTCATTTCCTTTGGCAGCAGCCAGGCTGACATACACTCGCTGTCCACTCAGCACAGATACTCTTGGACACAACAGAGCACGTACTTTCCTTTCTGGCTGCTGAGCAGAAAAAGTACATAGAGGACTTCAGACATCTGGGAGCTCTGCACTGCAGGAGGAAGAATTTTAGGAAAACAGAAATTGGTCAAGATACAGGATAAGTGACAAGAGATGCAGAAACGTGAAAATATTATAGAAAAAAAAAGGAAAGACAAGCAGAGTTTTTGTTCTAAGGGAATCACAAGAGACAGAGAAGTTGAGGTTGTTAGACAGGAAAAATTCAGGGCACAAATCTGCATGAAATCTGTCTTTGTGAAGACTTCTGTTCACAGAACAATTTCATAAGAGCCAAAATGGAAAGTGGTACCCAGTACCTCAGCCTAAAGGAAATCATTGAAAACTGCAGATGCTCTTTGTTTCTCAAAATTTGTATTTGGGTTTGTAGGCTTATTTGCCTTCCAAATGTGCAAAGAGTTTTATTTGAAAGTACTTGTATTTCTGAAAAAAACAACCTTACTTTAAAAAGATTAATTTAACAGATATCGCAAAAGAGGCATTTATATGCAGTGCATACTGTGAGAAACCTTAAACTCTAGCAATGTGAACAATAATTGAATGAAAAAACAGTATCAAAACACTAAACAAAAATCTGACAAGTTGGATGAGCAACATCAAACTATATATTGACTTCTCTTTCTATCTTGTCAGTAAAAATAAAATCAAAAGTGGAAAGAAAAGGGGGAAAAAAACCCACAGTTATCAGAACAAATAAAGACTGTTTATCCTGTCTCGGCACAAAAGAACACAGGAAATGTCAGAATAGAACAGTCCGTTTTGACCCATTGCAACCAATATCTTGCTTTCTAATTCTTCATGCTGCTTCAAAGGAAATACTCCTTGGCATTCTCCTTCACTGTACAAGCTGAGTGATGGAAATTCCTCTGTGAGTCCTGATAGCCATCCATTTTAACCCTGAATCATGGGGCTGTTTGTGAAATTTCAATTTTTATTCTTGTCTGTGCAAGTTCCTAAAACTTTTTAGACAAAATAAACTACCTGCCTTAAGAATGTCCCAATGGTAGTAAATTACAGTGGTTACATTATTTTGTATATATACAAAGCAATCAAACTGATAAAGACCATCGGTTCATTTCAGAGGCAAACCCTCTGCAGCACTGAGACTAGTGTGGAGGTGGTTTCATTCTGAGAACAGCATGAAGATGGTTTTGTTCCAGACTGAGAACACTATCATCCAATTTACAATAGATAATGTGCTGAGTGCATAATACAGAAAATGTAGAATGATTTCTTAAGAAATCATTGGCACCTTAATTGCGTTATAAAAATCAATAGTTTATCATTTAATGGATTTACTGGACAGAGAAGAGTGGTTATGCTATTTAAAGTTCCCACCAGTCATCCAGAGGCTGTTTTTCTTTAATTCTCTTCAAAAATTCTCTGAATCAAAGAAGCATGAACAAACTATAAAAGATATTAGACAAAATATCCTTCTACACAGCAAAGCTGAAATGAAACAACCAGTAGATTGGTATAATTTGGGGTGTTTGAAGACTGTAACTTCTGTAAAACACAATAGCAGGTGCAAAGAGAACATTTTTCACTTTAGCATAATTTGCCAAATTTAAGCACAGGTTGCTTCCATACTATAGAAAACCATGGCAGGTTTTCACTTTTCTTGTACACTTTCCTTATTACATAGCTTCGGTGAAGTATTCTGAAGGAACAAAGGGCATTAGCACATATACTGCATCAAGCTGATGGGTGTTTCAGTTAAAGAAATTTACTGCCTTTCTTCAGATGTTAGCACATTTATTTTATCTGTAAACAGATACCAGTCACCCCAAATTAAACCAAACAAAGCGGAAAAAAAAGGGAACAAATTAATTAATAATCGCTTTAGCTCTGTGCTGGTTGTCTCTTTACATCCATGAATACTGGCTAACTATGTAGGCATCCTCATTAAATACATCTCCATGATTTTAAGGGTTTAAATGCTTGCTCTGAATGAACTGAAATGTGGCCAACTGGTCACACGGTTGAATTCCTGTAAAGCCTGACAAGACATAAGCAGCCAATTTTCTGGTTTTGAGTATTACTCTCTGAGGACTCAGTGCTTTCTGGAGTGGTGCAATACATTTATTTTACAGAAAGACTATGATTTTTTTTCATGCTTTGTGAACAGAATTAGTCTGGTGATAGAGGGTTGTCTTTGTTCTCAGCTCTCCATGTCCAGTGTGGCATAAAGAAAAGATAGATGCAGAAGGAATACCTCCACAGCTTTCCTATCCCTGCTGCAGCTGTGTCCATCTCCTTAGCATTCCCTTTGACCATGGCCCTCCCTGGAGTCTTCTTTCATCAGGACTGCATATTAGTGAGAGGAAACTTGATGAAAGTCTAATCTTGGAAGTACATACCACAGAAATTGACCCAGCTGTGTTTTGTCATAACTATCCACAATCCTCAAATAAGGATTCTTATAGAATCTCTGTTGATAGGGCTTAGGAAAATAGGTTGTGAACTTATTCTCAATTTTAGCATATTTATCCCAGAACTGCCTTCTCAAAATTGCTGTGTTTTCTAAATTGAAGGTGTTATTCCATCCATCTAAAAGACCAGACTTAAGATCATGAAGAAATTATATGCATCTCTCACAGAAATTATTTTGTTCTAGAACATCAAAGAGACAGTCAGGATAAATAATGAATACCACTGTTTTATTTATTTTAACAGTATTTATATCAGAATTCCAAGGTACAAATACAAATGAGACAAAACTCAGAGTTTGTACATGGCTGAAGAAGGAACCATTCTGCTGGAAATTCTTCAGACATCCACAAACAGTAGTGGATACAATGGTGACCACACAGTTAAATTACTCTGCATGATGAAATCTTGGCAAACAAACTTAGGAAGGTCACTGGCTGAGGAGGAATGTGCAAAGGATAAGGAGATTGGCTGGGCACTGGGGCAAGTATGCCTCAGCTCCATGGCAGCTGTTACCAAGTGAAGGCTAAGCACGCAGCAACACACATTGTGTCTCCCTTCCCTTAACCTCAAGAATTGCAAGAAAGGACTACAGAACATTTCATAGGATGCCTGAGTGTCTTCTTTTTCATTTCAACTAGTATTTATAATTTATATAGATCTCAAGACATAACATGGCATTTTACAAAATACAGTGTGAACTCGAAAGACAAGAGATCTTCAGACTACATGAACTGTCAGTCTAAAAAAGCACAAACCAAACCAGTTCAGAACAATATGGCACAGAACAGACTGGCAAATGGTCATTAGAGCTGAAATGGAGCTTTACACACAGAGGGAAGGGAGGCCACTTGCCATATATCAACTGGCAAGCTGCTCCAAGTGTGCGCAGTGCTATGAAATAAGACAAAGTCAGGAAAGGATGAAGGAAATTATAGAAGTACTCCTATGGATACAAACCCAAACTATGTCAGTGGGGGTCCTTTAAAAACGGCTGGGTTTAATATCACACATCAGATATCTAGTGCACATTGAATACTCTCCTAAATTAAATCAATTCAGTTCCCAGCATGATGCTACTAACTTCTCGGTATTTAATTTAAGACAGGAGACCTAACCACACCTTATGCCTAGAGCATTTACAAGAAGAAGGAACGTCCATATGTTCTATTTTCCTAGTCCAAGACACAGTAAAAATCTCTCTGCTGAAATATGTTGTAACATGTAAGGGGTGAAGATAAATATATGGGAGTTCTCACAGATTTTCCCAAATTATTACCCAAGCCCTTGCTGAACACTCACTGTGCAGCAGCCTCAAATATTTGGCCAAAGAAAAGTACATAACCCAGCAGCTCAGGTACCAGCAGCGGCCCACATACAGATGCAACCTTAAAGAAGTCATTATAACAAACAACTTGATTGTCTCATTATTATTTTTACAGTATTTCCCACATTGCCATAATTCCCAAGGAGACCTTGGAAGGACGATGTGCTCAGGCTATGGATGGAACAAATTTAATGACACAAAGGACCTTGCTAGTAATGCATTACCTGCAATTTTTAAGACACAATACTTCTTTTCTGTCAAACTGGAAGCAACAGGGGGAAAAAATTCTCCTCAGAGTATGTCTAAATGCAGTTTCCTGTGGCAAAGGGGACTTGGGCAGCCCAGCTTTGCCCTGAGCAGGCAGGTAGCTGCTTACATACATTACACTCACAGCTGGACGCTTCATGTACCTTTATAACTTTAGTCTTTTCAGCCTAAAGCTCAGTTTTTAACTGGAATTTCTAAACTACTCAGGCCCTAGTATAACTCCTGTCATGAAGGACTCAGGCTTTTTAGGTACAGTGTTGGCTGTAAGGAATTTCACAATGACTTCAGGTTAAATCATATGTAATGAACTATGTAGTTTCTCTTGGCTACAGAATTCCACAACAGCTTTTTAACCTTTCTCTTGCTATCAGCATCTCTCTTTTGTCCTTGTTCTATTAACTGCTTTTATTTAATAACCTGCAGCTCTGTTTTAGTGTTACTGTTTTCCTTATCTCCAGTACCCAAGAACTCTAATCAGTGTAATCCAGTGTATGATAAAACGACACTGGATGTGATTTCTTTGAAAATCCCAAGGTAAAATGAGAAAGCTAAATACATCTTATAATTGATTTAACTCCCTCCTTTCCTTGGCAAAACCAGTCCCTTTCAGGAGGAAAAGTGAGGAAGGTGAGCAGTGTGATGCTGTTCCTGGACTTCATCACGCTGTGATGGGTTACAAGGTCCTTAATAATTGCTCTTTGTAGAAACATTAAGACACATTTCAAGGAAGAAAATGGTTTTCCATTACTTTTCTGTGAAAAGGCTACAAAGTTTCATGAAGAAATGCTCTGATCAAAAAACCAGTGACTTCAAGGGAAGATCTCCTTTGACTAATATCTCATTATATAAAACCCAGGATCAAACTGGTTCCCCACAGCCTTCTTCCCAGAGGGTTTTGAAGCCATCGGGAGGTGTTTGCTTGTTCCTGCCAGTGGTGTTAAACTAATGGGGCCGTCCTTCTTTCCCTCTCTGAGAGGAAAACCCAGAGGCCGCTCTAATTCCTTCAAAATTATCCCAGGGCTTGGGGCCGGCCGCTCGAGCCCGTCCTCCATCTTCCTGAAGAGCTAAAAAAGCCCCAGAAGAACACTTTGCAGGAGGAAGCTCTAAAAGAGCAAACGGCAGGCGTGTCGAGGGGTCGGCAGCCTTTTGAGGCACCTTGGAGGGGCACATCCCACACGGGCGGCCTGCGCCTCGGGGTGGGCTGGGAGGGAGGGACAGGGAGGGAGGGACAGGACGGGACAGGGAGGGACAAGGAGGGAGGGAGGGACAGGACGGGACAG
>JAWWEE010000021.1:8996060-9048863 GCA_035221455.1 Xenops minutus
CCCATATTGCCTCTGTATTGCCCCAGTATTGCCACTCTATTGCCCAGGTATTGCCCCAGGTATTGCTGCTGTATTGCCCCTGTATTGCTCTGCTATTGCCCCAGGTATTGCCACTGTATTGTCTGCAGCTTGTGGGTGTTGTGCCCCACAGCGTTTAGCGACAGGATTTTTATAAAAGTGAAGAAGTCTCTAATTTCTTTAATTTAATTTTATTTTTTTTTCACTGTGTGTAAAGGCCACACTGCTCCCTGCGTAGGAGCACCCGCGCCCCCACTATAGCTTATTAATGGCCTTCCTGCCCATTTATTATGCTAACTTGTGTTTTGAGAAAATATATAGCGGTGTTACAAGCTCAGCTTTAAATATTCAATATGTGGGATTCATTTGTCCGGGAGATACTAAAACCCTTCATCAGTGATGAACTGCTCTCCCTGGCGTGTCCCAGCCACCATAAATCAGCGCTGGCTTTGGGCCCATGATGGTGAGTTATATGTATTAACAGTCTTGGGTTTAAGCCTGCGTGCCCTGCCAAAAGTAGTGTATTCGTGTCATTTTTCAATGCAAATTAGTAGTAAGTGGAAATTCACTTTATTTTGCTTCACAGTTTTGACTTTGGAATGGAAAAATTTAAATAAAAACAGCTTTTTCAATGCTGGGATATTGATCAGAAACATGTATTCATATGCTTATGTAAACAGTCCCTTTTAAGTCAAAGTATTAACCATGACTATGAAGGGTTTTAGGTCTGTGTGAGTCTGTCCATCCCTCTCTCCTGGAATTAGAAGAGAGGGTAGTATTAATTAGTTTAAGGAAGGATGAAGGTCTGTTTGCATTTGCTGTTTGTGAAATACTCTTTTGCTTGTAACTTTCTAAGGTCCAATTGTTGGAGTCAAGGGGCTATATAAACACCAAATATTATTGAAGTACTGGAATGTGAAACATTCAAATTGAAATATACCTAAGAAGCTGTCATAGGATGGAAGTATTTCTGTGGAGTCCTAAGTGGTTTGTGTGAGTGGAAGGATTAGGGGGCATTTTGGACTGCTGCTACTTAATTTTCAGTGTAGGAAACATTGTGAAATGATCAAAGTAAATGCACAAATCAAGACACCACAAAGTAAATCCTGATAGGAATCTGTTCTTCAAAGATAAATATTCTTCATTGTCACTTAACTTTATAAATTACATTCTTGATTGTTTGTCATTGACTGACACTTTAAGCCTGTATTTCTCGTTGGACAGACGTACTAAAGTACATGGTTTAGGGTAATAAAAAATAAGATCTGTGACTGAAAAATGAGAGAACTACTAGTTTATGGCATTCTATAAAGATGTCATAAAATATCTATTTATCTGACAACTTTGCAAAAAACTGAGGCCTTGCATTTCAAGTTGCTCTTTAGTTTTCTAAAATAGTCCTTCTGGATTTTAAGTACACTTGACTGTTAGAATTTCTGGAGACACTGGGGAGAGGAAAAGGGGAAAAATGTTGCAACTACCAAATTTCCAGACCATTCTCTGTTTTCTTTTTAAGCATAAGTTACTATAATTAAAGACAGTAGTACTTGATGCATAGTGAAAGCACCTTTTAATATTATCTCAGTAATTACATGACAAATACGCCATTCACTTAATGGTTTTTGTACCTATCAATCTTAATAGCAAAGGTAATTTCTAGTTCTCACTTTCATATCTTAATGGAAATTCAGAAGTTATATGAGCAAAACTCTATTGCAATGTCACTTGCAGTATTTTTTGCCTTTGTGAAAAACAAACTGACACTTCACTGAAGTGTTTACAGTAATCAGCTTTGTAGTATAAATAAGTTGTCCAAACACAAATGCTTACAAACTTTGAGTTTAGTTTACCTTTCACTGGAGTTAGGAAGAGCCATCTGGTTATGAATTTGATATCTACAACAGTCATCAGTTTTCTGAATCTGTATAAAAATATGTTCTGCAAGTTAGCAAATAACCTGGCTTGCCCATATGTATGTCAGTTTAAAACACAACTGCATCGGTGACAAATTTTAAGCCATATTGTAAGAGTGAACTTTATTTGACAGTTTGAAATTTGAAGATTTCTAGTAATGGTACAAGCTTTCTAATCCCTTAGTGAGTGTTCATCATCCCACAGGTTTTGTATTCCTCCTTTCTACCATGTGTTTCCAAGATGCTATCTCTCCATATACATCTGTCAGTATTGTGATACCATATGAAAGTCTTTAATTATTTGATCATCTTTTCTGTCTTAAGCATATCACTTGAATGAGAGCTTTTCAGTAGACATATGTTTCCTCTACTTGAATTTAAGGATTAATTAATAGCACAAGAGTTTTGCGTGATACAGGTATGTGCCTTCATGTTGTTTTACCAGTGCATGTATGTTCTTTCTGTGCTCAGCCAACTGAGCTCAACTATTTCCACACAATATAGTGTGGAGATAAATGAGTGATGTCAAGGCAAAGCTAATAAGCACTGCTGAGAGGGAAAGTGTGTTAGCACCGTGTTGAACCCAGGTTAATATATCAAGATGGCTCCCAGAGCTGTTTGCGTCTTCCTTCAAACACTGTGGGATTTGCCAGTAGTGGACCGGCTCTTATGGAAGTCATGTGTACTGTGTAAGAACACAGTAAAGACAAGTGTTAGTTCTGTGTCTCAAGTGTAAATCTGACTACAGCAGTGTCTGCAAATGCTGTAGCTGTCCACCTTGCTAAGGAGCTTTGACTGTTCCTGCCTGAAAGATGGTGTGGTAATGAAGATGAAATTTGGCCTCTACGTACTACACACTACATGTTTGTTCCAAAATATAAAACGTAATTCTACTTAGCAGACTTTTCACTAGAATATTAGTAGTATTCCCTGGAAGAGATGCGTTATTCTTTTCAGTCTCAGGTAAAACTTTTTATACAGTGACTCTTAGATCAGGCTTCCTCACACTTACTTAGTCCTAATATTTTTCCCTCAGGTGTAATAAGGTGTAACAGAACATTAGAATGCATGAGCGCTGTGCTAGGTGCATGATCCTAATATGGGTTTTGATAGGCTTTTTGCAAATGCTTTGGTTGCTAAATTTCATTTTCCTTGGAGTCAAAAAGTTTAAAATAAACTAATATTTCCGGCAACAGAATAGGATAAATTTATAACATTAAGCTGATTACTTTTCCATTTTTATTTTATTTACAGACAACTTTCAGACTTAATTATTGCTGATTAAAATAATTGTGGATAAGCATCAATAGATTTCATTACACTTTCATACATGAAATATTATTTATTTTTTCAGATAGAATGCTGCTCTAATACCTAGATGTTTACATTCTTCATGAATTCATGCATATTGTCACTGAATTTCTAGTTCATTTGCAGTCACATATATTTTTATAAATTTTCTTTAAAGTTTGTCACTTTCTAGTTGTGAAAACTGAATCATTCATTATAGAAGCTATACTTGCAGTCTCCTAGTCAGCATGTTAAGAAACTGGTTTCAGTCTCAAAAAAATACCAGTAATTAAAAAAAAAATTAATTCTTAAGTCATCCGTGCCTGAACTGAAGCAATGAGTGGGAACAAAGTATATCAAACTGAAGTGAGGCAGAGTCTTGTGAAAGGATTTTTCTGTGAGTTGAGGGGCACGTTCAGTTTTCAGTGAAGGTGCATGTTGTCTCTTGTGACTGATTCTGTCTTTGGAGATTGACAACTACCTTTTACGCTCAGGGTCTCTTCCCTTTCTGTTGACTTCAACTGAGCCTGCAGACGCTCAGCCCGATCAAAGAGGGATGTGGGAATCTTCCAGTATCAGCCTCTTCACTTTTGACTGTTCTGATTCTTGACTGCAGACATCTCCTAATTCACAGCAATTTTAGCAGCCCTCAAATAACTGAAGTGCTTGGTTTGAATCTTACGCTAATCATCCTCAAAGAAGAATGCTGAATGTGAAGGAAGATAACTTGTTTCAGAAGTCTCTGCCAAATATCTCTAGATGGGGAGGTCTCTATTGCAGCCGTTCACCGTTTCTCTTTTTCTATATTAAATGTTAAGCTCCTCTTTAATGGATTCTAATGTTTTCCAGTTGGCACTTGATAATAAAGAATAATAAAAAATTGTGTATTAAAGATGATTTCAAAGCATTTTTAAAGAATGAGAGAACCTTATTGATAAAAATAAGGACTGACATAAAATTACTAGTTTTACTTGTAATAGAAGGAAAGACAACCCTGAGTATTTGATGCATGAAGAGAACAAGACTTAATATTACTGTTACTTTGGTCTTAATTCTTTTGTATTAGCACTCTGATGCCATTGATATACACTTATATTCAGAAAAGTACTTCATAATAGTATTCACATCTTTTAAAATATGGTTGGAGTTTCATTTTAGGATTTTTCTTCATGTCAAGTACTATATAAATTTGTTTGGTTTTGTTTTGCAGCATGATTTGTAACTGTCTTTACTGATTGAGAAGCTAAAATTATTTTCTCCTGGGAAACCTGGAAAAATGTTCAAAAATCATTATCAGGTAAAACAGAAATAATTTTATTTTTTATCCATTTTCATTTCACCTCTGAGGTGACCATCTGGAAGCACATGTTGGTGCCCATTCTAGAGCTGACAACATGAGCAGCTACCCCCTATTAAATAACATTTCTATAGAAATACCAAATAATGAAACACTCCAAAATGTATCTGTAGCTGGACTTTTTGCCTCCCAGAATAAGCTATTTTAATTGATAGTATACCATTTTGGGTTTGTTTTTCTTTTAAAAATATCCATTGTAAGTTCAAAAATTATTTTAAGTGCTGTTTATGGAATGCCATTTTGAATCTTCTTAGAACTTGGTAAGTCCAGTCAGTGGGATCAGCCATGTGGCTGGAACTGCCAGGTGTGCATGGGCAGAGAAAATAGCTAATTCGTACACAGTGCAGGTTTTAAGTTCTCTGAAAATATAATTTGAGGAGCATTTCTTTTGCTGGCAAGACTGCTTGCCCCTCTTGCTCATTCTGACTTGTGTACAATTGCTTGGGCAGCTGAGCATAAAGAGAATTGGGGAGTGCAGGCAAGTAGAAATGAGAAGGGAGCGGCAGAGTTGTAATGATTGATTAGGTCAACCAGGCTGCTGAAAAATGCTTAGCAAACTGTAGGCTGAGTATATCAGATGTCACAAAAAAAAAAAAAGTGACATCAAATGGGAAAAATATTGAAGAAAATAATTCCCTAAGCAGAAGTAATAAAACCAACCTCCCAAAGAGCCTGTGGATAGATTCCTTAATGTCTGATGGAGCACATCCTCTGTGGCAGGAGTATTCATAATCATCTTTTTTTCCAGTATTAATTCTCTGATGCCTCTTGAAGGCTGCAGCATGAGTACAGCCCTTGCCTTTTTACAGTGATACTGATGGGAACAGATTACCACCAGGCCACTTAAATTTGCCCAGAAAAGACAGTGAATTTTTGTTTGATCCAATCAGGCTGGAATTTGGTAACTAGCGAAAAAGTTACTGGAAAATATCTTTGAAATACTCTCCTATGTAGTCAGAGCCATTCACATATGTAGCCAAATGGTGTAAACTTCATTTCCATAGGAAGTCAGACAAAACTTGCAATCTGCAACAGATTTTAGTTTTTAGCACTATTTTTTAAAATTCACTTTGCTTGGTGAGTTGTAGAAATAAATCATATCCAAATATAAATTAATACTCTCCTGCATGGTTTTAGAATAGTTGCAACAATTTTCCTGTTTAGAGAATGACATTATAAATACAATAATTTGAAATATTCCATCTTACTCCTTCACTTCTATCTTTTGATCTTCTAATAAAGCCAATTATTGATTACACGAGTTGCTGTACTAGAGTAGTGTAGAAGGTGTTATAGGTATACTGCTCTCAGAGGGATCAGTAATATGGACTGTGGTAACAGCATGATGTGGGGAGGGTTTCTTATGTCCTCATCTTGACCACTGATAATTTGGTGCTGAGCACTTGGGTGGATGATGTATCCTTAAACCGTTTTCCACTAGGGTGGCCGGTTTGTTGAAATATTCAGTGCTCAAGGCAAGAATCCAGGAGCAAAATGGAAGATTTTTGGCAATCCATCAGCTATATGGAAAGTAAGTTTTTAAAGAAATTTATAAAACCTAGAGTACAAACCAGAAAAATGTGAATGAAGCTTAAAATTAGAAGGTAATGAGGGCTTTGACCTGACAGTGGAGTTGTCACTTGCAGTTCTGTCATTATGACAGACTAAATGACTACTTAAATTAGTTCTTTATGCCTGCTTGCAGACTAGGTTGGTCACAGTGTAATTTTATAGTTTAAATATTTAGAAAGTAATTTTGCTAGTCTGATAACTAATGAATTGAGCTTTGCTCATTGAGTCGTGAGTCCTGTTTGTCAGCATTATTTGTTCATAAAACATGCAAGTAAAGGACTTTATATAGATTATATTATTGCCATCAAATTTAAACTACTGTCATACTTGCAGTGCCATCTGACATTTCTATTTTTTTTTTTTAATAGCTTTGCATGTTAGTATTGTTGATTTTCAGCAGTAGAATTCTCTCAGGATCCTCATGTTTGTTGTTCCTTTTTATAGGAATATGACAAAGATCTAAAAGGCTTTGTTTTCATACTTGAAGGAAGCAGTCAAGTCAACAAAATGCAGCTACCAAAGCAAACTAGACAAACTTGCAAGTATCAAAGAATTAAATGTTTGTGATGTTGTTCTGATTATCACATCAGTCTTATATTGGAATGTATAACTTACAGTATTGTCCCTAATTTTCTAATTCAGCATTAGAAAAGTTTGGGGTTTTTTTCATTAACTTTTGAGCAGGTCACTTAAAAATAAATAAAAGTTATAGAAATGCCATATTAAAATAGGTGCTGTAGGAAAGATTAATCTGATTTTCATTAATGAAATTTGTTATTATCTTCATAACATATATATTAGTCATGTATATCTTTGAGACATCTATTTTTTCAATGTTGCGACAAACTATTATAGCAAATAACAGTAAATAATTGAAAGAAATTTAAAAACTGTAAACTCTTACTAAATATTAAAATGAGGATTGAGAATTAATGTTGTGGATTATCACTGCTAAAAATACTTTGGTTTTAAATTTACTTTAGCTAGTGATGCAATATTGCAGTCAGATTTTCATCTGTTGCCATCCTGTTTCCTTGTCTCTTAGTCTCTTCCTTTCTTGAGGTGTATATACCTCAAGTATTTAATTTATGTCAAGCATACAGTCTCCCAGTTGTGCTATAACTTTGAATACTCTTCCAAAATAAAAGATGTTGAATATGCAAATATAATTTGAAGTTTTAAACTGTCATTTGACCCACAAAAGGGGAAAGTTCTGAATTGTCATTCTTTAGAAGAGCCGATGTTAGTTGAGTCTTGTCAAGTCAGTGAAGAGCAGCCTGTACCCTCCCTTGATGGAATAACTAAGAAAACAACATATGGTTCAATTCAGACAGCTTTGTACAGTTTTCCCTTGATAGGGAGATAGCTGATTTTTTTGTTTGTTTCCTCAGTCAAGCTCTTTTGCTGTTGTTCTAAAAATCAGAAGCCTCCACTGAGCAGTGTTGTCACAATCTGATTGCATTCTTACCCAAGGGTTTTTTGAAGTTGTTTAACAAGGTGTATGCTGTCACAAACAGGAGTGCAAGTTTCATATGACTATAAGATAATCTTGATACTTCATTTTATAATTCTTATGGGATATTTGTTGTCTAGATGCTCTTGGAACACAAGAATTGTAAGTTAAAAAAGAAAAAAGGTTCCTTTTGTTTTCATGAGAATTCCACCAGAGCCACAAATGGGACTTTTAAAACAACATTTTTATTGCAGTTTGAATTGGTTTTCTTCAGGTTTTTCTTGTGTTCATATGTTGTGTGAACCTTGGGAAATAGTGTTGCAGGACCATAGCTGTATGGTACAAAATTACAATGCTTTATAGTGAAACAAGCATCCGCATGCACACAGCACATATATTTAATTTGTTTCCCTGTTTCTAGTGGGACTGATCCAGCAATTTCTGACACTTCAGATTTTTGTGCCATTGGGAAAAGACTTTTCCACTGAGCTACTGTAAGTTGTACAAAATTTCCTTGTGGACTTAAGTAAAGTGAATGCCTGATTGCAGTCATTAATTTTGGTAGCAGATTTTGCATTAAAGCACAGTTGCCTTATCAAGTCAATAAGAAGTAATGAAGCTAATGAGATCCTTATTTCTTGTGTGTTTTAAATACTGACATTCCTTTGAAGACAGAAAAAACTGTCAAAATTCTGAATCAAGATGGTGAAAAATCTGAAGAAATGAAACATAAATTTAGCAAACATATGAAAATACTTGAGGACTTTCTGAACATTTGTAAGATATTTATAACTGTTTCAGGGGCCTTTGGTTCTGGGTAAAAAGAAATATCTATTCTAATAACTGGGGGAGAAAAACATGATCAAACAAATGGTAAAAAGCTAGAGCAATGAGTGGAGTGTTCAGTTTGTATAATTATGCCCATGCTGTAAAGAAAGAGAGGTACAGCTGAAACAGACTTTTTTTATTAGTTCAATGTGGAATGATTTAATAGAGTTTTAAACTTGGGCAATTGTCAGACTTTGGACAACATTTCTGGAAGTTTGCATGTAAAGGGACAAAACAAACAGGGTATGTCCTTCAGGAAACAGAAACTCTCTCTACCACTCTCTCACCTTTATTTGGCCTTTCTCTTTCCAGCTCACTTCTGGACTTTACATTTTCTTCATCTTTTCTGGCTACCCCTATTCCCATCATTACTATGTCCCTTTTATCGGATAAATATATATAGTTTTGTACATATATATATAGTTATATTAGTCTTATGTACTTCTATAGATTTAAATTTTTGTATTTGCCATTATACATAGTTTATGTAATATATACTATATTGCTATATAATGTATATAATATTAACTATATTTACTGTATATGTTATCTTTTTTCAACTTTCCTCATCCTAAGTTAATATTATCATAGAACCTGATATAATTCCCAATTTTCTCTTCTTTTATGTGCAGTGATTTCAATGTCTTTGTGGATGAAGCAATCCCACTTAATACATTTCCATATACTTTTTACAAAATAATTGATTTTTCATTCCTTGTGGTATAACAAAATCATGCTTACTCTGATAATTCCCTAAGTTCATTAATTCCTTAAGTAGCTCCACGTACTTTGGATGAAAGTGTATATGTCTGAAAAGTACAACCTCAGGTGTTCCCCACTTAGTGCAACTATTTGAGAAACTTAATAAAACTTCTTTAAAAGCAGTTTTAATATTAAGTTTTGGGGTTTAAATCAACTGTAATTTATTGATGTACCCTCAAGATTTGCAGATTAGGTAGTGCATTATTTTATCCTAGTAGATTTATGATAATCCAGTAAATAATAAAAGAAAGTCCTTGCTTCATGTGACTGCCATTCAGTTTCTTTCTTTTCAGATGTTTTGAAAGAAATTTCTTGCTTGTTTGTGTACAGAATGTTGATTGTGTTGTTGCATACAGGCGTTTAATGTTCAAATATGGTTTGTTACATAACCTGGCTACTTACTACTGAGTCTTTGAGCAGCTTCAAGTGAAAATTGATAGCATACCAAGCCATGAAATTTACTTTATGTAAAAAACTCTGGCAAGTTTTGTAGTAGCTGCATGTGATGCTTTATGTTACATTTCTTGCTTTCCTATTCTGCACAGAGAGGGAAATAGGTATTTCCTTTGAGCCTCATCCTTTTTTGCATTCTGTTCAGTGATTGATCTGGTCAGCAAACAAGAATTTCTTCAAGGCCATCCATCACTGCTGGCATCAGCTGAGATAAGACTTCTGACTTGCTGCTATCAACCAGCCATGCGAGATTCCTGTCATAAATACTGGATGTGCAAAGTATCGCTCACATTAGCTGGCTTATCTTTTCTTTGGAAGACATTTAAGTAGAATTTTAGATACTTTGCTAGGTGGCATGATTAGGTGAATACCACCACATTAACAATCAATGTATTGATCTGCCTAAAAAATGTGTGAAATAGATTGTGGATGAAAAACTTGACGAAGCATAGTAAAATCACAAGTAAGGTAGAGAGCGTGTAATTTATGCAGCCTCTGGAGCAAATAATAGCAAAGCTATTAGTAATGCTGAATATAGCTGTCTGCTGTAAATGCAGTAGCCAGTTGTTAAAGCTTTAGTATTATGGATTTTGCTACCTTTCTGAAAATGCCAAGGTAACTCAATGTTGGAAAAAGTATTTGTGTGTAATAGAAAACAGCATCTGGCTTGTGTTGGCATTCTTGCTTTAACTCCAATATATGGATACCAGGGTGTTAGCAGTTCTGTTTGTTGGTAGGGTTTGTTAGTCAAGATTTTCATTTGCCAAATTAAGTGAATTTTGTTAGCAAGTAACTTAATTTTCTCTCTTTAAAGGGCAGACTTCTTAGTAATTCTTTGTAATTAGAATAAATGGTTTAAATGTGATAAATATGGCCGTTCTTAAGGGAACTGTTACATTAGCAGGTGCGAACATGACCTTTTCGTTGTCTTTGTAAACCTGAAAGGACAGATTGTCTCTTTAGAATAGAGAAATTCACAGAAGGAATAACAAAGCAAAGAGAATAACAGCAAATAAACTGACGAAGAGCCAAAAGAACTAGCTGCAGGCATAAATAGCTGCATTATAGGGGTAGTTTGTTTAGATTCTTGAAAAGAAGTTGTCACTAAACTTTCCTCATATTAATACTCATTAGGGTACCTTGTACTGAAAATTAAAAACTGTTTTCTGGAATTACAATTTTCTAAGTGATTTGGCACAAAAAGCCTTGTTTCAGAGGAACATGCCACTGTGCCTTAAAATAGAATTTGCTAAATATTTGAAAATGAGAGAAAGAGGAGTTCATTTCAAAACCAAGGATGTTGAAATATTGATAGAAGTTTCTAAAACATGTTAGGAAGTGAACACTTCCAGAATGATTCTTTGAACCGTGTGAGGCTCTAGGAATAATTAAACATTCAAAATATTCTTGATCAGTGAAAGTACCAGTTCATTCTTTTATTTAGATAATTGATTGCAAATATGTCAGTATCTCGTAGGGAGAGGTCAGGATTCTGCAGTTCTTCATAATTGCTTGTATTTGGAAAGTTTTTCTATTCTAACTGCCACATTTGATGATTCTTGTTTTGCACCTGTCACCTGTATTACTGCCTCTGTATGGATACTGGTTCGGGGGACATTGTGGGGGGTTTTGCTTAATTCTCTCCAGAAAAACACTAACAACAGGAAATTCCAGTACACAAAATAACTTGTTCTCTAGGTCTGTGTAACAGCAGTCTCCCAGATCTCTAATTTTACAGAGATTTGACTAATTTTCAACATAACTAAGTCTGGTTTTATGAGGGTGGAATGCGGTGCCCTGGATTAGGTAGCCACTTCAATAATGTATTATCTCCTAAGAGACCAATTTACAAGGAGCACATAAAATAAGGCATATGTGAAGTATAGGGTGCTGCTGAATAAGGAAACTTTAGAATCTGAAAGCATAGCAAATCAGCTGACAATTGCTATTCCTTCGGTTTTTATTCTTTAAAATGGAAATGATGATGGTGATAGTCTAATGTTTCTGAGGCACGTGCTTATTATGGAGAAAATAGCACTACAATTGCTAAGTACTAATATAGCAATGTACTGATAGTGAAGCTTTAGCAGAGGATTCTGTCTGGTTTTTGACCAGGATACAAAGAGATTTCTGTCAATATAAAATTGGATGGGAGTTGCTCTTAGCTTAGCAACATCAATGAAATATCCGCTTTCATGTTTGGTAAACTTCCAGGTTAAGTCATTTATAAGGAGAAAACCACTTTCATTTGAAGAACAGGTGAGCCTTATAAATGAAGTGTCCCTTCAATAGCCCAGTATAATTTCTTTTTCTAAGTTCATTCTAAGCCTTGAATTGCACATTAACAAATGGTTATAAATTATTATACATACAGAAGCAAAGTGAATAGCCAATCTGAGAAGATGAGTTTCTCTGTACTCTTGGGTAGTTGCTGCCATTTACTTGCAGTCTCAGTATAGTTACCTTTGTGAGGAGAATAGTCAATCAAAGTTGAAGATATAAAATAAAATTGAAAATTGAATTGGAAGGTAATTTTACTTTCAAATGGTTTGCAAATGTAGATGTTAAGTGTGAAATGAATGCAGCTAATGACCATAGCTGGAAGAGTTATGCACCTGCTGATCACAGGAATATTATTATAAATGAGGTTGATTTTCTTGTTGACTACCTCATTTTTCTCAACATGGTCTCATTACTTTTCTATCACATGTCTGACCCTTAGATATAAATACTCAAGCATAGACATAATAAAAATACATTAACTCCCCTATAGATTTTTTTGAAAATCAAGATGTGTGCCACAGATGTTTCTTGCCTTTGTAGATTTGATGTAGGTTCTGCTTTTGGATAACAGGGGCGGGAAAAAAGATTGCATTTCACCAGAAGTACTCAAGTAGTTTTACAGCTGGGAGATCTAATGTTCTGACTCCCATTGTCCGAATTATTTCAGAAAAAAGTTTCTCCAGACCCTTCCTTTGTTTTTGTTTTTCAATAAGCAATGTAAAAGGAAAGTCTGGAAGTAACACTAACTCTTAAATAATTATCTTGCTTCTGTAAAATAAATCATTTTACAGAATGTTAAGGCCACCTTCTTTCTTCATTTTTGCCTATTCAAATGTTTCATGTACTTTTGCCTGTGGAGTATAAATATTTTTATTGTTTTAAACTAAATGCTTTTACTGAAATAAATCACATTTCTTTAGATGTGAATACAGGTATATATCTAAGCTTTTCCCCTTCCTTACAGCTCATATATCATCATAAAACCCCTCCTTTTTTGGACTTAGAGTCTGATATAAATGTATGCATTGTTATCTAAATGTTCAGTGTTACATTTCGGAATGTAACTGATCTGTGCATTTATCACTGGCCTTTATGTAACTAAGGTGCCTAGTTTTTTTTTCAGGAGGGAGAGACATAAATCTTTTCCTTTAAAAATAAATAATACAATTTAAACATATTGAACTAATATTATAAAGTGAACTTATGTTTTTATTGCCAGTTGTTTGGAGATGTGTAGGACCTAATTCTAGGCTCCTCCTCTAGTATCTAGTATCCTACTCTAGTATCTAGTATCATTTAAAGCAACATTCTCTTTTGAGAATTACACAGTTTGAGTTTCAGCAGCAATAGTATTTTTATTTGGTTTTTAGCACTCACTTCCTCAGCACAATTGCTCAGCTCTACGCGTAACTAGGAAATCTAGGGAGTTTGAGGCAACCACTACTCCAATACTTTGGAGTTCTTTGGTGCATCAATTTCTTAGCACTTCTGAACATCAAGATTTAGAGTGGGGAGTTTCTGAAAGCAACATCCATAGATTTTCACCAAAAGTGATACGGGAAGCAAAGTGATGGATGGAACTCAGCCTTGATCAGGGACACAGGCTTAGCTGTGAGGCCACCTTGCTGCTGATCTTAGGTGAATTATCTCACGTCTTACTTAAATTTCTTCAAAAGTGAGATCAAGCCCCAGCATTGTAAGACACTTGAAGGTCTTCTGATGAAAACACTTTTCATGGACTTGATAGTATAATTTGTCCATTCATAAATATATATGCAGGAATCTGTTACATCAAATGACAGCAATGGTGAGGATATCATGTTCTTTCCTTGGCACAGTAATGGAATTTCTGCTTTTGAAGTGTTTTTGATGTATAGGAGGAACAGCTGGTATTTCGGAATGAAAGGGCTAGTAGACTCTTCCACTAGGTTTTGACTTGCCCACCTATATTTTGAGGATGAATAGATTAAAGATCGGGTTGTCTGAAAGGACAAGGAAAGAATCAGCAGGTTCTGAAAAGCTGGTGAACAGTTTGTTTTGCATGATGTTCTTTATGGGGGAACAAGATGGTGCTTCTGTATTTCTATTGCTGTAATATTAGAACTTGCAGTATATTTTGTGCTGTCCTTGGTTGAACTCTCAAATTGCCAAAAATAGCTGAAGTATGTAATTTGCTCCAGAGTTAATGCCTTCCTAAGTTGACCTGAGGAAACCTAAGAGTGTTTTAGAGTGTTTATCTGCAAATTTTGGGTGACAACATTTCATTAGTTAAGCTACAGGTAGATATTAACTAATGAAAAATTGTTTTCAGTAATAAAGTTTAAAAAACAAATCCACAGCACAGTCTCATTGAATAATGATAATGAGTAATTACTTTTAACGACACTAAGTAGTGACAAAAAGTTGTTTATTGTAATTATTATTATCATCTTCTCAGAGGGGTGGCTAATTACATAGGAATACCCATCTCTTAAAAATAGGCTTGTTCAAAAATAGTAGGTAAATTAATCATTGTTTCCCCATACATTAAGCATATTTTCCCAGATTGCAGCCTTTAAAGTGTTATCTGTGCTCTGGAGCAATAAGGTAGGACTGTTGGGGGATGTCAAGGTTGTGCTGCTGTTGTGGTTTTTCCCCACACAGCTGCTCTCACTCCTCCTGAAGTAGGATGGGGGAAGAGAATGTACAAGGGTAAAAGTGCAAAAACTCGTGGGTTAAGATAAAGACTGTTTAAGAGGTAGAGCAAAAGCTGCATATGCAACCAAATCTAAGTAAGGCATCTGCTCCTTCCCGTGGGCAGGCAGATGTTCAGCCACCTCCAGGAAATCAGTGTTTCATCATCTGTAGTGGTTGCTTGGGAAGGCAATGTAACTCTGAAGAAATTTCACTGTATCCCAGCCAAAACCAGTCCAGCGACTCACAGGACTGGAAGGAAACAAAACACAAAAATGACCCCCTATCATTTTAAAGGAAACCTAATTTTTGTGTGTGTGTGTATGTGTGATCATGGCTGTAGTCTGAGTTTATTAGAAACGTTCAAAGTCAGTGTCCTTGGTGTCTTTGTGAGATGACCTGAATAGTGAGCAATAAACTTCTGCATTATAATTCACATTTGAAGGTATGTTCTCAGAAAGTAAAACAGACAAACAATGTACTGTGTTTACCTTTAACCTACAAAGAGTCTATATAAAGTGACAGAGGTGTTTTTAGGAAAAGAAAGCAAATAATGTTTTTCTCGTTAGCAGGCCCCAAGATAACACAAGCTTAAGGGGCCAAAGTGTGTGATTATTAAAGGCTACTGGGTTTTCAGTTCATACAAATTGAATTCTTTCATAGTCTGAAGGGCTGTGAAAATCTAGCTGAAACAAAATTAGCATGTAAAGTGATTTTATATATGCAGGGATATAGCCACCAAATTTGAATTGGAGAAAAAATCTCATTACTCATCTTGTAAAAGAAGTAATTCTTAAATTCCATATTTGCTATCGCTGACATAAAAGTTCTGCATATGAATAGATTTTTTTGTGATTTCCCAAAGATACTGGATTATTGAATTGACAAAGATCTGTTCCATTCTCTCCTGCCTTTTCTGTTACAGGATAACTGATTTAGGCAATATTAAAAGAAGATTGTATTTGTCAACAGTCCACAAGGAGTTGTCTGTAACCCCTCTGCATGCAAAAATTCCTCTGTTTATGATCAAGCGCAAAATAGTAGGTACCTGGGGAATATTCCTCACACTGTGGCTGAGCATGCTTTTTAATCAGAAATGTTTTATGTATGTTTATAGACTTGTTGAAATTATGGCTTGGTTTAGAACTCAGTTCCTGCTTTTTCAAGACACGTGTGTATGTCCCTCTACCAGATGGCAGCAGAACCACTTAATACTACTGCTCTTCTGTCCTCCTACTTGTATTAGGAATTCATTCCTATTTCCCAAGAGTAATGCTCTTTGTGATGTGTTTATCTCTCCTGTCAATTCAGCATCTCTAAAATTCTCTGTGACCTTGATATTTCTTCATTATGGACCTCCTGTTCACATGTCCCTTCTCCTGTAGTGACCTTTGATTATTCTCTGGAGACATAGACTAGGCAGTAGCTGATGACTGCTCTCACATTCTTCAGGTTCTTCCAAATTCTGGCGTAGGTAGAATAAAGTATATGTCAAACTGATGAAAATAAAACTAAAACCATCATCTTCTCCCTGTTCCTTTTTCCTGTGCACATCCACAACATATGATAATAGCTGCCAGGATGCAAAACCTGATGGGTACCATACAGCCATGTAAGGACTGAAGTCTCAAATACTGCTTTAGAAAATTAATTTGATATGAGAATAGTTAGATTTGAAATACTTTGCAATATAGAAATATAAAACATAACTATATATTTAAAAATATATAAAGTATACTAAGCAGTTGTGAATTTAAGGCTAGACATGAGATAGAATATTCTACAAAAACCTCTGAAGTTACAACTTTTTTTAAGATAGCTTAGGTGAAGGCAGCTGTGAAGACTAAAGATTGAGGAGTTCTCTGCTTTGTGGGAAGAAGTGGTTAGATTTTCTTTTTTGTGACTATGTATCAGGTCATACCCCTGAAGTTGCTTTTAATTCAAAATCCACTGAAATTAAGTTATTTTTCTTCAGTGTAATTTCAGTTAGTTGGTGTCACACTAGCACAAATGTTTCAGGATTAAAGTATGCATTCATGTACACCAAGTCAAATTCAATTGGAAGATGAACTTAAATTATGTATTTTAGATAATAAAGCATTAATCTTTAATCTGTCTAAATGCTCTGATCAGTTATTTGACAAAATGTTTTAATAATGTTAATGCTTGACCAACCTAAAAATTAGGCCTGTATTTTGTAGTGCATCTGAATATATCTCTGTCTCCTGTAAATTATTATTTGCCTCTTTATTGTGACTTTTACTTAAAGGAGGTACTGTGCTGCTTTCACTGGTTAGATAGATCTTTTACATGGTGCTGGTAGTTTAACCTATTGTCTGCACAAGCTGATGATTGCTATCAGTATGATTGGTTGTGTTGTTTGTTCCATCAGCAGAACATACTTTGCATTTTCACATGCTACCTTCCTGTGTTGTATTCTTACAAATTATTACTTTTAACCTCAGCAATAGAAATATCAGTTATAACTAAATACTGATTTTTTTTTTCAGTCCATTGCTTGATATCTTCAAAACAAGTATTACTTTTCTTCCAAAATTTCAGACTTAAAAGCTCAATACTAATCAATGCACCTAAATTTTCTCTCAAAAAAGTATTTGCTATTTGGCGATTAGAAGCTAGTATTTCTACCTTGACTTTAAAAGGAAATGAGGTATTTACAATTATTATGTCTTAATGTTCTTCTCCCATAAAACTGCAACCATTGGTCAGCTAAATTTTAAACAAGAGTAATCAGATATATTACAGTCCTACAAATTTAATGAAAATGGTTGCATTTCTCCTCAGAGCCGTCTCTGTTTATTTGCCAGTTATAGAAGATGTATTGGCATCAATTCATGCCTCACTGAATGTCAGAATCAATGAGAAGAATTGTTAGGAACACCAGAACTATGAGCATCTGTGTTTTGAAACATCAGTGACTCTGAATGGAAAACATATTTTGTTAGGTTTTCTCGTTTGGGTATTGTTTTGTATAAAATTTCTGGGTTTTTTCTAGGAGGATAATGGAATTGTAATATGGTTTACATGCAAAATAGATACTTGTAACTGTGCATTCTTGTATTACAAAATACAGCAAAAGACAAGTAGTAAATTAAGTGGAAAAAAGATTAAAACAGAAATAACTTAAAGAGTACTGGAATAGTGCAGAAGAGTGTAGCACTTTGATGTTAGTGTTCTAACAGTTATTACTGAACCAAATAATCATCTAATGAGAATTAAAACATGTATTTAAGTGGGATCTTTAGCAACCTAGTCAATTATCATTATGTGATTTGTCTTTTGGAAATGGCTTACTGTGAATGGATAACACTTACTATAAAGAAGAAGTAGTTTTAAGATGTTGTGGTATGTTGCAGTCCTGTCCAAACTGGAAATTTATGAAATAGTTTCATTATGGAAGGGGTGCAAGCTTTTGAGAGGTCCTTTTTTTATGAATCTCAGAAAGAAATCATCAAAGAATCTCCAACTATAGCCTTTGGAGCACTTAAACTGCAGTAACTCTAACTTATGAAGTAATACTGACTAACAATTCTTTTTCCCCCCAAGAAAACCTTCAATAAATACACTTTCCTACAGGTTGGCTGCAAAACATATTGTGGATATGCTCTGCTGAGCTCACTTGGGCTGGCAGTCACTAAGTCATATGCCCTGATTTGTTTGTACAAGTAGTTGTTCAAAATGCAAATACAGTAGTATCTTATTTTGCTATCAAAATTATATCCATTGTGAATCACAGCCTGTGAGAATAATACTCTGCTGACTGTTCATTTGTAGACAACTGTACACTAATATTCTGCAATGATTACTGTCTGGATTTTACTAAAGAGTATTGTTTCTCTTTTCTAGTGGTGCAATTTGTGTATTGACTTGGTAGCATTCACCAGTGAAATATTCAGAGGAGCTGTATTCCAGTCTTTGGATGGAATTATTATTTCAGCTAACTGTAAGCTAAGAAAGATCTTCACTTTAAAATCCAAGCCACAAGATACAGCTGAGAAAAATGGTGTGTTTTAATTACTATCTAGTCTTAATCATATCTCTTCGTATTACAAAATCAAAAGCTTCTTATTCATCAGATTGGCAAATTGAAAGATTACATGATTTCATGAAAATTAAAGTGGTAGTACAGCATATTAAGGCTACCAGTGTTGGACTTTAGGCAACTAATTAAATATGTGGGTACTCCTCTGCTTTAAACATTGAATTCCTTAGAATTATTTTATTGAACAAATTCTGGCAAGATTTATCAAGTAGAGAGCTTGTTTTAATGAGGGCATCTTATGCTGATAGAAATCAGGTTTTGGCCAAGGAGAGAGTGTCTGAAAGGAAAGAGAAACACTTAAAACTTAGCAGCATTTGCTGTTTGCTTAATTTGGACATTAGCAGCTGCTGAAAGATTTCTTCCTTAAATAATCCAAGACAAAACTGTTACAAAACAATATTATATGAAACAGAGCTATGAAACTATCATAAACACCTCTGATTTTATGTCCATTTATCCTAATGTGTCCTTGTTTATTGGGAAAGTAATATTGGTGGTGAGCTGAAAAATGAGAGATTTTTTTTTGTACTAGAGCAGAGTATTGGTCAAAGTTTACCAGTCTCCAGGCTAGCATCATAATCCTGAATCATCATTTTCCGAGGGAGAGAACTTCATTCCTCACTGGTATTTGCAGTAATAGAGGAGGAATTGCAAAAGCACAGCTGGCACATTTTATTTTTAAGGCACCCTAGGAATAGTTCAGCTTCAATTTCATTCACATTCTCGTTTTGTGGTTTTTAAGGAACACACCTGAAAAAAGGGTTCTGGTTTCAGAAGGAGCAATAGTTAGCAATATTGTACATGAACAAAATATATCTTCCACTTGGAAACCCTAAACCAATGGGGGAGAGTAAGTGATCCTTGTGATTACTCCTCTGATTTTTTGTGGGCAAGGCTGAGGGGAAAAAATAATTAAAAAAATGTCTACAGGGAGAATCTGGTAAATTCTCAGCATGAAACTGCAGTTAGAGGTCTCACTGGCATTAATTTAATTTCATTCCATTGGTGCATTGTTTTCTCTCTTCCATTCTACACAGTTTGTTAAAATGTGCTTAAATGTTCTAAATTAGTTCCAAAATTCTAAAATGTTAACATAATGAGTAGACACTGAAAGTGTAATGATGTCCAAATTTTGAAATTAAAGCTTGTAAAATTCTTTTTTTGCATGTGTAGGGCTTTTCCTTTTGCTACTTCAGTTGCACTGATATAAATACCATTTTCAGGTGTTCATTTTATCTGAGAATCACTAGATCAGTATTAGAATTAAAGCTGAGTTGTATTAAAAATTAACAAAATGTATTTTGTGACGCTGTTGTGCTTGTTCTCTTGCCAAATCAAAGAAGTTGATTTACTATGGTTGTTCCAGCCACTCGTGTATCTTTCTTTAACTGTATTCAAAATGTTTGGCCTAAAAGTATATACAATATAATTTTAAAATTTACATGCTTATTGTCTTAAAAGTGAATAATTACAGCAAATTTTTGCTTGCCATAATCTATTCAATTGTTATAGCCATATGAACTAAAGTATATGTAATCTACCAAAGAATGTAAGTTGAATTTAATTCCATAGTGTCATGTGAGTGAAGCAAAGCCCATGTTTTTTGATTCTAGTTACATGTGTCGTTCCATCTACACCATGTGAGCCCACAGATGTTATTCCTCGAACCTGCCAGCTGAACACAGATGTGCCACAAGTTACCCAACTTCTGAACCTAGCAAATATTCACATGCCAAAAATAAAACGTAGGCAATATCCAACACAAGAAACAGGTATTCTGTTACATTAAATACTGTGAATATGAGTTATGCAGTATGTGTACAAATAATGGACTTTTTGTAAAGGTGCATGTTAAGAGTTCCAGTGTCTTGAAATCAAACATGAGCACATAGACTGTTCTATAATTTGAGATCTATATGCAGCCTGAACAATTCTAATTCAAGCATGGGATTTTAACAGTATTTGAGATATGTTATCTGACTGTACATTGAAGCACTGTACAGTGAAGTTGTTAGACTTCTTTTTAAGCTCTGTTCACATTAATGAAACTCTGACAATATGACCTGCAGCCTCCTCAGCCAATACTCTGAAAAAGGAGATTTTGTATTATTGGTGTCTGGAGTTACTTGAATGTTCCATAAGCTACAAGATAATAAACCATATAATTTAGACTTGGGCAGCATTGCATAGAAGAGATTTATTAAAGAAGTTGGGCACTCATGTGCTAAGATACAAACCATTGACTTGGATTAAAACTAAGAGAAAGCAAAGTCAGGATTAAATTTTAAATTATTGTTACAGCTGAATCCTAACAACAGGAGACCTCAAATGTGGGGGGTTTTCTAGGCTCTCTGTTGTTTATTATAGTTATGAGTAATCTCAACAGAAAAGTGAATTACATGGGATGAGAATTTTGATGTGATACAGATACTAGTTTAATAAATAGTGGGACTTCAGAGAGTTCTAAGCTTCTAAGATGGGCAATCCCCTATGTACTTTTTCATGAAAAACAGTACAGAGCAGGTAACATGCAGGAAACATCAGAGTTTGTGAAGGAAGGTTTCAGTTTACTGGTTTTTTTTCTTGTGGCCACTGTGTTGAAAAATTGTGGTCTAGAGACCACTGTACTGGGTACACTTGTAGCATGATACCTTGTGAAATGTAGCTTTGCTAAATGCAAAGGATTGCACATTGGGGAGGAATGTTAGCTGCAGTTAAACTTTGAAGTATCAAAATTAAATGACTCAAGGAAGGAAGGTTATCATCACCATAGATACAACTCAGTAGAATTTTCAGATTTTAATGTTTTAAAAAACTAAGATAGTAGCAGGAAATTCAAATACATATGAAATGAAAAGGGTATCAAACCTTTAAATCAGTTTTGCATTTTTATCTGAAATATTTTATATATTATCAGTTAAACCATCTCAGAAAAGATCTTACAGACCAAAAAGTGATTCAGAGAGAAGCAGCATGAGTGAAAAATTCCCATGTGAAGATACACTGAAAACATTAAAAATTGACATAAGGGAGTTTATAAAGTAACTAGTGATACAAAGAAAGATCAATAAAAGCTGCTTTTCCTATCTCACGGCACAAAACCAAGAGAAAATGCCATGTTACACAGAATATGATTAAAATAGGGAATCCACTGCTACAAGAAGCTGGTAAAGAAATTTGTATGATTCCAAAATCAGTGGGCCGTTCATATGGGTAACAGTATTGTTGTATTTAGCACCAGTAAAATTGTGAAGGGGAGATTTAATCTTGTACTTCTAAGTTTTTCCAACCTTCCTCTAAGAACTGTGTTGAAAGCAGAGTTTTAGCAGAATATTAAAAAAAGCCAACTAATAAAGATTTCATCATCTGCACTAAGTTCCCATGCTGGTGCTTTTTCAAGTTAACTTTTACTCTCTTTCAAAGTACCTCTTTAGTAAAGGCAATCTCTGTCCTATAGCAGCTGAAATGAATAATAGGGGTTTTAAATTTTTGCTTAGAGTAAGACCCTTCATACATTTACTTGTTTAAATTACATTCAGCTTTTTTTTCAAGCAAGTGCCATTTTTGTAATATCAAAGCGAAAGTAATATTTTTAGAGTATTACTGCCCTACAAATAGTCAAGCCAAAGTTCTGTTGTAAAGTTGGATTTTAAATTTGCCTTTGAAATAGCAGAGGAAATTCTGGCATCCAGATTCTGTGACTGTGTTCAAAAACAAATACTTCTTGTCTGGACTGTCAAAATATGAGGGACTGTAAAATTTAAATCAGTGCAATAGTGTGAATGATGTATCTAAACAGGAAAATGTCTGTTCTTATCAAACAAGATTTGGGTTTTACCATCAGGACTACAAAGATATATAGCCCTTAGGAATATATAGGCAAGTAATTAATGACAACATCCCTCACCTGCAGGAAAATGAAATGCCTTCAGTTTAAGGTTTCATCTTTTTTTTTAGTCCCATCTTATGAATGTAGAATGTGTTCCTCCAGATATGCTTTTCAAATTTGAGAAGTTGACCTCCTTGGAAATGGAAGCCTTGTATGTTTTTCGTACATATTAATTGGCAAATGTTCCTTTTATCCACTAAACTTTTTGTTTATTTTATATTCAAAAGCCCAAATTATTTTTAGTATCATCAACTTTTAATTACACAAATTATTTCATTATGTCATCAACACACTGTTATGTGTTGACGTAGGTAATTAATTGCAGTCAATTAATGTGTTCATAAAGAGAGATTTTAATGCAAATCAACTTTTCTAATTGGAGCTAACAACATCCCAAGGTAGGCAGCAAATTAAAGAAATTCATGTTAAACCAAGACAGGTCATCTAATCTTGTGAAATGGCAGCTGTTAGCAGCAACCAAATGTCACATTAGGAAAAAGGGAGGAGGGTAATGGCAGACAGTGACTTCTTTTTGGCTTATTAGTACAATAAATTATGATATTTGGTGGCTAATGCATGATCTGTTTTTCATTTCCTTGATGGCACTGTACATAAAGCAGATCTTGAAATAAGGTTATGAAAAATGCTTAGGGGAATCGACAAAATGTTTTATTACTACTTGATTGCTTTATGAAGGTGTCAGATCTCTAAAGTGAGATAGCAATTTAACACTGATGTTGTAGCAAGAAAATATCTTTCATCTTTGGACATTATAAATATTAAATACAAATTAATGTGGAGATACTGTTTTTATTGGCTCTGGAAACAAAATTTACTGACAGTCTTGGAGAATTAAAAAAGAGGAAAATAGATAGTACGTGCAATTCTGCAACCCTGATGATAAAATTAGTACAGAACCATTTTGCTGTCCTTCCTTTTTAATTTTTTCAGAATATTCACCTGAATTCCATGTTTACTTTTTCTTTGCCTTGCAGATTGGTTGGCTATCTCTGTGTTTGAAAAGAATTATAAGAACAAATCTACACTTGAAGCAGTAAAAGAAATAAATAGCAAAGGGGGTAGCACATTTTAGCAGCAAGAGAGTTTGCAATATTAGGGCTCAGCCCTGGGAATACATTAGATTCAGTAATTTCAAAAAGCAAAATGTAAATAGTTCTCTGAGCTGTGACTGATACCTTGAGAGTCTTGCCTCAGGTTTTTTGTGTTCTTATTTTTTTTATTCTGTCATTTATTAATTAGAGTTCTTTTTTCTTCCTGTCAGAAGTTAGGTTTTCATTGAAGTTCTAAAGAAATCATGCTAACCAATTTTTTTTTTTTGTTTATAAATATCTCCCTTTTAAATAAATCTTTAAAGCAAAGGGATTAGAAATATGTCTCTATAATAGACCAAAAATTTCTTGCTTGTATGTTGGCACACTTATAAAATGTCCATTTGCTATTCCTATATTTCTAGGGATTGTACTTTAAAGAAATAGAACTTTTAGGTATATGTAGTATTCATAATACTTTTCTTTTAGTTGATTTGAAAAATACTACTTTTTATTGTTTGTAAGTACCGTAATTTTTTTTAACTGTTACTTTTCTTAGGTAGCTTGGTTAATAGAGGACAGGACAACATATGCAGCAGTAAAACTCAGGATGTATCACATATTGCATTTGGAACAAAGATCCTTGGGCCACCTCCATCTTCCAACAGGAGAGTCAGTACAAAGGTACCTGGAGAGGTAAGAAGGCCTAGAATAACTGCAAGTTTTAGTCTTTATTTTGATAATGAATTTTAATTTTTTTTCACTTTTTTTTGCCTTGTTTTCCATTCACTCAGTGAAAAAAATCCTGCCTGTTGCTAGACTATAAAGATTGAAGATACCACACTGAATTCCACCTACCATGAAGTTTCCTGAAAAGATAATTTTTAAAAAATTTGGAAATATTTATTTAAAAATAAGAGTAATTCAAAATGTGTCTTTACCTTGGACTATTTTGAAATCTCTTATATTTTTTTTCTTTTATCAAGAAAATAATGTCCATCAAGGTAACAAAGACCTCGAGTAGCAAATGTAATAAATCATGCCAGCTTCCAAATTCAGGAATGCCAACTGAATCCATACAAGACATTGAGAGATTGGAGCTATCATTCTCATCAAGCAATGATTCTTTAGATCAAGAAGGCAAAAGAAATACTTCCCGAACAATTGAAGAGGAATGTCAAAATGGTAAGAGTATAAAGCAAAGAACATGTGGAGTTCTCAAACTGACATTTTTGTGTTATTCTGCCTTTGGAATGTGAGACTTAATTCTTTGTTTTTCTGATCCTTTATCTGCCTTATTAATTACTGAAGACATATTTATTAAATCATGGCTTATTCTCCTGTATGAGCTTGAATAAGTGCTCAGTCTCTGCAGGAACTGGTCCTGTAAGTGTTTGAGCTGGGGAGCAGCACCTGCTGGCAGTAGCCACAGTTATACACATCCTCTGCTTTCCCTCATGCTGTGCAAACAACTGAGCTGCAGCAGTGGCTCTTGATTATTTTGCAGACTTTTGCAAGCCTCTTTTTTATAACTTCTGTTTTTCCCTTCTTCCCTACCTAGTATTTAATTTTTACTTCCTTGTGACCGTCATACTCCTGCTGCCCTCCGAGATTCCCATGCTGTTTGGAAGATGTTTGTACCCCAGTACAATGCTCCATTATGTGCACAATATGAGTGTTCACAGGCACTTCATAAGCTTCTGCATTGCATTTCAGACCCTGAAATTCAGAGTCAGAAAACATCTGTGAGTGGAGAAGCAGACTTTCAGCTCACCTCACCACAAGTACCATCACCAGGCAGGAACAGTCAGAGAAGATTATCTCTAAAAAATGCAGCCAAAAACACATGGGAGGTAACCAGTGGTACGGTGCTCTTTTATGTTATTTTACATTTCAGTTTTGTGTGGTGTGAGGGACTATCTGTTGTAAATTTCAAAGGATCCAGAAGCAGTTCACATAAGATATAAATGTCTGTGTTGTGGGGGATTATGGAAATCAAACACCCTGCAACAGAATTGCTTTTGAGCATTGATAAAGATTTGCAGGATTAAGCAGAGTACCAGAGCAATGAATGAATATAAAAAGAAAAATTCTGTGCTCTCATAATTAAAGGAAAAGAGCTAAAAATAATTTATTCTTTAAATCTCTAATAAATTTAACACTGAAGATTCCAAACATGAAATTTATGAGAAATTTTACTTGTCACAGGTAAGAGTTTAGAATATTCACTGTGGTACCTATGTAATATCAAGGGATTTTGTATTGTTTATGAAGTTCAGTGGTGAATTATATTTTGTTCTTATTCATAGAAAGACACCTCAGTTTATGTTGTGTTTTTTTCTAATAACAACAAAGAAATTATGTATTTCATGCACAGTGTCAAGATTGTAACCCCATAATCCTCAGGATAGATTTTCTAGTCAGGAAACTCCCAGCTGCTCTTGCCCCATAGTGAACAACCACAAGTGTGGCTCAGTGGTGATGACTCAGCCAAAATCATGGTCCTGACACTTCTGACAAAGTGTAAAAGTCCTTGGAACAAAACCACATTCCTCAAGCAAGTGCAAGCGTCCATGGTTTCTGGCTCCTCTTTTACACTGTGATCAAAAGAGTTTGTGTCAACAAGAATCCATCATACACTGCTCTTATCACCAGGCATTTAATACTCTTGAGCCCTGTGCAGCCAGAGCCAGAGATCTTGGAGCAGCACTGCATTTGTTCTGCATTAGCTTGAGTAAATGTTAATCTGAATTTGTTGGGGGTAGGGGAGCTTTCATGAGGGATGGTTCTTATAACCTTAGAGGTTAGGCACTGCTATTTATAATAATGTCTCTTAGGTTTATTATAACCTCAAGTCAGCATGTCTTCTGTAGCAGGTGTGCTGTACCTTTACCAAGGCAAACATAAAATGAGTGAACGTTGTTTATGCCAATCTTATTTATTCAGTGCTGAAACCTTCATTAAAATGTTAGGCTGCAATTAGAAGCTTTAGCATAAGTCTGACTGTGTGAAAGAGCTAATTAGATGTTAAGGTGATCATTCTTGCATTTATGTTGTTTGCTGCAATGTTGTGATTACACAGTAGTTTGCATATTTTGCTAAGAAGGTACTCCAAATTATTCATTACAATTGACATGAAAATGCTGAATTAAAAAAAAAAAATTGTAGTATAGTTTTTGTTGGAGAGGTATAGGGAGTTTTGGACCAAACAAAATCCCATTATATTTCACTTGTAGTCTAATAACAAAGTGCCACTCTGACTACAGGTTACAGAAGTTGCTGAACTCTGTAACCACCATAAAATGTCAACTTAAAATCTTACAGACTTTTTGTCTCCCCCTGCATATTTCATTAAGGTGCTATGCAAACTAATATTTGCATTTAACTTATTCCAAACTCAAGTACATTTCTTCAACATCTCTGGAAATTAATGTTGTTCTTTACAGGGAGGCTTAGACTAAAAAGGCAGAATATTCAGGGTAAATATTATACAGATACTAAGTCTTTTAAAGTAGCTCTTTATATTTCTGAAGTACTTTGGATTCAGGCAAAACATTACAATGGTGAGTAAAGTGATGTATAAGAAATTTTTGGATGTCTGAGGCAGAGCCAGGAGGAATCAGAAGTTTAAGGCTCTATTTTCCTCCTGTTTTCTAAACACTTGAAAAAAACCCTGTTACTTAAGCTTTCTTTTTCATGTTTTGAGACTTCATTTAAAATTTACTTAAAATCTCAAAAAGCAAGTGATTTATCACCTTCTTTGCTACAGAATTAATTACAATTTTTTTTCTGTAATGCCCTCAGCAAATTAAACAGCAACAACTGCATTAGAAGTTATTCTGGAATGAGAATAGAATGGGTGAGAGTACAATTAGGGAAGTTGGTTGTTATTAAGTCAGTAGGCCAAAATAAAAATTAAGCTGCTCCTCTCTCACAGTCCTTTGTGCATGAGAATTAGCGAATTCTCATGAAGTGGGTTGTACACTAAATGTCTAACCACACCCTAGAGGGCTTTGTTACAGGGGTCTGAGCTGTTAGTGGGTATTTGAAAACTGCAAAGGCAGCATGATATTTGTCAAATCTAATTTCATGGCAGAGAAAAAGACTCTGAATACTAAAGAAGTGTATGTTATACACTTGGTTTTAGTGAAAGTATAAAATCTGTGAAATAATCATGATTAATACTGTGTTTTCTCATATGATTTTGGCTGTTTTATTCACATACCATCCTTCACATGTAATTCCAATGTCTGACTATGAAAAATATGAAAAATTTCTCAGAGGAGTGTGGCATGATCTTGAATGATAATAGACAGGAGAATTCTGCTCTAGTATCTTCCTTTGAAGAACTTGTAGTTATTGATCAGAACTAAAAGTTATTTGGTTTACACAGTGAACGGTGGTTCCTAAAACTTCTGAATGGTCTCGTTCATTTCTTGAGACTCTTAGAAAAACTAGTCCAAAATATTTACAAAATAAATGGAGTTACTTGCCTGTTTGTCTTTCAAGTTTTATATTAATTAAAAGCATAACTTATTAGATTGCTTTAAACCAGCATGATTATCTAATATGGCAAGAGTTCACCTGAAAATCTTTGGGGGTTCTGACTGTAGATGGTCTTCATATAGAGACTGAAAAACTGTCTTGTTTGGAACGAGGAGGTGCAAACCATGAGCTTATTAGACATTTCAAGTGCCTGCTCTTCACTGGTTCCTGGGTATTAACTGGAGTTTGGTAGCTTTACTAGCTGTCTTCAGTAAACTGGAAAAATCACAGCAACCCAGTAAGAAGACAGCTGTGTCTCCTAGTTTCTCTCTTCTTTCTCTTGCCTTCACTTATGGTGGTTCAGACTTCCCTCTCACCCCCAAGCTGCTCAACCTGCCTGCAGTGGTAACTCTAACAAAACTAAAGCTAAAATACCACAGTAAACCTACTGTCTTCTGTGATGGCAAGCATTTTATTATTGCAGAATTACTTTATTATTACGTTTTTAGTACATTTTTATTGAGGCTTTTTTAATATGGTTGGTGGTAACTTTGTTTTATGGAGCCAGAAAGCTTCAATATCTAGTGAATAATCCACACCACACTACCTTTAATGAAGATAAGGGAGTATTGCATACTTGAGCAATTCTCCTTTTCTCAGATGCTATTTGAGATTGGTTTTAATCAATCAAATTGACATTTTTTTCTATACCATCATTCCAAACAGTAAAATATAAGTTAACAATAGGAATATAAAAATGGTCTTTTCATGTGTATCTGGTGCACTCAATCTTTAAATCCATTTCTGGAGTTTATTGTTTGTTTTAAAATTGTCAGATTAGTAGTGGCTGTATTCAGAGAAACTTGGTGAAACAGATATCTTCATACATTTTTCATGTCACACTATTTTTCATCAGAGTGGTAGTTTGAAATTGAAATTTAAACCGTAAGTTCTGGGCATAAAAGAAAATGTAGAATTTCAGCAATAAAGAAGCAGCAGATTGTAATATTATGAACTTTCCACCAATGTGTGTTCATTTTTTAAATGTCAGCCACAAAAAAAGTGCCTATAGAAAAAGATCAATGACCAAATTTAACACAATTATGTTTTCCTAGAATAAAGTTCAGTTGCAGGTCTCAAATCTTGACAACGAAATAGTTTCAGGTTTGCAAATTGCAGGCCTGCATGTCGTGTACCAAAGCCTGTGTATTTCTTGAGCTGTGACCTAGAAACGTTTGGATTAACCTTGCTGCACTTTGAAAGCAGCCTGATCTTTTTCATTGCAGCCTCCTCACTCTTCCAACCATATAAATCTGCTAAGCAAAATGTTTCTGTACTAGAAAAACATACTTTGCTGTACAACTTCCCAAGAAAATAAGCGTGGTCAGGGTAGCACAAAATTTACATATTTGGCATTGAAATAAACCCTGTGTATTTCAGATGAATGGGTGTTTCCAGGGAGTTTCACCCAGAGTATTCAGTTGGATGGGTGTGAGCAGTTGGTAGCTACTGAAGATTCAGCCTGCCAGAACTTAACCTCACCCCAGAATGCCTCTGGTGAACATCACAGCAGTGACACAGGTCACCATCAAGTGAATAATCAAGAGGTTTTCACGTTTTCGTCAAGACCTCGATCGGCTCGTCACGGGAAGTCTCCAAATATGTCACCAGAATGTTGTGTTTTCCCCTCGGATTTGGAGGCAGACAGCAGTGGAGGACATGAGCAAACCCACACTGAAGAAAACCTTCCAGGAACTGACAGCAGTGAAGAGGTAGGCCCCTTTGTACCTGGAATTCTCGATAAAGCAGTCTTCATCCTAAAACTCCTAGGATAAGATTCTGTCTTCAAGTTAGACAGAGGATAAATCATCTTTTCCCCATATACCTACAGGTAGATTTGTCATTGTCAGGTTGCTGTTTCTAACTGGATACAGGAGTGTAAATGCAGGTGTTCCCTGTGTAACAAGTGGACAAAAGAAACCCAACTCTGTCAGCCCCTGTGCTCACAGAGAGATGTGAGAACTGTGCATCAATACTACAAAAATATTTTGGGAAAGCCTGCACCATAGATTTGAGTGAGATGCAAGTCCATCATGGTTGCTTAGGAGTGCAGTAAATAAGACTTTGTTGTGCATTTTAAAATGTAAGTGGGGACTATTTTTGCTCACTGACATTGCCGAAAGTGAGTTAAGAAATTTCAGCTTTTGAATGCCACTTGATTATTGGTATTTCTGCTTTATGTGCTGTCTGAGCTGTGTCAGCATCAGCAACTTTAATTCTTTTGCAATATGGAAATCTTTCAGCAATAAAATTAATAAAAATATTAGCTGATACTACATAGAAATTCTCTGAATTGTCAATGCATGGAATAATTTCATTGTGTCATTACAGTAATTGCTGAAGTTCCTACCTTTAAGAACATTCTAGTATATTTCATTTTTAATTAAAAAATCTTTTTCTTAGAATTTGAATTTGCAGCTCATAACTGATAAATAAAATATGACTGAGTTACGTAATAGCAAGATGGACTGAATTTAACTCTTCTACATTCTGTATTTCTGAAACTAAATTGCTGATGCTCATTAGAAGAAATAAAAATTCAGTGGTTTTCTGTAGGTGAGGGAGTTTTCCCGTTATCTGGGGAAGTTGATTATTTATTAGCTGAAAACCATAAGACTTTGATGTCATTCTGAAATTCTGGAACTTTGACATAAAAGGGTTGGTCAAGCTAGTAGTGCTTGAACAGTGCTATACGGGATACCATTCTGAAGGTATGGAACTGTCTGGATTTCAAAGAATTTCTTTGTTATGTGAAACTATAAAGCAAGACAAATATCTATAAATTAATCAAAAGCTAAATTTATCATTAATTTTTGCTGCTGTTTAAGCCTTTATTGAAGAAGAAAGCTTACCTTCCATGCCATTGTCCTACCTCACAGGTCCAGTGTCAAGCACACAAAGAGAAAGCAGTAGCCAGGTACTGCTGCTTTTACAGCACAAGAAGAACATGGGGGCACATTAGTGGCCATTCTAGAGGGTTGATGCAAGAGAGTGATAAAGGATCCCTCTCTTTTTTAAAAAAAAATTAGTTATTATATAAACTAAAAGTAGTTTTTCTTTGATTATGTGCCAGAGGTGTGGTAGGGAACAGCCATTTTTCCGTAATTATCCTTGGATGCAAACTGCATTAAATAATATCAACGCTGCAGCTGAAGGCGCATTAGATTTACAGAGCTAGAGTTAGCCTAAGTTTATTTGGGCTTATAGTACAGATGTCAAGATAACATGACAAATTAAAATCTATGAAAAAGATGGAAAAACAGATTCTTATTTCAAGGAAATAACTGAGGAAATTAAACTATAAACTTCCAAAATGTGTATATTAACAAAATTGGGTTATTATCTTCTTGAATGTCCATTTCATGCTGTGCAGTCCTGGAGTCAGTGGAGGCAGTAACAAACTTGGATCACTTTCATGGGCAGTGGGACTCCCGTGGCTGTGAGAGCCACACACGAGATTTCAGTCTGACTGAGTCCTGTGGTCCACACTGCCTTACATCCCATGTGGCAGCATGGGGCAGACGAGCAGCATCGTGAGTTGAACAGGAGGCCTCTCATCCTTTCTTCCTTGAGAGTAAGAACACTGAGGCAAACACGAGATGTGCTTCCCCATTATTTTTCTTCCCATCTGTTCAGTCCTGCTGTTTGTTGTGGAGATGGGGTGTGAGTGAACGTCGTGCACTTGATTCATGGGATATTTTGCAGATTAACCTCTAAAATTTTTAAATTATGTTCAAATGGTAATGAACGTGATATTCAGTACTATATGATTACCAGAGGTGAGCAGAGTGATCTCAGCAGGAGTTATTCCTTCTATGTTTAAGTTGAAGATGCAATGTGAAAATAAGGAATATTAATAATTCAATGGAAGGACATCATTGCTGTGGACTCTTTGCTTAGTTTTGGATTACAGTTGTAATAAATTTCATTGAGATTATGATTATAAGGTAAGACACAGGTTTGGGAGGTTATCAGCATTCTAAATTTGGGCTAACATTTTGAAAAGAGTAATCTACTTGAGATGTAAGAATATGTTTATGGTATAGTCAGTGTAGTTGCCAGGAAGAGCAGCTCTTTTTCAGAATTCTTGCAAATTTAGAATTTGGAAGCAGAGATTAAAGAGATATTTTTGAAATGTTTTCAGGTTATGTAAAACTGAATAGTGTGATGATGAGAGGGAACCAAATGCCCTTGCTTTGTTTCCTAAATTTAGGATGACAACAATGAACTCATCCAGGATACAGAGAACCTTGAGATCAGCCACTGCAGGCAAGGAACATCTGATTCAGCAGTTTTTAAAGAAACCCCATTAAATGAAATGTCATGGGAAAATGAATACTGGAAGAATAAGGAACACAGCAAACATAGCCTTGATGAGACCATCTTATCAAAACCACAGAGTTCCAGTGTGAGAAAAACAGATTCTATTAGCTCTCAGAGAAGCTTAAAGCCTGTCCTTTCTCTTTCTCCAACTCAAAGTAAATCTAAGTTCTTTAAAGCAATTAGAAATGGATCTGAAAAAACTGAAAGATATGAAGGAGTTTCTGATCAATTAAAAAGATCCATCAGTAAAACGTCTCTCAAGAAAATCTCAAAAGAAAATTCATGTCTGACAGCACAGACTTGTGTAAGTGATTTTTACTTTGAAATTAAATTACTAGATTGTATAGAGTAGCTATATTAGATATACCCCTTTGCATGAAGTGATTAATAGTATGTCTTTCATCCAGATATATTCTGGTTTCATCATTAAAGCATTAACTGAGCTCAGCCTGTTGAAAGTTGATTTTGCAGGTTTTTGTGGCACACAAAATAATATTCCAAATAAAACAAATCACAGTGGTTTATAGATAAAAGGAGTTGTCACTGAGCAACTCACATTTTAGAACTACTTGAGTTAGAAAGTAGTTTGAAGCTGAAAGATTACTAAGGAAAATTGACAGATTTTGAATTGATGTATTAAAAAGTGACCATAGAAAGAGTGTTAATCTGGGTACTTCATGGTCTCTCTGCGAGAGCCCTGAGCAACAATAAATTATGTGATTGAGAGCCAGCAGCAAAGCTGTGTCACAGGCTGAATTGCCCAGCTACTAAAGGAATTGTTACATTCACCATTGTGTTGTTTATTCCTTGTTTTTTAGTCATGGATTTTTTATATGGAAACATGTAATTCGAAAAGCAAGTTCTTCTGAAGCCAGTTATGTTTTTGGGGGGAAAAATACGTATCTTCATTTATTCAGTTGAATGCATTATCTTCTTGCTGTTGCTTTCTTATTCTGTTTGTAATAAGAAACAATGAGTAATCTTGGGGGTTTTTAATTAATATTCTTACCAGTGCCACTTCCTACTTGATGGCTGTACATCATATTCCTTAGCAGTTGTCTCTTTTAGAGGTTAAGGAGTTATATGGCATTTATTCCCAGGATTGCTATTCTATGATTTTATTTTATTTTTTTTTTACATCTTTACCCAAGGATATTGAATCAAACTACTGCATGTTCGGTATTGTAAGAGTGGGTTTTGTATTGTAATAACTTGAACCAGGTATTGTACATCTCTGGGGACCAAAAGAATAAATGATTCTCTTTTTTGAAGGCTCTATGAAGCATTTATTCATTCTTTGGGAAAATTTACCTGCAATAGTGTCCTGGATCATGGCATATGCCTTGTTTGCATGAAGGGCATGGATATCTTCCATCATTATTGTGTTTTCTCTCCTTGTAGCTTGTCTCATCTGCCGTAGGATACTGCAGTCACTATTCCCAGCAGGGAAGGGTGCTGTGATTCTGCTGTAGGAATTTTAATCTGTAGCAATTCTGTGACCTGTTGATACAGTTAATTTTAGTTACCTGATTTGACAGCCCCTGCGAAGGGGGAAGCAGAAGTGACGACTGCCATTGGGCAAGGATGTGGCTGCTGGGGCAGGGTCATCATGCTGAATGGTTCTGCCTGCCTTCTTTGGGCTGCTCTGGCTGCTGAGGATGGACAGTCCTGCAGTGGGTATGGAAATCTGGGCATTGGGGTAGGCATAGCAATCCAAACCGGGCACCAGATTAAAGAACAGTGTCTAGGGAAACGTGTGTTCAGTTTTCTGTGTGTCTTGGATGGGGAAATGCACAGACTGCCACACCACTGATGCTTCAGCGCTCTTTGTGAAATGAGTGTGGTTTAGCCCTGGTGCAGGGACTGCAGTGTGTGTGTCTCTCAGTCCTGTGAGATGTCTCTCAGACTGCGGATTCTGGAAATCTCTTGTATTCTGAAAGTAGCTTATCAGATTGGGAAAGCCCTTGCGCTTTTCCTGATAGAAACAGAACATCCTTTTCCATGAAGAATGTGGAGACTGTTTTCCTTTGGGAAGTGGATTAGGGGAGAGCAAGTGGATTGAAATACAAGAATGCAAATGAAAATGAGAAACAATGCTGAGACTTTATGGTAATGAAAAATATCAGTGGCTTGTGATTTTAAAGACTATAAAACAAAAAAAAAAAAAAAAGAAAGTCAGGAGCATATGTTCCATGTTTTTATGGTCTGGAAAAGACATTAGAATTGCTACGAGTGATGTAGAAAAATGCAATGCGTGACTTCTTTTGTATTTGGGAGAAGTAAGATAATGTTACTGTAATTTTTAGTGAAAGGAAATCCCTAGTTGATACTGATAATCCGATTCTCTGTTTCTTAATACGTTAATATCCATGTATCTGTCTGTAAGTGTGTAATAAAATTTGTTTATATTTTGCATTCCCTTTCCCTCCTAGTATAATCTACAGGAATTTAATTTTTCTGTTTTGCAGTAACTATTTACATTTTTGTGATTAAATCTACTCCTCTCTTGTTTCCTGATTTTTTCCAGTTTTGGAAAGTCGTTCCTCTTAAAATTCAACTGCCTTTATTGCTAATAATAACTGAAATCTCTTTGTCCATAACAAATGAAATGATACATCGATTACTTTCCTAAAAGATATTTTAAGTGTTTAATGCAGTGATCAACTTTGTCCTGTAGAACTTGGCTAAATATAGACTATCTAAGTGGATTGCAATAGCTGATTACTAAATTAGCCAGTGGGGTTATTAGCATACTGCACTTATAGCTCTAAATGTATTGCACATGTAATTTGTTGCTTGTAAGTATTTTTTTCAAGGACAAATCCTATTACCAAGGTGTAGAAACTCAGAAGCTACAGACTTTGTTTTATTGCTACAACACATAAGATAAAAGGATGTGGCAGATTTAGCTCTCATACTTGATTTGATCAAATATTAAAATTTCTCCATCCAGAAGCCTTTCCTCAGAGTTCTTTGACACTTCTTTTTGTGCTCATACAGAGGACTAGTAAAGAAAAGAATTGCTTAACCAACTCTTCCTGCAATCGATTTGCCAACTGCTTAATGCACTTTAAGGACCTGGTTGCTTGCAATGTTTTATTCATGTTTTAATAGAGTTCTCTATTATTAAGTTCAAATATTTTTAATTAAGAAAGAAGTATAGCCCTCTGGGTAATATTGCAGGCATGTAGATAGCTCGTAATTAAAGTTTTCCACACATATAACTACATTCAAACAATTGTGAATAAATCATTTGAACCTAGAAGAATGCCAATGTCATTATATATGAAAAAAAATCCTTTAAACAACAGGTTTTGTCAATCTAGGAAAAGTTTTAAGTGCTTAATAAAAATACTTTATTGTAAGGGAAGGATATGCAAATAGACGAGATAAGCTTTTAATTACTAAATGAAATATTAATTTTAGACAAATTTGAGTATTGCAAAATAACTTCTTACATCAAAAGTTTCTCCTAAATTACAAAGTGAACTTGATTTCAAATTCAGTTTTCAAACTGTCTCTTTGAAAACCAACTAAGACAAAGTAAAATTAGTGAAGAGGCTTTTTGGTAGTAGCAGTCTGAATTGGCAGAATAAATAGTCCAAACTATTTCTCCTTTATTAGGAGTTTATTGTATGGGACGTTTAACCCAGAAAATTGTCATGACATCTCTTCTTCTTGCTGAGTATGGCATTTCCAGAGTGACACTATTACAAGAAAACAGAATGACAATTTGAAATAAGCTGCGTGGGGGAGGAAACAGCAGATGTTTAGAATTATGCTGTAAAAATTCTAAAAATCTATCACCTTTCTTCATAGATGCAAAGCAAAAGACAATAAGGTTTGGGCAATGTTTTGCTTTTATTAAAAAGAGAATGAGAAAAAAGTTCTTTCAATGATTAAGGCTTTTATTGTGCAGAGCACCAGTTCGTGCTGTCAGTTTAATGACTACATGCCAATTGCTGCTTATATGAGATAAGAAAGATAAGCCAAAGCTTCTCTTATAATAATCAAATAACTGCAGAAGGTTTATATATAGAAAATTTAACAGGAAATCAGCATCTTCAGTAAGATCAATAAAAGTTAGAGCAGCTGTAGATCTGGTAGAATGCTGATGCATCAGAGCAGAGCAGGCTCCCGAGGGTAACAGAGTGAACAAATGGCTATCAGTGACTGAGCTGGTAACGGGCATTCAAAGAGGGGCTACAGACAACATCCTGTATCATTTTAGGATTAAAATGGTAGAACTAATCACACTAGTAAGGAATGAAGCTTGGACCTCAAAAGCCAGAGGTAACAAACCGGTGGCAGCTGTGCAAACTGCTTCTGTCATCTTCTTATACCTTCTATCTTCTGTCATCTTCATGCACCTTGTATCTTACGTAGGAAGAAAGCAAAGGAGGTTGTAATCATAATTCCAGTGTGTAATATTCAGCAACTTCACCAAACAGCCTGGATCCATTCTGCGGTTCATCACAGTGTTTGTGGTGTTCTTACTTCCTATAATTACATGTAAATATGCTTGATCTTCATAGCTGACCAGAAATTTATTAACCAATCTTTTCTAGTAAACATTTTGTTTCTATTTTAGTTTTGTAGCTTCTTGAAGATTCTCTGAGAGATTCTCCGAGGTCTGTTTCATTCATCTATTAAGTTCCATGATCCTGTCTATATTGTTGACTTTTTCATTTTATTTCACAGGAATATGACTGGAAAAACTACAGCTCAAATAGTCTGAGTTCATCTGAACTCCAGATGCTGGCCAGCATGAGGAGACAACAAAATGAAGAATTACAGGATACTGGGATCTCACATGGGCTGAGCGCATCACAGATAGATACCTGCAATGTTAGCATAAGTACAAGCAGTGATGATGATACAGCAACTTGGAACTCCTGTTTCCCACCAGTAAGTCTAAACCCACAGTATATTCTTTATATAGTTTCTGTGAGTTCTGAGACTCAGAAGTCTTGAATATTAAGATTTCTTTGAGTAGCCTTGAAATTTAAGGTTCCATCACCAAAGGCTTCTAGAACTTTTCAGGTAAGACATGCTACCAAGACATATGCAGTTCCAGCAGGTTCTATAGTACCACCCTGGATAAAGAGCAATCCTTATATATATTCCTTCCTGGAATCCTGAATAATTGTGTAGGCTGTACAGCTTGTCACAATAGTGGCTGACAACCTGCAGGTGTGTGATACAGTACTTAAAAATAGTTCCAAAATGAATGAAACACAGATATACCAGTCAGCAGCTGCATTACAGAGTGAGTAATGGAAAATAATGGCCTCATACAATCATAGAGTCTCATTACTGAAAAGCTAAATGTTTAAAGGACTGAAGCAGGAGAACAGCAAAAAGCTGCAGTTCTGAACACTTAGTCTGTGATCATTATGTATTTTACACCTTGTATCATTATTTGTCCTGGTGCAAAGCGGTACAAAATCACACACAGCTGCACTATGTGACAGAGTGCTGGTATAAGAAGCAGAGTATTTGTTACAGTCCACCAAAAAGTACTGAATGTATGAAATCACTGAATAACACTTCAGGAACTATATAAAGGTACTTGCAGGAGCTGCTGTAAAAGTAGATAACCTTATACTCTGTTTATATATCAGCAATGTAGCAGTTATTTTATTATAGTTGAAGCCATAATAAACAATGAATGTGGCTTAAGCAAAGCACACAACACAACTCTCTGAGACAGATCCAATGTTAGAAGAGTAAACACAGTTGTGTTACCCCAATATAAACTATTGTAGAGTAAAGGCTCTAAAATGTTAGGTGCAAATTACCTCCAAGGTTCTACAGGTCCCAGATAGAGGCCTGTGACAACAATCTTCCATTGTGAATGATTAACAGGATCGGGACTTTGTGGTGCATTGTTAAGTGAAGATTTCAAATGAGAAGAGATGTATTGATAAATGAGTAATTGTACAAATAAAAGCTTGTTTTACAGAGTAATATTTTGCAGGACATCAGGGAAACATTTATTTGAGATACATCAACATTGAACATTTTCTTGGTTTAATCATGTTTCCAATGCGTTTTCTTAGTACTCACTAAATAGACTCCAACATGGTATAAATCTGGAAGACCGAACAAATGGAACTCAATTAAACATAGAGAATAGCAGTCTTATTAATTTTTGAGTAGTTTAATTATACAGAAATTGATAAGAATATTTAGACACGTCAGGTTTGGTTAATACAAATTACATGACTAAAACAAAATGAACTTTTAAAGTAAAATGTAGTGCTCCGGTATTCAGAGAAGCACAATGTGATTGCAAAGACAATTCTTTGATCTTACTGCCTTGATCAGCTTCTGTAGCTTCAGAATAATAGCATCAGTCTAAAAAAAGTGTTTAGATATAATAGGTTAGTAATTTAAATTGCAATTTAGCATAGCTGTAGTTTTTCATAACAGTCCTTTCTGGCTATCTTTTTCTGTGTAATTCAAGTGTAAAAGGCAAGATATTTGTCTTTGAGAGAGAAGTCTTTCACATTTCATTCATCTGACTGAAGTGTCAGTGTGCCTTACACATACAGCCTTGTCAGGTTTCTCCTCTGCATTTAGCAAGATAGACATTGAGGTTTTGAGATTAAATGGTAAGAACCTCATTTCCAAGACACAATTTAGAAACAAATCTAATCTTTCTCAGATAAGGGCTAATCACTTAGTCCCTCACAACAACAAAGCAATTCAGCTTTCCAGGTCTTCCCTACCCATTTACCTCTGCCTTTACAAAGAGAAACTCTGTACCAGCTCAGTGCCACTTAGTCCACAGAATCTATTGTTTTACTTCATGTTTCCTTTCTGAGATACCTGCCAGAGCACCAGATCTTCATAGATGTGATAAAAGTTTTAACACTGCTTGATGTAATTCTGTTCCACTATTTGGAGAAATGCAAAGTATCTATGTGGGGGTGATAATTCACTTTCTAGACCTTTAGTATGTAACGTTATTAGCATTTGTTAAGGAAGGTGATTATTTAATCACCCCAAGCTGTTTTAGCACAGACGATTTTAAAAGAATAATTGTGGGAATTTTTGGTATGCTTGCTCCTGTGAAATTTTAGTGCTTAAAACATTTCAGAAGACTCTGAGTGTAGCAATGCTGTGCTAGTATTCAAATAGCTGAAATGAAAGAGTCTTTTGCCATGCATGCTCTTGATGTAAGACCTAGAATCATAGAATTATAGAATAGTTTGGTTTGGAAGGGACCTTGAAAGGTCATCTAATTGAAACCCCCCACTATGGGCAAGGACACCTTCCCCATTAGACGAGGGTGTTTAAGTCCCATCCCACCTGGCCTTGAAGAGCTTCTGTGGGCAACCTATTCCAGTGTCTCACCATCCTCATTGTAAAAAATTTCTTCCTAAATCTAAGTCTGCCTTCTCTTAGTTTAAAGCCATTTTCCTTTGTCCTTTCACAAGAGGCCCTGCTGAAAAATCTGTGCCCATCTTTCTCATAAGCCCCTTGATGTACTGGATGGCTGCAATAGGATCTTCCCAGAGCCATCTCTTCTCCAGGCTGAACAACCCCAGCTGTCTCAGCATGTTCTTCCAGCCCTCTGATAATCTTTGCAGCCCTTCTCTGGACCCACTGCAACAGGTCCATGTCTTTCCTGTGCTGAGGATTCCAGAGATGGACACAGTATTCCCAGTGGGGTCTCACGAGGGCAGAATCACCTCCTGTGTCCTCCACAGGGCTGCTCTCAATCCCTTCATCCCAAAAACCCCCTCATTTATTCAGCTTCCAGTTTTTAAAGAAGTGTTCCTTATTTATTGCTTTTATATATAATGTAAAATGTAGATGTGTAGAATAAAAGCAAATTTGGTTTTATGCCACTGATCTTTAGTACCACCATCATTTAAGAGAATTTGCAGATCTCAATCCATCAAAAATCAGATGTACAAACTGCAGAAAAGTTTATATATATATATAATATAAACTATAAAGATACATATAAATGCAGATGTGTGCATTTATATATATGTAGCCATCTTCCAGTTATGGAGGCAAATCATTTTAGCAGTGAAATATGCAGAAAAGAACTGGAAATAATCCTCATATTGCAGTTTGAGAAATTAAGGACAGCTTGAAATTCTTGTAATGATTAAAGTTTCATGCTTACATGTGTTTCCAGGTTATATCTTTCTGATTCTTTAAATCAGTAGTATCTATTGCTTTGTCTTATGTTTCTCAAAGATAAATAAGGAGTATTTTTGTTCCAAATTTTCGTTCATTTTATATATTTTTATCCTTTAGTGGAATCTATGGCAACAGCACCACCAGAAGGTAGCTTTTTGTGTATCTTTCATTTTGAAATACCTATGATGTCTTGCAAAGCAGGGCAGGGTATAACTATGGTAAATAATGAATTTATGACTAAAAATAATATTTTATATATAAAACACATTTTTAGAGTTTTCTTCATCACTTACTGTTGGTAGTCTGATTTCCAGATTCACTGAAAATTGTCATGTTACTGACTCTAATGAATCTGAGAAATCCTTTTGAGTGTAAAGGCACATAGATCAATCATATCGCTAAGCTGCAGTTGGAGCAGATGTCCTTAAACAACTATAAAATGGATATACTAAAACTGTATTTTTATATTCTGTGATAGCTACCACAAACTGAATATATGCTGTCAGGAGAAAACATTGAAATGTAAGTTTTTTAGCAGCTGCTGTAAACTATGACAGCCAAAAAGGAATAAAATCACTTTGAATATTATACATTACCCAGCATAGCCATCAGTTATGAATATGAAAAATTCTATTTTAAAATGGATTTACTTTGAAGGGGACTTGTAAACCCTTGCAAAATGTCTGTGGGATATCGTTTCAAATCAATAATATGTGTATGTAGAACTAAGTATTTTAAAAGATTTTATTTGAACCATGTCTTACCTGAATGTTTCCTTAAATCTTAAAGTCTATCCATGATAGCTTTGCAACACTATGAAAAACACAGTTCTGTATATTGCAGAGTTCAATGTGAAGTTTATACCCACACATATACACATTATCCAAGAAAATTTGCAAAGTTTACAAAACATTTCTGCTTAAATGTCTTGATTTATTCTGAAGATCCAGTAAGACCTTCTTGCCTGTCAGGGAATTGGACCGTTCAGCTTCTTGGATAATTGTTTCTGCACTTCCAACACCACTTCAGATATAACACAAACATTCTGGAGAAAGATCATCTATAAGGGAATTCAGGATATCTTATTCCATATGGTCCCTGTTTCTCAGTCAGGAATGCAAAGGAAAAGGAGGATTCTCCTGCATTGCTCATTGATACATCCTGGAAGCCTGTAGTGGTATAATGCTGCATTAGCAGCCTCGATGTTTTGCTCACCACTCTAAGACCCATCTTTCAAATAAAGAAGTATTCACAAAGATTACTTGTTCCCCAAGCAACTTCCTAAATATACATTTGGTCACATAAGTCTTGATGTGCAAATTATTTGAAAGAGTGCTTCCAGGTTCATATCTAATTTGTGGAAGGTCTTCTGGCCTCCTTTGTGAGTTTTCAGAAAAGAACGCCACTTAACACAGAAATGGTCTGGCAGAATTGAAGTCTGACAGACAAGAGGAGTGATATTTAAACCCAGAATTATTCCAACTGAGAGCTCAGTTTGACAACCCCTGGAGGGATCTGTTCACATCAAGTCAAATTGCAAAACTAAAGCAGAGTATTATTTACTATGAAATGAGGCTAAAAATTATTTAGACAGATATTCTGGTTCATAGACTGACTAATTCACTTTCTGTCTCGTCCTCAATCTTCCACTAGCCATCATCTGGGAATTGCACTATCCACCACCAGGCAGTGAGTCATATTGGACAGTAATTAGGATGTCATTCATCCTGAACATTTATTTTACAACATGCCTTCCTGTTTTCTGAAACTATGAGAACATACTCATTTTTATATTGATTTCTGTTTTAAAAAATTGCTTATTGTTATTTTAGCATTTCCTGTACTGAATTGTACGAGTCTTGTTAATGTACACTTATATTTTCACTCCTTTTGCATCTTATACATTTGCTTCAGTGATTTGTTTAGAACTGCTTTTGAGGTGTGTGATAAGGGCAGGGGGAGCACTACATATATTCTGACAGAAAATGTGTTTATGAATTTTAGAATTCTCGAATTTTTATACCAGTTTATGAATAATGATCTTTCCTACAAATAACTGGGTTTGATGCCATAAAACAAATGTAGTTTGAAGCCTTTGGGGCACATGCTTATAATGGGTAGGTAAGATTTAAAGACTGTGGAAAATTATCATCTTTTGTATGAATCTTCATACAGTCCACTGTTGGCTATTCATGAACAGCTTAATCTGGGTTTCAGAGGTGCAGTGCCATAGAGAATCATATGTGCTTCAGCAAGCTTCATTTGGGACTGCTGAGGTTACTGTTAGTGGTGCTTCTGAGGAGAGAGGAACTGTGCATGCCAGTCCTCTTAGGTCTGGCTCAGTGTTTACTCAAGAGTGGCTAGTTCTGCACCAATTCTGCAAAGAGTTCCTGCACCATGATTCCTACACACATTCAGTCCAGACTCTTCTGTCTGACAAGCCTTTGCCACCCTCCGTCCCTGAAGTTTCCTCACTCTGTCCCAACAGTCATACAGGTGGTAGAGAAATGACTCCTTAACTCATATATATTTCCACCCAAACAAGAACCATCCATTAAGTTTTACTTTCGCACAATTAGCATCTGAATATCCATTTTTAATTTCACAGATAAGAAAAAATACTGTAAAATTCTAATATCAGAAGCTGTAAATGTGTATGCTCATACCAGATCTCTTACATATCCCTGAACATTCTATTATTTTTTGTTTTCCGTAGCCCGTCAGTCAGGAGCATCACTATCAGAGAGAAATGAGCCCACTTTCTCATTCCAACCCACGGTAAGATTCCATTTATAGCCCAGGCAGTAAGGATTCAGTTAGAGTGTTCTGAATATTAAATGTGACATTCTTTGATTTAATCTTCAATCTCTTTTCAATTGCAACCTCCTCTCAGAGGGCTTTATTGCTCATTTTAGTCATTGTCTGCAGTGTGTCTGCGCTGTCCGGGAACGCAGAGCTGAATTCTGCATGTTTTGGATGTACCACTGTGTATTTAAAGTATCTGACACGGGCCTTGCTCCTACATCTGCTTTGATGCGTGATTCAGCAAATCATCCTCATCTGACATACATACACTCTCATCCATTTCTTTGTCCCTCTCTCCCTCTCTGCTTTGAAGACTTAGAACTAGAATTCTGTGTGTGACTGTCAGGGAATCCATTTGTTCCAAAAGATTTTTATGTTACTTATTGAGAAAGGTTTTTTTTTTCAATAAATAGCCCACTCAGGAGAGGGTGTTACAACACTGTGGGATAGTTCTAAAGGATCCTGTCTACAGCGTATTTTGTCTGTCAGGTTTTTGGATTGATCTGTTTTGTTTGAAATCAGCAACAAAATCCCTGTGACTTTAATGTAAGGTGAGATGAAGACAAGGGAAGAAAGTGTTGAGGGAGAATTAATCAAATTGAGACTATTGAGACAATCAAGATTAATTGACCAGCTTCAGAACTGCCTTGTACCTGTGAAACCCTAACATCACTTTGTCAATTTTTTAACTGCCTGAACAAGAGGTGTACTTATTTTAAATAGCAGTCCTATTTCACTTGGTGTTATTAACGTCGATTTTGTCCATCCAAGTTTTAACTGGGCAACATATGTGTTTTTGGAGGGGTAGGAGGAGAGCACATCTCAGATACAACTTCTTTATTTTCTACCAACAGTCTGAGATGTTTTATGATAGCGCGCTGCAAGGCAGTTGTACAGGATATTATGTATTTCTCCTCACATAGATGTTTTCAGCCACTTTTTTCACTTGCCATCCATATTTTTATGGATTCAAAATCTTCTGGTTAGCTTTTACAAAGTGAACACTATGAAACTTTCAGTGCAAGTTCACCCAGATACATCAGTTATTTCAACAAGCAGCCAAATATGTCCTACTGCACAAAATATATTACTGGAGTTAAAGTACAATCCTGGATTCCTGTTCCCTTTCACATGTAAATCAAAATTCTTATGTTGGTCTAGAAAACCTCTCTGCCTCGGGTGAAGGTTGTCAAAGGAACCATCTCCTTAGGAGTTGTTGAATGGATGAAGTGGACAGAGACACTTCCCTGTAGTTCATAGAGTACAACAGCAGGTACCTTGAGACTGCACTTTGGGCTTTTTATTCCAGAACTGATTTCATACTTCTGATGACATCAGAATTGCCTGTATTTTAGTGCAAGCTACATTGTTTGTCTTCTTTTTGCCCATACATTGGTTGAGTCAGGTTTTATTAAGTTATTTTTATGCATGTGCTAAAGCAATTTGGTACTCCATACATTTTATATACTGAAAAACAGAATAAACACCACTATCTGTAAAAATAAAGTGTTTCATCATATTTAGTTAATATGATCAACAATGAAAACTTGTATTTCCATATAATAAAATTTAAAACAAAATAGTATAAATTATTACTTAGTTCTTATGCTGTTTTAATCCAGTACACACAGTAGACTTAAATTTCTCTAGAAATCATTTTCGAGAAATGCAGGTGAAGTATTCGTAAAATACCTGGCTTGTAAGTGCCTCATAAATTCAGTAGCCCTTGTGAACTGCCAGAAAAGTATTATTGGGCTGTAAATACAGAAGATGACAAAATTATGAGGTCAGTTTGCATCATGATATAAAAACTGAGGATGATGTGACTTGAATACCGTTATTCACATCATTAGCTTTCATTTATAGTGGAAAACTCTGTAATGTTTTTCACAGAGGATGTGTACCTAAATGAGAGGGAGATAAAATTAATGGTAATTCTATAACTTAGTTCCTAAACTGGTTTTAAAGCCAATTTTAAGAAGCAATGTATGAGCAACTAGAAAATGTCTAAAACTTTGTAAGCCTCCTATAGCTATATAGGGAACACAAAGAATATTTGAAAAATTGATACATTCTCTTTACATGTGTTGGGTGTAAATGCCATGGCATGAAGACAGTTACATGATGCATTTACTGAATCAACAAATTGTTGTAAAGAGTGATAAAGAATTTGACAGGTCTCCAGTAACTTTAAAAAGTGTAGTAGTGATATTTTCTGGAAATGAAAAGAGACCAATCTGGAAGCTATTGTCCAGTAAAAGTAGGTTCTGTCTGCAAAAAGATAAAAGAACAAGCCAGGAAAGAAAGCTCCTGTGAAGATAATGGAAATTCAGTCAATAAAAAGACCCAGCTGGACTCATTGTCCATTGGTTCTGCCGAGTAAGGTCATAAGTCTGCCAAGGATATTGCTGCTGCAATACAAATCACCTCTACATCGTGCTGCTCTGCAAGGCAGAGAACCAGTTAATGAAAGGAGACAGGTGAGGACAGAGCCTGCAGAGCCAGAACAGTGTGATGATGTGCAGTGTCCAAGCCCTGGCCATGCACGTCCCACTGACTGATGCGCTGTGTGGTCCTGCGAGAACTTCAGAATTGCTTTCCTCTCTCCAGATAGGGAGCTGTAACTACCTGTGTTACTTCTTCCAGTGCAGGAGGAGAGTCTTAAGCATCCTCACTGGTACTTAGTCCATCTCTAGCTGATGATGGAGATTGTTAGCCCCAAAATTCCAGCAAGACTCTGAAGAAGCAATGAAATGCCATTTTATCACCTCCAATCTACCCTTTCCAGTGTCTTGTTCTTCTCCATGCCTCTCTGACCTGCATCCATGGAGATTATTTATCTCCAAAGGTTTTGCTATGAAAAGTGAGCCTCAGAGTTGCTCTAAAGTGTTAGGATTCAGGAACATCCTCAAGCCAGTCCAGTGGCTAACCTGTAAAATAAGCTAGATTTATCTGCTCTGTACAGGGAAGTCTGTTGCTTCTTCAACAGGATTTTTTGTGTTTAAATTAGATTCCATCAATGACTTTGTTGTGAATACTAAAAGAAACCTCTTAAAACTAAGGAGCATACGAGTTCCCTAAAATTTTAAGGAAAACAAATATTATGAAGTGTTTATTAAAATTCCTAAATGGGAATATGGTGCAATTCAGGACAGCATTTTGTCTAAATTTATGTTTTATCTCTAAGAAATGTCAGCACTGTAGAGTGGTTTAACTCTTTTGTAGCTTTGCCATTTGTGGATGTAAAATAAAGTTCTTTGTATCTATGCTTGGCTGGCAAGAGCCCACAGGCTTCGACAACTGATCAATAGTCACTGACCTCACTTCACGTGGGCTTGGTATGAGCTGACTAAAGCACGTTGTCCTATTGTAACCTACATTTGTTTCATTAGACCGATTGAAATGTGTCATTATTCTTTCCTCTACAGTCAAAACACCCCAAAAAACTAAACAACAACAACAAAAAGGACCCAAAGAAAAGCCAATAACATTTGTTTCCCTTCTTTGGTAAAAGTTATAGCTTTGAGATTTGTAATCACTAAAGAAATGTTTCATTGATGTGGAGAGTAAGGTGTTTGAGGAGGACAATATCTATACATTTTACAGAAAAGGGTTTTGGGTTTACCTTAAGGGAAAAAAACAAACAAACAAAACAGAACCCAAATCCTTAATTGCTACTTTATCAAAGTAGCAAAAGGATTCTTTTTTTTTTCTTGAAAGAAACCTTTTCATAGCCTATTGTTTCCATATATATTGCCCTTAGCATGGCACCTGAAATTTGCATTATTTTCATAATATCAGTGATTCTGGCACAAAAACACATCTACAATAAACTCTCAAATATTAAAAGTATATTCAGCTTTGAGACTACCATTCAAGTACTCTCATCCATCCCCCATGAAAACTACACATTCCAATAGCCAGTGCATGTGTTATTATACCACTGAGAGATTCTGTAAGATTAAACTCACCTACAAAATTGTGCTGTAAAAGAAGGATTGTAACTATAACATTTATTTGCACTACATCAGAACCTCTCTGACACCCAGGCTGTGAAATTCAGACACAAAAAGTCTTTGTCTCTTATATTTCCAAGCAAAGTTTTGAAGAGCGGAATAACTTAGTTAAGAAGCACATTTAAAGACTGAGTTTTGCAAACAAAGAAGCATATTTATTTTTATAATTCATTGCAGGATCAAGGCCATACAACCCAATTACTTCTGCAAAACAGACAATATTGCATTATAAAGTATTATAAAATTGCACAACAGTTGTCAAAATAAGTGAGCAAGAACAATGTATCACAGAATGTACTTTGGTTTTTATTTTACTTGTTCCATTACTTACCCACAAAATAGAGTAATTTGCAATTGATCTCCCAGTCGTTAATCTGAATTAGTGAAGTTCTGCTGCATTTGTCAGGCCATAATGCGTGTGAAAAAGAACATGACAAAAGAAGCAAATGGCACAGGAACCATTTAATTGAACAGGTTACATTTTTTAATCATGATGGTAAAGAGCTTAGCTGCAGAAAGGTTGTTGAGAACCAAGTGGCTAACATGTAAAAGCTTGTTAAAATAATTCAAAAATGGCTTTCCCTTGTCTGGGAATCTGAGAACATGGAAATGTGGCAGCATATACGCTAAGGGTTTGAATATAAAACATGGCAAATACTTTCAAACATGCTGTAATATCTTGTTATATCTGTGTTAATAGAAAGTAGTTTCCTTTTTTTTCTTTTTTTAACTTCAAGACTGACTGAGAATAATTTTTTTGGTTCCACACTTTTTCTGGATATTCCTGGGCCATTCAAACAAAATTCTCTGGCCTTACTTATACATAGAGATGGAGAATAGGCAGTAAAAGGTCTTACATGCCTCTCAGATATCTTAGATTGAAAGGAAGAGATAGGTGTTATCTTGTAAGAAGTCTGGGATTCCCTGTGCCCAGACTGTTGCAATCTCTCCTTCAGTACTCAGTTGGAAATATGAATTTATTGCTCTGTTCTTCTGAATTGGAGGCTTATTTAAATACAGACAAATCAGGCTCCTTGACCAACATCCCATATACAGCATTTTCTTTCAGAGAAAACCCATCTGGGTTTCCAAGAGCACAAGAGCCCACACCGCCCTCCCCTGCTATGCCAGTATCATTTGTGCAAGGCTGTTGGGTTTGAATCCTTTATGTTACTTTACATTTGTTGTTGACAGAACTTGATGTTTTTGAAGAATAAACTGAGGTAGCATGGTGCTTACTTTGTGCTGATGATTAAGTTTATGATTTCATGCAGTACCGTTCATTGCATTAATATACAAAAGGTCTGAGTTTTCTTGCATACTTTTTTTTTTTACTTTTCTGAAAAAAGAGATAGTTTTTCCAGACTAAAAAAATTCACCTTTAACAAGTTTGATAATATTAAAGTTAGTTCTCTGCTGAGTCATGTCTCTCCAATTTTTAAAAGCCTCCTTATCATCCATTAAAAGTTGATGGCTGCAGTTACATCCAGGATGCACAGAATAGTAGGATGATCTTGGTGCCTGGCTATGGAAAAAGGAATTATTTTAATTTCAACAGGATTTGTTAAGTACTAGATTCAGGTGCTTCCTGAACCGGTGAAACATTAAAATATAGTTTAAAAAATTAATGGTTTATTTAATTCTTTAAAATATGTGAAAAAGGAAGTACATCCCACCCAACAGGCACTTCACGAAATGTGAAAATCCATTTGATTCACTGATTGATGATTATCTAATGTAGTTACTAGAATTTACTTGCTGAGATTAGATTAATAGGAAGGAATTTTAACACACCTTTTCAAATTCATTACTTCTGGTTTATATAGCTGATCTTCTGATAAATGAATCAAAATTAGCAAGGGAAAAAAGCTAGTATTTTACTTAAACCTGATGTTAAAACACTGGGTTTCTCCACTAGAGCCATTTATGTTGCTAGTGAATATCGAGACTAACATTGTGGTGAACTAGAGATTCAGTGTTTAAGTAAAATCCAATCTTCCTTCCATTTATGAAATTTCATGTGTTTAACTATAAAACATTGACCAAATAGCACAACATATTAATTACTAAGCTGTTAAACCTCTGAATTCAGGTCATGCATATTTTTAGACTGATGTAGATGACTGTATATGTTTTTAATAACCTACACAAATTTATGTGTAGGTTTTCCAGAAGAACTGGAAAACATTAACAGGTCAGATTTTTAGCAAATACTAGTTAACATGATTATACTGTGCATACTTGCAGTAGCACCTTACACTATCTAAATACCTTTTATAACAAGTAGAATTCACATCTTCTTTGTTATCCTCGAATCTAATCTAGCACCCATAAGACAGTTCATTTACCGATTTAAGACTTTAAGAGCAGATTCAAGTGTTTCCTGCACAGCTGCACTTACACTGTTTATGATCCCATGTTTAGTTACTAATTCATTGAAATTAAATGATTTTATTTTTAAGGAGATCTCTGCCTCCATTGAAAGCACAGTGTTTGGCAGGCTGGACTTGCTGAAGTGGTTTGGAGGAAGGGAAAAGGCTTTCTCTAAATATGATTGTGATTTTCTAAATCTTGGTGCTAGGAAAAAAAGAAAGTTCCAGTAAGGCATACAGTAAATGAAGATATTATGTATTAGGGATGGAATGAATCTGTCACTTTGATGGATTGTGAGGCAAAGAACAGATTAACAGATTACTCATAGTCAGAATGCAGCTCACTGTGAAAAATGTGCAGGAAATGATAAGTGTTGGTTTGTGCTGATTTAATGATATTTTGAAACTACAGTAGCACTCCAGGAGAATAATACAATGTAGCTCATGGCTTGCTTTTTTTAAAATCATCAATGTATTGCCAGATTGCCCTTAAATACTTTCTAAAATAGAACTTTCAATTCATGCAAAGTCATATGAACATAAAAATGTATGTTATTTTTCAGCATTTTTATTAAAATGTGCATTCAAAAATCCTTGATTTGTATGTATAAGTATACTCTGTATTCCTTTGGTAGTATATCTTCTTCTGCTTCTGGGCACTCACTCAGTTTTTCATTTAAAAGATGCTCGTTTTCCCACCTGGAACTGAGTGGCACTGAATACTTATTGATGTATAAATTAATATTTTATTTTATTGGCTTATGGCATTTTTATGTAAAAACTTTATGAATTTTCAAAAACTTCAATGGTTTAAAGCATTTTAGATACAATAATGGACAATTTGTTTTATGATTATTATGAACATATGTAGTTATAGGACCTGAAATTTAGTTTCAACATATCATGAAATAGTATTATTGCATTTTGTACATAACTCAAACAAATCTCATTATTAATAGCCCACATAAGTCCTTCCTTCATTGCTGAGGCTATTACTGAAGAGTTTATTCCTATTAAAAAATAAACCCAAACCTTCCATTAGGCATACATCATTAATGTATTTCAAAGCAGAACCCAAATAAATAGGTGTGTGTAGATAATCTGACTTAAGTTAATGAAGTTACACATGTGCATGAAGCTCAGCAGATATGTAAATAATTAATAATTAATTGATCCCATTGACTTAAGTAATTCAAATTAAATTAGATCCAAAATAAATGCACTAAAGTATGCTGTCCCAATTCACAGCAATGTTAAAAACCTTTATATTAAGTTATTTGGCATTTTCTCAGTCTCTCAGTCTGCAAAAATACTAGTAAAAAAAACCCAAACTATCAAAGATACTCATTAAGATTTAAATGAAAAGCTTCTGATTCTAAGGATTTCTGTTGATGGTAATAATTTTGATGCATTGTCATTGGTAAGTGCTACTTAATAAAGCATCACTAATTTCTTCAACATATTTTGCTGATGGATGCTGTTCTTCTGCAAAATTTAACATACTCTCATAAAACTGAAAACTATGTTCATAAGTCCAAAAGATTCTTTTGCTTTCCATCACAGTCCAGCTGTCATGTGATACTTCAATATATGACCATTATTATCTGAAAGTATTATTTCTGAGAATTTTTAAGTAATATTTTAAAGAAAAATGTAACACGATTATGTAACAAATGTATTATATTTTGGTGTGGGGAATATATTTCAGAATAATGAAGAATTTTAGTGTATGCATTAGAGGCACATGATACTGTGAGTGTGTGTGGAATTTATTCTGAGTCTTCCTACAACTCAGCTAACAATGTCAAAAGACAATATTTGGCATCCTATAGTGTTATCAGGAAAGCTTATTGCACACTGATTGTATTGATTCCAGCTGGAGGCATTGAGAGCATAAACAGAGTGTCTTTAATTAGTCAGAATGTGTGATGAACTTTTCTGTTTTAAGGAGATAAACCAGCTTCTTCAATAAGTTCTCCAAAAACTATATTCTTCTTCCACCAGAATAAAATCACAATGAACACGAACAGAAGTCACAGTCTGTGTTTCTCAGAATATTGCCGTTGTCTCCAGGCTGGGCCTTGCCCTTTAGTGAAGGTCTAACAAATTTTTCAGGGTGTTTTATTAAAATTAACTCATGGCCTCTGTCTCACACATACACCCACATGCTTTAGTTGCTTCCTAAAAGCAACTGCAGGTTTCGTTGTGGAAAAGCCTGTTGTGACTGCTGGACTCCAGAACTGCCCTGCAAACCTCCTTCTCAGAGGGTCCTCCATCAGCTGCCAGCACTTACTCAGCACACACGAGATTTTTTAACAATGTCTTTTCCAGGAGATAGAAGTTAATTTAGGCATTGCTAGCTAACTTGTGGAAGTAACAGACCACTTTCTAATATGTATTCTGTAAAATTTTTTACCTTAAAAGTAGTTTTAACTCAACAATGAATCCCTAATGCAGTAATGTTTTGACTACTTGTCTTGGTAGGAGGGAGTTGAGTAGCAAAACTGCTTTTCCTGGACATTGTGAGAATAAAACATGATCTGAGTCTAGAGTGTCTTAACAAAAAATATTAAACTTGGCAACACATCTCGATTGCCTCTATCATATATAAAAACTCCTTTGCCCCACTTAAAACATCAAAATCCCTCTATCTTACACTTGCACCTCCTAGAGAAAATTCATCTACTGAACCAGGTGCATCAAAATAAATACAAAGATGAAACAGAACAACTCCTTTACACAAGAACTGATTCCAGTAAATGAAGACAAAATCAAAGATAAAATCATCCAGCTACTCACAAATCATCATATCTCTGATTTCCCAGACTTGGTATTTCAGGCAGATCTTCCAGAGATGAGACTTCAAACTAAAATTCATCAATTTCCTGAATAATAATAACTATTGTCTTAGTTCGAGGGGAGAACTAAGATATTTATGTTGGCCAATGAATAATTCCTCTCCTTTAAATTTAGAAA
>JAWWEE010000021.1:9049231-9142032 GCA_035221455.1 Xenops minutus
TAAAACCCTTTATCGGTTCTAAGGCGTTGCCTGCAAGCTTTGGAAGGAATTCCAACTGAGTATTGAAACTATAACAACTATTAATTTAGCAGAAATACTGCTTTAACAACATACTACTACCTCGCTCCCTCAGTGTTCTCTCAATGAATGACCTCTTTCTTTTCCATTGGATTTCCAATGATTCCATGAGCATGGTCAGACTCCAGTGCTTGGCTTATGCTGGCTGACTCTGAGGCAGATCAAACCACACCTGCAAGTGACAGAAATGGAAAACACATTCTTCCATGCCACTGGGTGTCAGCATGCATTTAGCTGTTATTCCTAAAACTCCTGAAGCCTTGGTGTAACCAAAGAGCCTTTGGCTGTGTTCAGGGAATGCAGAGAGCCAATAATGAGAAGGCTAGGCAAGCATATTGCTGTGTGGATTAGTTGCACCAGGTCTCCCTGGCATTAGCTGAACAGCAGAAGAGGAGCAGCGCTGGTTGTGAAGTTGGCCATATATGTGAAAATAATATGATGGTGTAAAAAAAATTTTGATGTATTTTTTTACATTTTGAAATGATGGAAAATTCAATATCTCCTCCTTTAAAACTGCTATGCTACTTGCTGGATTTCTACACCAGCAGTTCTGTTTCCTGAGGCGGAAAATTAGTTTTTTCCGTTTTGACTGCAAAGAGATAGGTGGTTGTCCCCTGATTCACCCCAGATCATGCGTACATGCCAACAGGAGATGATGTGGAATCAATAACATGTCCAGAAGTAGCAGAAAAACTAGCAAAAAAATAAAAATAAAAAAGTTGTTGGCATATTTTAGCAATTATCCCAGATGACTGAGCCTTGCCAGATTTCTCTGACAGAAGCAACACATACATGAGATCAGGAACACTTTTCAGAAAACAGAAGTGCATTACCTGTTTCCTTGGTGTTGGACAATTGAGTTGAGACAATTACAGTCTGGCAATGCAAAGAAAGCTGCCAAGCTTTGTTAAAATCCATCCCCTTTAGACAAAGCCATGGATGTTGAAGTTATCTCTACACCTCTGGCTAATCTCCCCGGCCTCTGCATAATGTTTTTGTGCCAACTGTTGGAACAGCCATGGCCAGACATAAGTTGAATCAACCCCAAATCAGGTTTAATTTACTCTTTAGAGCTGCACTGCTCCCATAAGCATGAAGCAAACACACAGGAATTTATCCCCTTCCATTCTTCTTGCCTTGCAGTGAAATAGGTTGGTCCAAAAGGATGGATCTGGTTCTGTAAAAATGAGATGATTCACTGAGGTCCCTCGAATCCTGTGTTCAAGTGTTGACTTGCAGGTATTTAGTCTAGTCAATGATTACATGGAAGCCTTAATGTGTTACAGGTCATGACTGCTGAAGAGGAGAGATGAGGACTTGAGGAAACATCAGCTATGCACAGTGTGCAGAGATCAGTTTCATATGTGAAAAGAACTGCAAGACGTGGTCACCTGCAAAAGGAATGTCTTAACTTTGTGACTGGCGTGTGCCCTTCCAGGGCAATCTTCCTCCGATAGTATAATATGAGTGACTTTGTCAATGAACTTCAGTTTGCAATAAAAAACAGCAGCAACAATAACAAAAACAACTGTTCTGTTTTCCTTTCTCTGAGCTGTAACAATGAAAGACAGTGTTTCATAAAGTGCTGTATGTGAAATGAACATTGAACTTTACATGAGTGTATGATAGTGTGAAGATCATTTTTAAAAGCAATCACAGTAGTGTCCAGGAGAGACAAAAATTGCCCATTAGGTTGGGTGAAGAAGGTACTCTCTTCTCTATCATAAAGCTCCCATCAAAGTTTTTTTCTTTACAGAAGTAAAATAGATATGTGACAGCTGTAATGAGGAGTCCTCTATATAGTCTTGCCTTTAGCTAGAATTGTTATGCTCAATAACAAATTTTTACTTATAATATACATTTTATAACAATAATTTTTTTTATAAAGATTTATAATGTATTTACCTAACAATGCTTTTTCCCATATCAGCAATAACATCTTGACTCAATCCAGTGTTTCCTCTTAAGAAAATTTTTAGTGGCATGCATTTCATGTCTAAGCTCAGCTCTAACTCACGAGCCATCCAGACAGGGAATGATGCACCATTCACTGTGTTGTCACCCACACTACTACAGGGGCTGCAAGAACTGCCACGTCAGGAGGAACCACACCAAACCCGTCTCTTGTGACTGTCTTTGAGCCTTTGAATTCTTTTACAATCCTTTGACTTTTTTTCTTTATAATCAAAAGAATTAGAACAATTAGGAATACAAACTGTGCTTTTATGAATGATATTTCAATTTGTATTTTTCAGAGACTGGTTGAATTTGTTCAGTCCCCCCATCATTCCTGGAAGCCAACAACTCAAAGAATACACTAAATTTCCAACAAAACAGAGTATTCAAGGTAGGAATTTGTGAAGACAATTAAAAAAAACTGGGTAAAAAAACATTTCTAAATGTTCTTTCTGCAGCGCTGGTGCTGCCTTTTCATAGTTTTCCATACCACTACTTTCTGGTTTCAAGTTCTCTTATTTATTATTCTCAGCTCAAGGTAGCAGAGTTTTCCATGCAGTATTGTTTGCCTCTCCCTGAATAACATGCAGTTGCAGTTTCCTAATGTTCTGGCACTATACAGATTAACTCATAAAAAATACATCTTATTTGTTTAAAATAAGGAATTTATGCTAATGGGGATGGCAAACCCACGTAAGAAAGAACACAAAGACTAAACATTCTTATTCAGAGGCACAATTATACTTGCATGAGACACTTCTCTTATGAAGAAAAATTTCAGATTTACCCTTAAATAAAATCTTAGCCTGATTTCCCAAGGACTGTTGTCACCAGTGTTATAGGCTTCTGTTTGTTAATGGTGTTTGCTTAGAGAATGGCAAAGAACTTGCCTGAATCTGGAAAGTCAACGATAGAATAAAGAGAATACCTTGTTTTCTTCAAATGCCCTTTTTTCTTACCAGTTCTCTTAGGAAACAGGGTAAAGGCACCATCATAGAGTCACCATAGAATGGTCTGGGCTGAAAGGGACCTTGAATATCATCCATTTCCAACCGCCCTGCCATGGGCAGGGACACCTTCCACTAGATCAGGCTGCTCAAAGCCCCATCCAAGCTGGCCTCGGACACTGCCAGGGTACACATCTACATTTCTCTTCAAGTCTCAGAAATTCATTGTGAACTCTCATAAATCTGACCCATGTATTTTGGCTGCCAGAGGGGTGAAGATGTCTCAGGGACTTACTGACTAAAATAAATTATGCCCCTCAAATTGGGAATATTTTCATAGACATATATTTGTAATTGTTTATCACAGCAAAATAGAATTTTGCTGTCAGGAAGGGACCTTGCTTTGAAGAATCAAGTAACATGTTGTGTTAAGGGTCCTAAATAAGCCAAAGAGAATTGGACAGTAATCCTTGAATTAAAGGCATGTTGGCTAAAAATTTGTGATAGGTCCCAGAGAGCTTTTTTATGTTATTATTATGAAATCCAAGGCTTGCTGCAGTAAAGCTATAATTTTTGTGAATTTTAAAAATTGTGTTATCCTTAAAAAGCTTTAAAAAACAAGCATATTTGGGAATTTGTATTTATCCTCTTATTCACACTATAATTTCCAAACTGTTTTATGAATTGTTCCTAAACTCATTTTCCTTTAGGCTGAAGCATTTTACCTCAGGTGCCCGTGACTGCACATTTGGAGAACAGAAAATGTCTACATAACATAACTTTTTACTTAGGCTTTTTATTTTTCTGCCTTTACTCAGTCAAATTGTGACTTACGTATAGGTGTGATGTTTGTAATTTTGATAACTTTATACAGAAACTCTCTTATCTCATAATAATAACAAGGCGGTTATTTGTACATTCATTTCAGAGTTCAGAAAAAGCTGCCACATGTCTGCTCTATTCTTTGTTATCTGGGTTTAGACATTTTGATCATCTTTCTCCAGAAAAACAATAGCTCCCCTGATTTTAGTGGGGCAGCATTTCATTTAGCATGACAGGTTTTCACAGGTACTAACTACCTTCAGTCTTCTTTCAACTCAGAACAAAAATATATCACAGACCTCAGTTTTCATTTAAAATCAAGTTATTTTCTCACCTGAAATACCATTTAAGTTTTTAGTGATTTAAGAACAAAAGCTTTGATTTTGCTTTCACCATGATATGCAAATTAAACTGCCAGGAGGTTTTTTCATGCAGTTCTGAGCAGGTTCAGCCCCAGAAGTGTGGGTGGTGGCAGCATGAACAGCTATGGAAATTTCCTTTGAAGGTGACCTGTTTGTCAATTACTGTGGTCTTGGGCACTTGATTGCTACATATGGTCAGGTTGCACACGATGTATCACTTGAAACCAGAACTATGCCTTCTAACACAGCCATTACACATTATTTGAGTTTTTTATAAGAATATAATTTAATTCAAGTAGTACTTCTGTTTAGGAAGAAGGAGGACAGAAGTGAGGTTTTCATATATCTGTTCAAAACTGAATACTCCATGCTGCCATTGGAAATTTGTTGCAACACCTAGAAATGCTTTGAAATGCATTCCAAGGTCTTGTGAGATGCTAAAAGAAAAGAGCCGATTTAAAAACAAGATATGTCTAAAAAAATAAGTTCTCTTCTTGGTCACGTGAAAATACATACAAGGACTTATTGCTAAAAAGGTATAAATGCAGCTAGCCCTGGATGCAATATAATTCTGATTTAGTATGAATTCAAGGCACATGGGGAAAGAGGTATTCCCCCGATGAGTCTGAAGAACTTCTTATTCCTAAGTCAAACCAGGGAGTATATGGAGGGGCCAGTTCCAAGGTAAAGAGGGAAGGAGATCTAAGCTCAGAAATTAAAATAGAATCATTTTGAAGAGAAGCATAGGCAGTGAAAAGTAAAATAATAACAGGAAGAATGCAGTGAAAATAACAACATGGTTTCAGGTGAAATTGTAAGGCTGTGTGAGGGAGTGAGGCATGAAAACCATTTCCTTGTGCACTGTGATATGAAGCAGAGAAAAAACACTCAGTTGTTTGCCTTCTTTCAGCACTGCATAACTTTTCCCAGGAGCTATCCAAACAAAATATCTCAGCTAACCTCATTTAGCTTCCCAGGCCTGATGAAGCACCCACAGCAGGGAGGGCATCAGTTTGGCTTTACCTTCTTCCCTTTGCTTACAGTAAAGGACAGTTTCTTTCTGATGGTATTTGTTAATGCTACAGAGGAAACAAAAACGAAATCTCTTCTGAAAAGATAAAGCTCACACTTCAGTATGCATCAAATGCACCAACCTACTTTCTGGTCTCCAGATACTGTAACCTATATATTGTTGTGTGATCCTGCCTGTAAATACACTCTGAGCGTTCTGAAACTGCTGCTGTTCACATAGCAGGCCATTACTTATTCTGAAGTGTGGGGGCATACAAAGCATTCAGTTGGTATTAGCAGCCTGAGAACGGCATGAACATTTATGGTGAAATTCAAGATACAGATTGCATTCAACTGTGAGTTATTTCCTATCAAAAAGCTATAGATCATGTAACTTGGATTTAGCTTACATGAAAGACAGACAGGCTCAGAAAAGAAGCTACAATATATAAAGCATCTCTAATAAAAGTCTGTGTAGTTTTATCAGTGTATTTTAGGCTAAGGATTCAATTCTGTTACCTGAAAACATTCTTGAATTTGATATAACTTTAGAAAACCTAGATTTAAAATTTTTATTGTCTGGAACAATCTTATTTCCTCTCTGATACTGAAAACTCTTTTGTACAGATTTCCCTATACTGGATATTTAGGTGGCATATTAGATACCAGACATTCAGATTCTTTCATTCTTACAGGCCTTAAGTATGCACTGACTGTCTTTGTTCAAGCTAAAAAATTATTAAGAAAGTTATTGAGGAAAATACCACTTAGAAATACTTTGATCCACTATTAGTAAAGGTACTTCTGGTGAACTGCTCCATTGGACTTTGAGAAGTCCAGTCGTTAAGCAAACTCTGACTGACATCATTTCACCTCAGCTAAATACAAGTCTTCAGAAATATAATAAAAATGTGAATTGCTGTTATCTTGAAGGTAACAATTCAGAAGTCAGATTATACACTTTGAAGGAAAAATCTCTCACATCTGACAGAAAGGGATTTCCATGTTATTGTCTGAGGGAATAAGAGTGATTTATTTTTACTTTTTCCACCTCACACAGGTCAAGATGCCTTCAATGCTGAAGAAGATGAGGAAGTTGTGACTCTTTTTTATGATCCATGCCTAAACTGTTACTTTGATCCAAATTCTGGGAAGTACTATGAATTGGCATAGTCAGAACATGAGAGGATCCCATTTTGTATTCAGAGTATCTTTTAACTTCTTGCAAAATGTGACTGAGTATAATTTATTATGTAACTTAAGTTAAACAATAGTTTTGCAAGCAAATTAATATATTTGGTAAACAATGTCTTATTTTTATAGTTTTGTATTAAGTTGTAATGCAGTGGAAAATCACATAACATAAAAGTTCCTTGCATCCAGGACAGTTATTTGTTATTCTAATTTATTTCCAATATTCACAGCTTCCATATGAAAACAAATGAAGCTGAGTCAAGAAGGTTGGTGGTGTTTATCTGTAAATTATGGTTTTGCTCAAATAAAAAATAATTCATTGCTTGCTTACTGTGTGTTTTTAATTGCTCTGAGCTATCTTATTCTGTAAAATATACAGTGGGTTGTTCAAAGGCCTCCATTTCATAAGCTCACTGTCGCAGTCATCAGAGAAAGCAGCATTTTCCTAATCTTCAAGAAATTCTCTGCTGTTGCATGTTACAGCAGTGGGGTGATGTCAGAGTGTGGGGTGGTGTCTTTTTTAGAGACAGTTGAAGAGATTGTGAAAATCACATGGTAAAAGTGGTCTATAGGCATTCCTGGAGATTCTTGTTCTAAGTTTCTGCTTCGTTATATCCAGTGCTATTTTACTGTAATTATTTGCAAGTTGACTACTCAGTGAATTTTTAAGAATAATGTATTTGAATGTCATAAAGTGAGCTTAGTAAGCTTACTAGCAAGTGATTTAAAATTATATGTCTGTAAATTGTATGTAATTATGGATCCCAGTTAATGAATATCCTAGAATCAATTGGAAATGCAGTTGGTAATAGTGACTTGGCATGAGATCAGATTGTGTATTTGGCTGTGTGGCAGGTACAAACATATCACAAATTAATTCAAGTAAGAGTAGCACTGAAATCCACAGGAAGACAGATACTATGCTGAGATAATTTACTTACCCTGCCTTAGCCAGAAAGATTTGTACCTGTTCTTGCTAATACCATAATCAGTTTAAAAGTTCAATGAAATCATAATTTTGACCTTCAAAAATCAGATGCTGGCTTCTACGTGCTTGTGCGTATCTAACCACTTTCTTTTTAGCATCATTTAGTGATCAGCACCACAATCCCTCTGTGACAGGGGCTGTTTAAAACCTGTTGTTAATTTTCTCTCCATAACTGCATATCTCACAGGAGTGGTTGGATGTCCTAGGGCACCATTGTGAGTCCAGTCCACTGTGGGTCACTGCTGCTACTAAGCTGCCCGCATGAAAGGAAAAACAAACAAACAAAAGAAAAAAAATAAATACTCTCTGCAAACTGGTATCAGATGGATTGTCTGCCAATGCCTGTCTGGGTAGATCTGCTTGTCCTGGCTTCACAGCAGGCAGTCACATACAGAAGTGTACCAGTGAGCATCCAAAGCTTGGACAGAAGGAAGTCCTTGGAGACGCCACGCTCTTATCCCCATCATTAATGAGGTAAGGAGTCAGGTAGGTAGCAACAGGAGGTTCAGGGTGAGCCTCCTGTTTCAAACAGGTTCATAATCAAGTCTGGATACACTCTGTTTCCTTGTCATTAGCACCGCAGTGTTTTACAGGTAAGCAGGTAGTATCCTTCTTTTCAAAATCAGCAGTTTGGGATCCTTGCCCTTTGTGTTCTAGTTTTATGTCTTCAGCATCCGTGGGGATTGATTGCCATGGTGCTGTGAACAAGAGCTGGGAGCTGAGTGGCCCGAAAGGCTCAAAAGGGCTCTGAGTTTTCCTCACAATGTTTTTCTTAATCATCATTCTGTGAACCCAGAACTAAAGCACTGCTGACACACTGGGCTTTTTGTTGAGCCAATTTGTCAAAGCCAGTAGTTATGGCAAGTGGTGAGGAACACAGAGATTTGCTCTTAGCAGTCACGGGCAATGTTTTAGCCTGTGAGAATCACATAGTTCTCACTAGAGCATGCTTTCCAACAGGTAAAAATATCTGCCTGGGCAGAAAGTGTCAGGTTAATGAAACTACAGGGATTTATTTCTACAGATCCAGCATCATTTATGATTTTTGGGAACAAAAATTTTGGAATGCAGTAAATTTTAGTAAGGCTTCATTAATGTTTCTGGGATCTGCATTGAAAATAGAGGAATTGAAATTAGCTTGGTAGAGTTGCTGGAGTCAGCAGATCACTAAGTCAATCAATTGGTCTCTCAGGCCTTTCTATGTTCCTTGCACATATAAGGTGTGACAGACTTCTCTGCTTTGTTTCTACTTGCTAAAAAACACAGCCAGCTTTCAGATAGTTCAGAAGGAAGAAATCTTTAAAACACTTTACTCTTTTGAAACACAGCCCAGAGCAGTGGGTTTCTATGTTGCTGGAATGATTCTCCCCATTGCTCATTCTTTTTCCCTTAGGTTCATCTACCAAGGTTTTCTCTGAAGTCCAACCAAATAACCAGGTTTCAGCCTGCCAGGTTCTGTGGACACCTGCAGCACTTGAGGTGCAGGTCACTGACAAGCTGGTAGCTGTGAGTACCCATGTGGGCTCCTCCAAGCAGCTGCCAAGACTTTAATCTTACAGTACCCAAGTGTTGTCTCTACATTCAAGCCTCATTATACCAAACAAAGAACACACTCTGTCCTAAGGAGCTTACAGTAAGAAATCAATATTGATTTTTCTCCTCTGCTGCCGTGGTTACTAGGTGAGAAAATATGAAAAGTCATGCTTTATTATTCACATATTCCTCAGCCATAAAGCGTTCTCTGCAGCGGCACATCCTCTAAACTCTGAGTCAAATGGCAAGGATGCACAGCCTGAAAAATCCATGAAGATAATTTGGCATAATGAATTTCATATTCAACTTATTTTTCTATGGTATTTCTTCATTTCAGAAAAGGGCCTATTTTTTTAAGAAATGGCCTACATGTAAAATGAAAAGACAATCCAGTCTGTCTTTTTTTATGTGGTATTGCTGATAATCACCACTTTTCTCATGGTTACTATAGTAACTTGGCATCCTTATCTGCCACCTTTTTTGGCACCTTGAAAAAAACCTACTTAATTTGAGGTCCCTGATAAAGCGAAAGCTTGGCTTCACAATACCCATGGGAATATGTAACAACAATATTTGTCATTTTTTCTTCTTTGGTGTTTAACTTGCTCATTAGCAGCTGTACAGGCATTTCTAACTGTGATGTTTTGGGATCCTGCTGCAGGTGTTACAATCAGCACAAATGCAAAAGTCCTGGATGAAACCCCAGAAACAGCTGTGAGCTCCCAAGGGCTCACATGCAGCAGCCCACAATACAAAGACCTGAGCAGGATTTTGCTCTTATCATGCCACTCTAAAAGCAGTTCCGTTTCCAAGTTTGACATTTTTCAAGCAGACAAATAATCTCTGGGCATTAAACTACATGGTAAGAATTATTATGAAGGTTCCTGTGGTAAATCAGTGGTGGATCAACGGGCTTGTGGTGCTTTTAATCCCTTTCCAAGTATGTGCCATCCAGTCTGCATTGCAGATGAGAGTGGACTTGGGCTGGGAATGCTGAGGAGCTGAGAGAGATTTTCAGAGGTGAGTTCCAGGCCAGTGCAAACACCAGGTGCCCCAGCTGAGCACTGCTTCCCAGCAGTTCAAAATCTATTTTTTTGCTCTAAGGCCAACAAAATGGTGCTCATGATAGAGGAGGTTTTCCTAGTTCTGTCAAAATGTGGCCCAGACAAGTCCCTCTGCTCATGTAGTCCCCTTGGCAATGTCCTTGAAGATTCCTACACAGAAGTACCCTCAGCACTGGAAGAGAAAGGAGATGTTGACACCTGTAGTGCTGCTGTTGGCTCCTGGCCATTGGGCACAACAGCCTAGCGTGGGCTGCAGAGGGGCAGAACTGAAGGCAGAGCACTCGGTGATCCATCCCTGCAGCTGTCACGTCTACAGCAGATCTCAGGCTTTTAGTTCATTATCATGTTCTTTCCCCAGGAGTTTTGAAGAGCAGACAGGTTTGAAAGATACGTGGTTACAAAACAACTGAGGAAAAATGCTATCAAGAGCCATTAAATAAAAAGCAATTTTTACTTTTGCAGTGTGGCTCGAGTGCTCCTGGGGACTGGCACTGTGTCCTCATCCCACTCCTCACAGATATCCTCCCCTGGCCACTGCCAGACAAGCAGTACAGGCTATGCCAAAAGCAGGTGCCCTGCACTGACCCACACAGCCACAGTAAAACACTTAATAAAGAAACCCAACTGGGCTCCCAGTACAACTGTTACCACACTGCTAGTGCTAGTGTACATCAAAAGATGTATACATTACATCTTAGGTTTTTCTTCTGTGAAAAAGTTTATTATTGGATGATTGTGCATTTTATCTGCGTGGGAGATCAAAAAACCTTAGGTCATGGAAATTACTAATGTCATTTTAGTGCACTGCATATTTATTAGGCCATCTGCCACTGCAGCGCTCAAGGCAGAAACCTTCGTACAAGCAATCTATTCTCAGCTACTGTTTTACCACCTGATGTGCAAAATATCAAAGCTCTGGATGCATTTATTAGTGTGCTGAGTAATTTTCTAATGAATTCATAAAGCTCAGGAAACATCCAATGCAAGAGTTTCCTGCACATTAGGCTGCTGTTTTCTCACTGGGGCTTGAGAGGGGCCTCTGAAGAGGAATCTCATCGTGTCAATAGGTTTGTTATGCCAAACTCACAGCTGGGTGGCACTGCATTTTGTCAGTCAATCCTCAGTAAACTGGAATCCGACTAGAGGGTCTGGCAGATACCCGTACCTTTCCCGAGGATCTGTGTGAAGTCCAAATTAAAACAGCTGCTGTTTTCCTAAGTTAAAAAAAAAAGAAAAAAAAGGAAGAGCAAAAAAGGGGTACCCCGGGGCGCCCAGAGCCCAGAGAGCCTTGGCCACAGACAGGCAGGACTCTGCAGGAACGGCTGTAGTGCATCTGGAGTCACCCCGTGAAATAAGGCTAACCGTGTTAATTTATGAATTTGCTTTCCCTGGCTGGTCCTCTGACACCTCCAGCTCTGCAGTCCTCTCAGCAATAAACTCAGTGCCACGAGATTAAAATGTACAACTACGTGACACGTTATAAACCACATAAATATGAACTGGCAAGGCCCTGTAACAATGAAGGATTTTGCACAAAATCTTCAGGCACTAATTCAGTCTCAAGGCTCTCTTTCCACTGCAGTGGGTATGCAGTGCCATTATGAAACCTTGACTGAATTATAACCCTTTATTCTTCTAAGGCACCTTTTTTTTCTGTCTTCAACAAGGTTTTATTTTGACCCACTCATGAACATAAAAAGCGTAAGAAATACAAATTCACTTAGTGATAGTTTTCTCTAGAAAAATGTGTGACATTGTGATGCTAGGAAAACAGCTATTAACTTGGAGGTTATTTTAAAGCTAATGGATAATTATTATTCTGTGGAATTTTTTTCCCAGTGAAGAGTTTAGTTTGCTGAATGGTCCCTTTCCATTTGCAGCACCAGTGTTTCTCTTCCCCTGCATTAGCTCGTTACCAGATGTTATCAGAATGAATTGCTATGCTTTTGGCTTTGAATTTCTCTTCCACATTTTTGACAATTGTTTTTTATGTCTTGCATAAATCACTGTAACACATGATAAAGTCAAGCATATTCCATGCCTGCAAATAGTTAAGTTACTGTTTCTCTTTTATGCAATAGTCCACAACTATATTTTAAAGCAGTTAAAATCTTTTATCAAGCACTTGTATTGGCATATTTTTGTAGCTGGATTACTGAACATACTTTAGCAGCTCTTAAGCAGCTCTATCATGTAAATCCTTCTTAATTCAAGGTTTACTGACTGCAGTGGTTCTGGATGAGCATCTGATGCCAATCCCCTCCCATGGGCCATGTGCCACCTGCTATCACATCATCATGGAAATCCCCAAAGTCCGTCTTGAAAAACCAATTCACAAGTTGCAGACCATCACCGCTTCCATAGGGAAACCAAGCTGGAGAGGTCATGATGTTTGCAATGGGTTGACAAATGGAATAGCTCACAGCCAAGGAGACAGGAGCCCCTTGATCCTGGAGGCACCCTATAAGCTCACGGGGAAAGCCTCGGTCTTGTATGGGACAAGAGAGCGGAAACACCCCATCCCTGCAAGCAGGACACTCAGGTCCTGGGAATACAGGAGGTGACACCCAGCACTTGGGGACATTTGTGGCTGTAGCTAGCCCCACAGCACCTATGTCCACAAACCTGGGTGTAGAGCAACACACAGGATATCACTTGTTCAGTGCAGTCTGCAGCCAGTGTGGATGGAAGGGGGGTTATTTTTCTCCTTTTAGGGGCTGATTTTTGACTTGTTTACATGTATGCCTCACCCACACCACTAATACTGTAATTAAACCTTGTTAAAGTGTTCAGGTCCCCCTCAGGCATGTGTTGTAACATATTTTTCCCCCTCTGCACAATAATTATCATATAGGGAGGGGAAAAAACTGTGTGGTGAGGAAGGGTGTCAGGCAGTCTTGGTTGTAATAAATACCTGTTTAGCAGGCAGTGGACGTTTAGTCCTAAATCAGACTGTATATTAAAAGTGGAAATTGCTGAGATTGGTGTTTACCTGTGAAACCAAAATTACTTCATGAAGAAAATAATTATAGATGCAGACTCTCTAAAAAAGCAGCTGTAAGCCTATATTAAATAGTTAAAATCAAGATGCTGCAGTGGAGCAGAGTGTCAGCACATCTTGCGTGGGTTGGCTTGGAGGGGGCTGTGAGCTGTGTGTGTACATACCCCACGGGGCTCTACCCCACGGTTTTCTGGTGCACTGCAATGTTTTCGAGCAGATAAACCCCACGAAGTAATATTAAAGCAGGTGAAACAGGGCACAAGGGAGGAATCTTATTACCAGAAAAGGCTGATGAGTTCAGGGAATTAGCAGGGGGAAAAATGAAAATTATATTAATAATAGTCATTTATTACCTGTAACAAGGCAGCAAACACCCTGATGAGCAAATACAGAGACACAGTGGCTGCAGTGCCTGTTCCACAGAATCCTTTCCCCTGATTCTAAAGCAGCTTCAGTTCAGTTTAACTCAGTGCTGGATTTGCTCAGGGACTTCTCTTTCAATGCAGATCCAGTAGTTACTACCAGGAGAAAGTATCTCTCTATTTGTGTTGCTGAGCTGGGGGTGTGTGAGTGCTGGCAGGCCAGGCAGGGGAGCCCTGGGGTGCTCTGGGGAGCTGCTCCACCTGTGCAGCATCCAAGAGGTGCTGGTGGCCAGGTGGCAGCTGACAGCCCACAGCAGCAAAAAGCCCCACAATGCTATTTAGGGCTCTTACAGGGCCAGAGAGCCACTTGCTGTCACCTAAACCTTCTGTGGACACAGAGCCAGGAACAGGGTGGCCCTTTCCTGTAACTCTCCTCCAGTGCCACATTATGAGACGGCTCTTCCAGGAACAATCTCCTTACGCTGGAACTTTACAGCTGAGACATGCTGGAAGCTCACCAATGACTTCTTGGATCTGGACTATTTTTAGTCAGTCCTGTCCAAAATCAGAGTCCTTCTTGAAAAAGCAGCTGTTCCTCCTGGAAGAGTGGTTTAACACTGGATCTGGGAGAGTCATTCAAAGGACAAAGGTGCTGACGAGCCTCAGGGAAATGGTTTGGTTTGAAGTCAGTGCACTGTGTGTTGATGCACCTGCAGAGCCACTGGCATGCTGGAACAGCACTTATTAACCAGCAGCTTGACAGTGTCTTCAAACTTATGTTATTTGAGAAAGAATTGCTGAGGTATTAAGAACAGCACCTCACCGCAGTGCAGGCAGCATTAGGAGCTCGGGTTTCATGGGCTGTTGAAATATGAGTGTCTTCAGTCTGGTTTAACACTTTTCCTGCCCAAGGAAGGCAGAGCTGTGGTGAGGGACTCCTGGCAGCCCAAAGGCTTTGACTCTCACCCATTAGGGACTGCATCACTTCTCCATGCAGCTTATGGATGGATACTTAGTGACTGTTGGAAGTAGGAACAAAGGGAGAAAAAATAAATGGATTTTTCTTGTGGAACTGCATGAAAAAATTTCTTTATAGTTTTTCAGGCAATTAGCCAGAGGTACCAGATGGCACACGGAGTAGTTCCTAAAAATGAACTGGTCGCGATGCTGCCCTACACAGAATTTGATGGATATTGAAGTCACACAGTTTTCAAAGTAGTACTGACAGAAGAGCAGGCAGTTTGGAACCAGCTTGGTGCACTATACTCTGTGTGTGTGTTTTCTTTCATTAAGGGGAGCCATTAGTTCTGTCATCACTTCTCTAGAGCCAAACACAGGAGACCAGTTGTAAGGAGTCTCACCAGCAGGGACTTTTTGGATGCTCTAGAAGTACCATTTATTGGTGGGAGAACAGCATCATGCACTGTCTCAGTCATGAGTTAATCTCTGTGACATGTTACTCAAGTCTGACCTGAAAAACACTGGAGGAATTTGGGCTTTCACAAATTTTACCATTCCCTTTAGCAGCATCAGCCCTTCACTCCGGCACCAGACTGCTGCTGTGATAGCTTTGAACTGCATCACTGCTGAACATCCTCCTGTGTACGGCAAAGCTATTGGGAAAACATAACCTACTGAAATGCAGCAGACAGAAGAAAGACTTTTCACGCTCTGAGACCATAATGCCTGATCTGTTGGTGTATTTTCACTGTAAGGGATGATGGGTCAGGGCTCCAGCATGGGGCTCTCTCAGGGACCTCCTTCAGAATGTGAGGAAGGCAACTCCAGCCTCTTGCTCACAAAATCCCTCTGCATACTTGTCTCAACCAAGAGTAAAGGCTAAATAAACGCATCTAAACAACTGGAAAGCACATTAAGATCCAACTTCAAAATAAAATGCAGTGAAGTGTGAAATTATACTTTTTATTCCATAAATCTTCAGCAACCGGCACAGTTCTATAGTTTGTATCACACTTTAATACTGGCAGAATTTAACACACCAATGCAAAGCCCATAAAGTAATTACATTTCATCTCAACAAAGAAACAAAATCCCAGCTCATTCAATCCCCTCCATCTGAGGAAGGATTATAGACAATTCAGTGCGTGTCGATTTTTCCTAGTGATAAATCCAAAGCAGGTCACCAGTGAAATGGTAGTGTGGGCTCCCAAAGCAGCTGATTTACAGGGAAAAATAGAGATGTTATTTGATATCCTTCAAGGCAGTGTCACCCTGCTTTCTGAAAATTCCTGAGGTTTGTCCTCCACCTAAAAGAAGCTTAAAAATGTAAAACTTAACCTTGAACAGACCATTTTGGCACCTGGCAATTGCCCTTGTGCAGGTTTATGTGGATCACACCAGATACCCATCCAGCTTTTAAAGAGTTATTTCATTTTGCAATAAATGAGATTATATGAGTGATGACAGAGATGATGATAGAAAGCCAGCAGAAGACACTCACAGCCTCACATCTTGTAACACCGACTATCAAGCCCCAGGGACCTGGACACTTCAGACCCACAGGTCAAGCTGGAAATATTTGTTATCAAAGCATATGTTGGCTGCCCTTCTGCCAAACCAAGGGTATCTCTGTATACAACAAGCCACAATTAGTTTAACTAATTTATTGCCCTCAAATAAAGCCTCCAAACTTTAATTAGACCATTGTGATTAAATGCAATTAAAACCCTGAAAGCAAGTCAACAAGGACTGCAGGCACTCTCATTCCCAAAGCCCAGCACAATGCTACAGACACACACTGGAATGGATAACTGAGAGTGAGGGCAAAAGATATTTTTCCCCACCAGGCACAAACTAATATGTCACCAAAGACTTTCTCTCTGCAACAGGACAAGACTTTGGAAAGCAGAAAGGACACAGTGGCCTCTTGAGGAAGGGGATGAGAGGCCTAAAAGTCCTAAAAGGAGAGATGAATACCATTGCCTGCCTGGTCTGTGTTGGTGCATCAGCTCAAAATGTGATGATGCCTTCAGCAGCACTGGCACTGATGGGGCTCAGTGATGGCACAGACATAAGGGGAACTTGCCATTGCCAGTACACATTCATTTTCCCAGCCTTTCTTCCTCGCTTCTGACCCAAGCAGAAAATGATAAAGATTGCACAGTGATGGGAAGCATGGTGGGGAAAACCCATGGCAGCTTCCCAGCACCTGGTGCTGTTGTATAAAACTCAAGGCAGACAGTGCAGGAATAACTTGTGCAAGTGTCTTCATGCTGTTTCAGCTGATACACCTCATGAAGGTAACTCAGTTTCCAGTTCACTCCAAGAAACCAAAGACTCGAAATGGTATATGCTATTGTGGCATAGTTGAGTCTTGTCCATGGAGAGGTCAGAGGGAAACCATCACAATTTCCAGGACAGAGCGAGTGACACTGGGCTGAATGACAGAGAGGATTAAATTGCACTGAGAGTCACCTGAACACAGAGTGGTCTTGGTGGAAGACAAAGTTTGATGGGAAATCATTGTATCAAAACTTTCACAACCTTTCTATGAGACAATGAGCAGTGAAAGACCAAAATGATGCATAAAAATTGCACAGAGAGCACTAGTCAGGTTGCACAGGGCAGAGAAATTGGTAATATCATGATCAATTACACTGAAATAGGAAGACAAAACTAGAAAGGGCTCTGAGAAGCCAGGAAATGTCATTGGGGTGGGGGACAGCAAGGAGGTGAGCCACAAGCAAGAAAAAAAGCCATATTTCTAAATATAAACCCCAGCCAGGTCCTTCAGCCCAGTTCTGGTCATTTCTTTTGCCCTTTAGACTTTTTGAAAAGCTGACATTGTGCTGTAACTTGAGCAACCCCAAATCATTCCTCCTAAAGGCACCTGTATTCAGATTTCTATTCTGCAGTGAGCTGGAGTAAAAGGAGAGTTGCAATAGGCACCCCGCGGCACACGGGCCACCGCGGCTCAGAGCGTGTACAGAGCCAGGAAAAACCCAGCAGGTGCACGAGAGTTCCCTGAGTTATTTCCTATTCTCTGTCTAGCAATAAAGACGCAGCTACACCGGGTGGTAACTCTTAGCAGATGGTGACTTTTTAAAGTTGATTGCTGTATAAATGATACTTTCTGAGTTTGTTCCTTTTAATTCAGATTCTCAGTAGTGTGTTCAAATGTCAGAGAGCATCATATTTCTATCTTTTATTTCCTTTGTGAGCAGAAATTTCTATAAGAAGTCTAGGAATTACAGCTTGGGAGAGAAGATAGACTCCCTCGATAAAAGTGATCTACTTTACAAATGTTACGGAATACAATAAAAACAGGAGATGCAAACAGCCCCACTGGCTTTGTTCTCAGTGGAGAGTTTGAATTGCTATTGCACTTTTAAAGAGACATTTTGTCTGCACTGTAATGTTTACTGGATCAGTGAGGTCCATTAGCAGCACAAAGGCAGGATTTCCTCTGCTGCCAGCACAGGGAGGGTGGAGAGTGGAAGAAATCTAATTAATCTACTACTGTGGGTAAATAAAAATAAGCGGACAGATGAATGAGGACCTTACTTACCCCCCAGCTGCCTTTCAGCCCCAGGCTGGAGTGGCCATGTGCCAGACCCCCATGGCATGCAGGGTTTTGGGGGCTGCACGTGCCCTGGATTGGCAGCCACAGGCTTTAAGGCTGTGCTTTAGCATGAACCAGAGAGACTGGCATCAATGTAGTTTGGCTCTGGCTGTGAGATCGAATCCTGTGCAATGGGTCCCGATGGCAAGAGGGCTGTTATATTGCTCCAAGTGTATCCCTCACATACCTTTGTAGATAGGGAGGGTGTTCAGACCAGCATGGGCTGCCTGCCCAAAACTCAGGAGTACACAGTGCTCTCCCAGAAAGAGGAGTCCCTGTGAGGATGATGGGCTGGCTCTGAGGGCTTCCCGCTACATCATCCACCAAATCAGAAAAGGTACCTCTGACAATAACTACACTGTATTTTCACAGGTTTCACAGAATGTTCTGAGTCGGAAGAGACCCCCACAAGGATCATCAAGTCCAACTCTTAAGTGAATGGTTCATAGAGGGATCCAACCCACAACCTTGGTGTTATTAGCAATTTCCTGCCACCACTGACAGCACCAGGTGCCAGAAGTCCCCACACACCCTATCACATGCACCAGACCTGGCCCCCACAACTTTTCTTTGGGGAGGCACAGAGGAGCAAACGAACCTCCAAAGTGCCCTCCAGCATCCACAGTGTGCTGAGACACTCCATGTCACCCCAGCAATGGATCCAATGGGGCCAGGAGAACAGCCAGGGAAGGGCCCAGACAGTGTCTGCCTCCCCCCACTCTGCATCCCCACCTGCAGGTTCACATGCTTGATGTCACCATGTTTCCCACTGCTGTTCCCAGTGTGGGGTGGCCCATAATAACTCACTCTTCCTGATTACAGAAAGTAGCAGGCAGTTTGGAGCCCTCAGATCACACATCCCCCTAGACCTGCTCTGCCATCACTGATCAGCAAATCTGGCCAAGCCAGTGCTCAGAACTGTCATGTGTTCTTTTGAATATTTGCATTGCAATGACACAGATGTATCTGAACTGCCACAAAAAAAACATCCCACTGACCCAAAACCAATGACCATCACCACCTGATGTGAGTACTCTGGAAAAAATGGAGGTGAAAAATGGATGGAGCACCTGTGTGACTGGTACCACTGGGGACCTCTCACCACCATGGGACAGCCCCTGTCCCTCCATCTTGGGGGAAACGTACCAAAATAGATGGCACTGTGGCAAACTGGAGAGATTCAAGGGGTGCTGGTACAGTCACTCATCTGCCCTCTGCACTTCACTTCCCCTCAGAGTCTGTGTCTCAGCCCATTTATTTATTGCACCTCATTGGCAAAAAAGGAAAGACATCCCCTGGCCAGAGGGAAATGTCCCAATTAAAGAGCGAACGATGCAGTAAAACAGCAGAGCATTCTTGAGAGCAGCGGTAAAAGTGGCCACCTCTTGTCCTCAATTTATGCTGCTCCCATCACCCTGGGCATTATATTTGTGCTGACAAGGATCAGTTTAACCCCTGCCTGCAATCTAATAAAAAGCTGGCATGGTGCAAGCATACATAATCTTTCTTCAGTGTCCTAGGAAGGGATGCAATAAAAAGCTGCTGCTGCTGCTGCTGCTGCTCGATGGCCACAGTCACTGCCTGGAATAAATAACTCTCTGTCCCATACCAGCAGCAGGAAGTGCTTCAGACCAAAGGCTTTTTGGACCCTCATGCCTTTATAGAATCTTATAATCATAGGGTTGTGTAGGTTGGAAAAAACCTCTAAGATCACCGAGTCCAACTGTTCCCTCAGCACTGCCCAGTCCATCACAGAACCATGTCCTCATGAGGCACATCTACACAGGTTTTAAATCCCTCCAGGGATGGTGACTCAACCACTTCCCTGGGCAGCCTGTTCCAATGCTTGGCAACCCTTTTGGTGAAAAAATTGTTCCCAACATTCAGTCTAAAACTCCCCTGATGCAGCTTGAGGCCATTTCCTCTTGTCCTGTCACTCATTACTTGGGAGAAGAGCCTGTCCCTCACCTGGCTACAATCTCCTTTCAGATAGTTGTAGAGAGCAATAAGGTTCCCCCTGAGTCTCCTCTTCCTCAGGCTGAGCCCCCTCAGCTCTAACTTAACACTCCAGCATATCTGTGAGTGCAGGACGTGGCTGGTGGCAGTCACCCACCATCCCCCAGTATACACTGGGGGCAAAGCAAAAGGAAAAGTTCCAAGGCCCTGCCATTGGTAAACAACGGGATCTTTCCCCTCTCATCATTAATTGAGCCAATCAGTGTTGCAGAGCTGACATTACGCTCTGCTGCCCTTTGTAATGAAATCACTGCCTGTGTGTAAGAAACAAATTTAATGATATGATACTAATAGGGTTAGAAATTTCCCATGCAAATATTAATAATTTATATCTGCATTCATTTTTTGAATACTGCTTGCAGTCTGTAACAAGAAAATGCTGAGGTCTACCAGCCCCTCTCACAGAGCTTGTCTGGGGAGGGCTCCCCAACACAATTTCACTGGAGGCGCAAATTAGCTCTTGAAAATCATGTCCTGGCCTGCAACCATGTTTCAAAACAGAGATGATGCTTAAACCTGAGCGCTGCTTGCATGGACCAACCAGCAACAGGAGACGGACAGCGAGCCTTGGTGCTGCCCAGGCCTCTTCCCACGGGTATCTCTCCGATAGCCGCTGCTGATGGCTCTGCAATGGCCATGGGGTTACAGAACACACCGAGCACACACCTGTGTCTTGAGGCAGCTGGCAGCAAAAGGAGCAACCTCTGGGCTGGGAGGGATTTGGGGACTGTGGGAGGCAGAATGCGAAGGGCATGTTGTTGCAGAAGTAGGGAGGGATTTGTGTTAAATGGGGCTTTTTCAGCAGTAAAAAAGTCTCTTAAAGGAAGGGCAGTGGCTGTGAACTTGGGGGGTTGAAAGAAGAGCTAATTCCCTCGGACAGGCATAATTGCTGCAATTCAGAATGTTAAAAACGTGAAATTAGGAATAATCAATGGCTGTTTATGATCTGTGTCTATAGTGTGAATGCAGCTAATACGGAGTAATTACACTGTGCTAATTCCTGGTATTTGTCATCGTTCGGTTTCAGAGGAGTCCTGCAAAACAATAAAAGCAGATTGGCTGCGCCGGGCCCGCAAACCGGGGGCTTAGCACTGCACAAGCTAATTTCTCTTTTAATGACAAAAGCGGTTATGATTTCCCTTATTTATTGTTCCTCTCCGGGCAGCGCAGCCGGCGGTGAGCGGCGGTGCTGGGCCGGGCGCAGGATGCGCTACACAACAGCACCCCCAATAGCCGGCACGGCCGCGCTGCCGGGCACAGCACGCCAGCCCTGCCCAGCCAACACCGCCTGCCCCCCGCTCAAACTGCCTCTTCACCTTCTTGGCCATTATCGTTATATTACCCCTCCTATCAAACTTCGTCCTCAAGCGATTCTTCCCATCCAGCACAAGGTAACCCTGCCGGGTCTCACCCGGATGCTCAGTCACCCCTGAAACCTATGGGATGTGTTCCCTGGCAGTTTGCTGGCATGATTCACTCTTTGGTCAGTGAAATAGTGCTGGTTATTGACCTCTGCAAAAGGGGGAGAGGAGAGGTGAGTACAGGAACAGGATGGTTTATTGGTGGCTGAATAATCCCCCTCAGCAGCACAGGTGGGGACTGTGGGCTGCAGGGACAACCCTCGCCCTCACCCACCACTCACACGCGTTGTGCAGGAAGTGCAGATGATGTTTAACACTAAATAAACCCTTTAAAAGGGAACTTAACATCTGCAGTACATAGCTTATCTTGGCATCAGTAACCATACACACCCATGGCACTTGTCATGACAAAGTTTGCAAAGTGGCAGTGGCCAAACTTTTCCTAGGAGAATTTGTCCTGACTTTATCCCAGCAAGCACATCCCTGAAAAGCAGCCTGTTCCTGGGCACTGCAGAGCCCCATAGACAAGGGATCTTAGGGGAAGCCTCCTCCCAGTGATGAACTTTCATGTCCTGGGGGAGACAGTCCTGCAGCCACTGGGGCTTTTTGGCAGGAGCCGCCAGTGCCTCGATGCTTCCCACGATCTGCTGAGGGCCCACGCAGCCAGCATTGACATGTGGAGGGAGGATGAGGAGGAGAAGGAGGAGGAGGAGAGCAGCTCTTTGCCTGCCAGCTCACTCCTGCCAATCCTATCACAGCGCTCATTGCATCACAGATTCCCTAGCCTGCACCTTTTTGATATCATATCTATTAATTTTTTCTTAATCTTTCTTTCTCTGTTTCACACAGATCCCCCAGGGGGAGCCTGCGGATGAGACTGATGTAATTCCGTTGCACTGCACTCGTTAATTATTTGCTGTGTTAAGACCAAGCTGATGCCCTGTTCCCAGCACTTGACACATTCACTAAAGTCAGGTGTTATTTAAAAAGGCCCCATTAAAAGCCCCTTTCTGCTGTGTGCCACAGGGGACAGGCAAAACCTGGGCTCCCACAGGATGCAGGGATGGGACATGAGGGCTCCCCATGCCAGCACCAGCACTTGGGCTGTGCCACAGCCACATCCTACAAGGAAAGCACACAGCTCTCCATCCGTTCCTGTGGTTTCAGGGAAACGTCTTGGATGAAATGTGCAGTTCCAGAGAGTAGAAGCATTTCACGCAAGACTTCTTTGTTGTGATGATGAGGCTTCTGGCCCTGCTGATGTTTTTTCCTTGTTTCCTCTGCAAGCAGCAGCAATGCCTCCATCTCCACAGAGGACTCGAGGCCCTCAGGTTTCTTGAAGCAGGAGGAGAAATTCATCACATAACTGACCTCCCTCAGGGCACAACAATCCCCCTGCCATGGGCCAGCTCCTGGATGGGCAGGATACAGGTAGATGGAGCAGGGATTCATGCTGCTGCACACCAGGCCTTGGGGCACTTGGTTATTGAGCTGAGCCAGTTATTGCCAACAGCTAAACAAACTAATGGGAAGGATATTTCCCTGGAGAGGGAGGGTTTTGATTTAGACTGTGCTGTTTAAGCTCACACTCTCACCGCAGCTAAGATTTCCTTCTGAGGGCAATAATTATCCCAAAGCAGAGCCCAGGCATGTGTTTGCTTTTCTGCTCCCTGTCTGGAAGGGTTTGGTTTGGGGGCTGTGATTTCCCCTGGTGTTCAGCACCCCCTGCACCCCTTGCCCAGCTCCGGAGACCAGAGCTGGGGGGAAGAAGGAAAAGCTCCGTGCACAACTTTATGCAGACATCACCCTCAGGTATTAAACTAATTATCAGGGAGAGGCATTGGTCCCGCAGGGGCTCTGCTCCAGCCCTCTCAAGCTGCAGTCCCAAAGGCAGCGCTATCAGTGCCAGCCCTGCATCTCCTCCACTGGTTTGGGAATAAAAATAGCTTTCAAAGCTCCTAGAGAAGCCATTTGGTTCTTCTAAGTGATGGGAATAGAAAGGAAAAAGGAAAGAAGGAATGGGAACACTTTTGTTCTTGCTGGCAGGTAAATGAGGTTCAGCTTTTGAAAATATATAGGGCTTCTAGTGTTAACTGCAGGGTTGGAGTCTCCAAGGAGTGATTTCTTCCTTCTGAACTATAATAATAACAATAAATGATTAAAAAGAAAACAGCCTAAATCTATATCTGTAGTTAACTCAGGACTCCTTCAGAGTTCAGGCCTGTTGCTGAATAAATAAATGCTTATTTGAAAAAGGAACCTTGAGGCTTCTGCAAGTGAGAGGCAGCAAAGCAGCGCTCAGGGCCAGCCCTCACACGTGCAGCAGAGCCAAGGGGAAATCCTTCCAGATCAGGTTATTCAGGTTTTACCCCAGAGTGGGGAACACCAGTCCTGGCTTCATGCCCACCCCCTCTCATTGCAGCACCCTCCATCAGCCACGCTGCCCAGTGTGCTGGTTTGGTGCAAGAGCAGAGTCAGGATGGTGCCTGCCCTCAGAGAGGTTTTACTCTTCTGATGTGCCAAAAAAACGAGTGCCAAAGTGGAGAAAACCTTCAAAGAAAACACATGAGCTCATGGCCACAGGAATGACTGTTTTCTCCCTCCCATGGGGCAGCTGCTCCCAACCACTGCCGGCCACTCTGCCCTGTGGAACAACATGCCAGGGTGACCAGCCCCACACCAGGCAGTGAGATAAGGCTCAGGGAGGTGCCATGAGTCACAGAGGGCAGGGCAGCTCTACCACCACAGTGCTCAGCACATGGTGCCCCATCTTCCCAGGATGCCCCAGCACCCTCACAGCCAGTGGAGAGGGACAGCGTGGCCGGGACACTGACAGGTACGTAGACTTGTGCCATCCCTGACTGGGGAAATGTGGTTTCTAGAGCATGACTGAAATAATACATTTCTGCAGCACTTTTCTTTTGACTTGCTGGCAGGTTAGAGGGTTGCATGCAGGTTTTAATTGTCCCTCTTCCTTTTAGGCTGGAGGTGAAGGGGAAGTCCCATGTGCATTCTTTCCATGAGGTGCAGCTGTGCTGATTTCATGGTCAGAACTAATGAACTATCTCTGTTAACGGGGATCCATGATGTGGTGGAATCAGCTCTGAGATGTGGGGTCCAGGTCAAAGCCCTTTATCCACCATGGCTGTGGATGAACTGTCAGGGTGTTCACTGTGCAGAGTGTGTGGCTTGTCCAAGGTCAAGCTACTGCTCAGATTATTGTGGTTTTTTCTTGCACTGCTGAAAAAGATGGTGCAGAGACCCACTCTTGCTGCCCACATAGCCCCAGTAGGGAGGAACTTGTTCTCTTTTAAAAACTGCTGGCATCATGTGGAGTTTTGAGAAACCAGACTAGGTGGAAGGGTAGGAGGACATGAGGTGCGAATATGAGCAGAGGAATTTGTAAGCCCTCTGGCAAACAGCACCTTCCTGTTGAGGAACTTGGCAAAACTCAGTCGGTTTGAGTCCTTTTGAGACTGAAAATGGCATTGTAGCATCGTCCATTCTCCTGTGTTGGGACGAGTCCTGAACATAGGGTGGATGTGCACCCACTCAACACAGTCCCTCCTCTGCACCCCTGCATTCAGTTTTGCAGGAAACCTCTGATTGTTGGAGGGGTGATTCAGTGGGTATGGGCAGGGATGACATCTAGAAGTCACCCTCTTTGCAGCCACATCCCCACCCCAGAGCAAAATGATCATGTTCATAGTCAGGGACATCCTGGGAGAGGGAGGGACATGTGGGGCTCAAAAGAAGGGGAAAAAAATATGAAAAAATAAAAAAAGGCAGAACTTTGTGGGGAAGAGAAGTAAAGTTTTCCTGCAGTGCCAGGATGCAACAGAAACATTTACCTGCTGAATCCTGGAAAACCTCCCTGGGTTTCTTCTTGACAGCAGTAACTCAGCTCCACTAAGTGGCAATTCAGTCCAGAGCAGGCTTGGGTGGAGCCTTTGCCTTACAATGCCAGGAACCTGTTTAGCGATATTTGTCCAAGAACTTTTTTGTTCCTGGAATGCTTTTTAAGCAAATAAGCTTTAGGTTTATTAGACAAATAACTCTGTTTAACACCCGAAACTGTTCCTTCCTTTCTCCCTCTCCTGCCAGCAGGTCTCTGGCAGGTGCCAGAGCACAGGTGTTTTTTATTCTGGCACAATGCTAGGGAGAAAAAAAAATAATCAATGCAAGCAATTAAAAAATAAAATAATATAAATCCCAGGACAGGACTACTCTCTTGAAATGCAACCAGGTTCCAGGATTTTTATTACCTAGAAACCTCACCCAATAAATTTTATCTGGGATTAAGGTGATGATAAATAGCCCAAATAAATACATTACTTCCCTAAAGCACTGGCATTTATTGGTTTATTTTTCCATTTCTCTTCCTCTGCAATGAAATCAATAAGTGCATAGAAAACCCACAAATTTGGTGAAGGAGAGAACTATGCAATGGGCCCCTGTGAGGCCAGTGGTCACTGCAGAGGTGGGGACCAAACAGGGAGGATTTTGCAAACCCAGGGGAGTTTTGCTCCACTCCCTGTGTCCAAATCACTGTCCGGGTCTGAATGCTCAGCAGCTTCAGGCTCTGCTCGTCGCTTTTGAGGGGAAGTCAACCATCTCCTGAAGCAAACCAGTACCACTTCTGAAGTCTTTGTGTTTTGCCAAGGGGGGATTTTGAGGACTGCCCCCATTTTCTGACCCCATAACTAGAGCAGGCACTGGAATGGGGAGCCAGGACTGGGAGAGAATCCTGACGTTTAAAAAGCAAAACTTCATGCTGAAAGGAACAAAAGGGAAGAGGCTGGTACTGCCCCTCCAGATCCAGCCACGAGCAGTGTTTGCCCTCCAAGTCCTTTAAAATGTCCTTTTTCGGGTCTGTGGCTCTTCGACCAGTTCAGTGAAATGGGCTTGTTCATGCCAGCTCCAAAACAAGTTTTAAAATGTGCTTAAAAGACACTGTGCCAGGGGCTGGGATGGACCAGGACAAGGTGGTTCGGGGAAGGGCTGCGGGCATCCCCCAGTGAGCTCCCGCAGGGACAGACTGTGCCCAGACACCTCCCGTCCCTCCGGGAGGAACAGGAATAGCTGCGGGGCGGACAAGGGCGATGGTGCTGGGAAGCCAAGCTTGGCTGATACACTATCCAAAACACCCTGTCGCGATACGCCAGGGTACACAAATATCTTCCAAGGCTTTCTGTAAGATGCAGCTAGGCCAGCCTGCCGTGAGAGGCTGGGAGCTCCTTGCTGGAGCGGCTCCAGCAGGTCCTCCTTGCGGCAGTGCCCCGGCAGGTGTGGGCACAGCGCAGGGCTCTCGTGGGGAGCGGGGCCGGGCTCCACACAGCTCAAACAGCGCTGAAAACCCCAGCCAGCGATGCCACAACCCGCCCCTGGGCGTAGGGGAAAGCGCGGAGCATCTCCCCGGGGCAGTGCGGGGGATGCAGGTCCGCCCCGCCCGGGGTCCCCGGCAGAGCACTGCACCACACCCGCGGTCAGCGACTCAGCGAGCCCTGGGAGGGGACCCGGAGCAGGGCTGGGCAGCAGGCAAAGCTATTCTCCCTTTCCTCATGACGCAGCAGCCTGAAATCAACATTCAGCCCAGCCCTGCTAAAACCCGTTGCTCCTTATTTACCCATCAAACAGGAAAAGCAACTCTCAGCACGGCACTTTTACAAATTTTCTGTCAAACGTCACTTAGAGGGCTGTTTAGTTCGCATCGGGCTCGCTAAGCAGCAGTGACAGACCCATCTCCCAGGTGACAGTCTGCCGTGGGACTGCAGCGTGGGTCCCCGCACGGAGTTCAGCAGACTGCAGCCCGAATTTCAAAGGTAGGAGTGGGTCCCCAGCCCCTGGGAGCGTGGGGTGGCAGGTCCCTGTCCCATCGGTCAGGGTGGCAGTGCAAGAGAGGTCGGCAGATGGACCCGCTCGGGTAGGAAATAGTTCATGCTCCAAATTACAACCACACCCCATCCCTGTGGGTGAAGGCGCTCCAAGATTTGGCCAAGTGGAAATATTTCTGGGTTTAAATTGGATGTCCACAAAGCTGCCTGCTCTGCCCAGCACAGCAGAGCTGCCCTTCTTCCTTTCTCCTTTGGATCTGAGGGAGGACAAACTTCTTCCCAGAGGTTCCCCTGACTGGGCAAGACCGGATCTCAGACAGCACTTTGCAACCCCTAATATTTAAAACCCACTTTGCATCATCCCAGAAGGAAATGCAGCAAATAAGTGACCGAACGTATCCACCTCATCAGCAGAATAGAAAAGCCTGATCTGTTACCAAGAAGGGGACGTGACACAGGAGCACAGAGGGCAGCAGAAGGAAACAGGGAAGAGTTCTGAGGTGTCAGAGGGAAGCGAGCTCAATCAGTGCAGCCTGCTCCAGTGTACAGAGCCAAAACTTACCAGAGTGGGACTAAGCACATGTGCCTGATAGGAGTTTGTACATCTTTAAGGACACCTGAAGTATTACAAGTATGACTAAACATAGCTATTATCTTTTCATCCAGAATCTCCTAGCTTTGGTGGGTTACAGATACGCTTTATGGCATTGCCTTCTTTTCCTCAGGGTGACCTCTGACCATTGGCCACTGCCCCTCAGCTGTGGTCTCTCTCCCCAACACCATGCGGATATCAGGTGAGGGAGACATACTTACTTTTCTCTGTCCATTTTTCTACAGTTCTTTATGCCTCCTTCTCATTTACATGATGCCTTCCAAGCCCAGCTATCCTGACCTTCCCCTGCCAGGGACATGGGAAAGGGCCTTTGTGTAAGCATGAGGTTTTTACAAGATTTGTGTAGATTTCAAGCTGTTGTATTTTTCCGAGCGAAACCTTCTGTGACTGGGAAGAGATGGCTATTGAGACGCTCCTGGTTCCATAAGAGCCATTCAGCTGCAATAAAAGTACATTTTTCTACTCTCTTTCCATGCAGGACTGGAACGTTTTGCTCTGATGAGCTCTGCTTTAAAGCCAAATGCCAATCACATTTGTATCAGCAGCTGCTCGGCTGTAGCAAGTGACTAATTGGGGGATAGCAGTCTTCCCAGCACTGGGAACATAAGAAATATTTGGATTTACATATCTTTCTGAGTAATTAGCAGGTTTACTTTAATGTACAGAGAAATATGAATATTCCTCCCAGTAGAATGGTAATGCCTGTCTGAGCATCACCACATACTCTAGAGATATTAATTAAGAGATCAGAATTCATTTAGATGGTGAAGGCGCATTAGCTGCTCTCCCACACCACAGAAGGACTGGCTGTCACTGTGTGCCTGGTAACCTTGGGGCACACAGACCAAGTCCCCATGACACCAGAGGGATGCCCCAGTCCCCAACCCAGCCGTGCCTGCTGCTCTCACCTGGCTTCTCTCCTGCACCTCGCAGGTGTCATCCGGTACGTGGTGCTGCTCATCACACTGCTGGCCACATGGTTCATCATGCAGACGTACTTCCACCACAGCTGGAAAGCCATCAGCCTGCGGAGCTGGCTCGGTGAGGCACCAGCAGGGCTCCAGCCAGACCCAGAGGGAGGGTGTGAGAGGTTCCATTGCGAGCCAGCTGCCAGAGCTGGATATAGCTGCCACAAATATTTGCACTTGCAATCTCTGGCAAAAGCTACAGCCACTAACTCTGATCACCAGGGCAGGGAGGGGAGAGCATGGTGGGAAACTGTACTGGGGCGGGTGGGTCTAGGGATGCCTGCAGCCACAGGAACTAGTTCTGGACAGCTGGTGCCTGAACAGCTGCTCCTGGCTTGGGGAAGAGCCAGCTGCTCCCTGGTGTGTCTAACCCTCCTGCTTGATACCCACAGGTGCCACAAACAAGCCCAGCAGTGAGTACCACTCTCGACTTCATCTCCATCACACAGCTGCACTCCAGAGCTGAGGGCACTGGTGGACATGCAATAGCTGCCCTCAGAGCCTCTTCCCCAAGGCAAAAATCCCACCCTCACAAGCACAAGGGGATTTTGCTATTGCACACAGCAGTGGGGTCTTTGGCAGGCTCTGCAAGCACACAAACCTTCATGTGACCCCCCTGCCCCAGCAGAAACACCCCCAGGCTGCAGCAAGAAGATCATGGGCCCCTGCCAGGCAGGTCATTGCCTTGGCTAAGAATGGGGAAATGCTGGGCAGAAACGCCCTGAGGAGATGGCCTTGGACGCCAACTCCAGATGCTCCTGGCACACACCCTCTCATCATTTTGGCATCAGCTGTCCCATCCCACTGCTCCTACCCAGACCAGCACCTGGCAACACCTGCTCCTACCTCCCACCCCAAGCCTCAGCACTGTAAACCTCAAACAAGAAGCTGGTCCCAGCCCCAGGACAAGCCAGTTTCATGCAAGAAGCCAGTCCAGGTGTTTCCCCCCTTAGTGAGCCACTGTCCCCACTTCCAGTCCTGCTCAGCCCCTCAGGGACATGTGTCCCCCGTGGGGCTGATGCCGTGGCTTGCAGCTCTGCTCCTCCCTCACAGGTGAGAAGCTGCCCCGGCACAAGTGTGGGAACCAGAAGAGCTGCCCCCAGAATTATTTTGCCTTCAAGATCATCAGTGGTGCTGCAAACGTGGTGGGACCCTCCATCTGCTTCGAAGACTTGGTGTAAGCAGCACATGGCAGGGACAGGGCAGCCGTGGCTGGCCTGGCCTTCAGTTTGGCCTCTGATGATCACATCAATGGCCATCACAGTGTATTTGTGGTTAGAAAAAAATTCTGTAAATAGATTTCTTTGCTATGCTTCTTGGGCATTTTGCTGTCTCCATCCACTTTGCCCCATCACAGTTGCACTGGCACCATGGTGCATCTCCAGGGCACCCCTGCACTCACTGTGCTCCATGCTTTCCTTTCCAGTCTCATGAGCAGTGTGAAAAACAACATTGGCAGAGGCCTGAACATCGCACTGGTGAATGGTGAGTCGGGCGGGTACTGACCCCCTTCTCCCCACAAATGGAGTCCCCTTCTCCCCCAGGAGAGAACAGGCCATTGGGGACCCCATCCCAGGCACTGTGGCTGAGCCAAAAGCATATCCATCTGTTGTTGCATGGGGCACACAGCCACAATTGTGGTGGCAAGCACTGCCAGCTGGAAGAGAGCAAACCCACCTGGGCCATGCATGACAGTTCCACAAACTCCTCCGAGCAACACAGTCAGCATCACAGCAGATAAAACACACTGAGGGAAGAGTAAAGCATTTTGCAGCAGGAACCCCAGGCTCATGGCCAGGCAAAGCCTAGAGCCACCCCCGTGCAAACTCACTGTGCTCTGTTTTCAATGTTAACCTTTCAGGTACAACTGGGCAGCTCCTGAACACCGACACATTCGACATGTACTCTGGAGGTGAGCACCACCATTCTGCTGCTTGCTGGCTCCCCAACAGGGCTCACACCAACACTGCTGGCTGCTGGCTACTTCAGCTGCTCCTCTGTCATGTATTTAATGATAAATTTGAGTGGACTTTGACCAGAATTGTCAGCCTTGACAGTAAAAGCTCAGCTTTCCCTGAGGCCATCAAGCCTGAGTCCTCACAATGGATCTGCATCCAAGATTGGCTTCTCATTCCTTTTACTTACACACAATAGCCTGGAAAACATAATTTCAGTAACCTGGATAAACCAGAGAACTTGAGATTTGAGAAAGGTACTTTCTGAGATCAGGTGGTTACACTACTCCTGATATTTTACAACTTGCAACTCGGTTTTTGAATGCTGGTGGTGGCTGAACAGCAGTTTGTTTCCCTGCCTTTCATGGAAGGATAAATGAGGGACTCAGGGCAAGGCTGGGCACACGGAGCAGAGCCCGGTGGCAGCAAATCTTTCCCCAGTTTTGGCAGGAATCATCAAAAAATACATGCTAAAAGAACCTTTATAGTGCTTTCAATTTTCCCTTTTCTGTTCAAGCCTTCCCTAGAGACCAGTCCCCCTCTGTGCTCCTTAGTTTTGCAACTTATTCTTGATAACTCTGGACTTTTAAGGAGAATCGCCAATATCATGGGATTTCCAGCCGAGTTCACGAGGGAGATGCTCGGTAGGAGAGGCACGGGGAGCGAGAAGGCAGTCGGCTGCTGTGCCACTAGATGGGGCATTAGATTCAAGCATCCCACGGGTGCGGGACGAGCAGCAATTCCCCCAGTACAGCCATAATCTCCCTGCAGGCAGCTCTGCAGCCGAGCAGGTTAATTTCTTGTGTCGGGAAGTAAATTCACGTAACCAGATGTCACAGTTAGTGAGCAAAGTTTAGAAGCAATTTCCCCCCTATAGTCGTACCTGGAGGAAGACATCAGTCCTGGGCACGGCAGAAGAGCCCAGGTGGGAACACAGGATGGGCAATGCAGCATTGGGAGCCCACCTTTCCCCAAGCCCATGGCCCCAAATCCTGGCTAGCACCAGCACAGTCAGGGGTATTTCCCACTGACCCAGAGGAGGCTCTTCCAGCTACCATGCAGTAGTCCCTGCTAAACCCCTTTCTCTCTCCCTAATGCTCCTCTTTCCCAGACATTAAAAAGCTGGAAACCTTCCTCCAAAGGATCCCGCGTGGCACCCTTGTGCTGACAGCCAGCTACGATGATGCTGCCACAAAGTGAGTTTGCCCATGGGAGCAACACTGCGCTCCCCAAAAACCTGCAGCTCAGGGAGCTGGACATGCTGCTGCCAGCAGCAGAGAGGGGACAGGAGGGGACATCCACCTGGTACCACACTAACACCCTCCTCTTTCAGGATGAATGACAATGTCCGGGCACGTTTCATGGAGCTGGGCAGCAGCCACGTGAGGGAGCTGGGCTTCCGGGACAACTGGGTCTTCTTGGGAGCAAAAGGGCTGATGAACAAGAGTCCCTTTGAAAAGGTATATGGTCCTCCCCTGACACAAGCTCTGGAGGCTCCATCCTCTTTGCGGCACTTCCCGAGCTACATCTCACTCACCTGTCTGCAGAAGACAAGGGCCAGTAGTGTTATCCCCCATGTCAAGCCAAGCTGCAACTTTTTCCATGTTGCAAACTTGCATTGTGCCACCAACCTCCTCATTAATTTTCTCTCTCTCCTTTTTTCTGCAGCACATCAAAAATGATAAGGAGACAAATAAATATGAGGGCTGGCCTGAGCTGCTGGAGATGGAGGGCTGTGCCCCCAGGAAGATGGATTAGCATCAAGCTCCAGTCTGCCACAGGGCGCAGCCTCCACCAGTCACACAGGGACACCAGCTCCATGGTGGGGACCCCAGCCTCTCCACTGCCCAGTCAGACAGCCCAGCAGCTGCTGCCTGCTCCCAGGAACCAGCTGTTTCACAGCAGAAACTGGGCAGGGCTTGGAGAAGAGCTGCACAAGTGCCTGCAGAGCCTGAACAAACACCTGGACAGGTTTCAGCCAAGCTGTCCTCATCTGTGGGTCAATTTGGGGTATTTTATTTTTCTGTCTTTAAACTAAGAACTTTGTAGAATGTTTTTTTAAATTTCTTAAATGAGATTTCTGATTATAAAACCCTACCTTCTCACTCCCATTTTCAAGCATAATCCACACTTTCCCCCACAGGCACTGCATGCCAGGTCATCTGCCACCAGTCAAGCATCACCGTCGCCCATTCCACAGCCCTGCACATGGGTGCTGCCCCTCCCCACATGGCACAGGGTAAAGTCATCCCTGTGGATGCTCAGACCTTGGTGGTTTACCCCTGGAGCTCTTGCCAATGCCCACAGTCACCTACAGCCACTATAAGGCCAGAACTCCACAGGGATGGCATGCAGCTATACAGGGTAATATTTGCAGACCAAAGCATTTTTCCCACCTGGTTGCATCTTTCCTAGGTTAAATCCAAGCTAAATCCTTGTGACTCATCCTCATTAGGATAATGCCAAGGACGTGCCAGCCTGACTTTGCCCTCAGAAAGGGAGGGATGGATGGATGGATGGATGGATGGATGGATGGATGGATGGATGGATGGATGTGCAGGTGTCTTGGGCAGCTGAAGTTGTGCAGCATAACCAATAGGTGGGAGCCTTTTACCAGGAGAGCCGGAGCCACCATCACTCTGGAGCGATATAATGCACGCGGGCTGGCACCCCACTGCAAGCACCCACACATCTGCACCTCAGCCTGGGGCCAGCCAACACTACGAGGAAGGGAAAGATCCTTGCCCAAAGGCAGGCTGGAAAAGCCATGCAGTGCTCCTCCTGGAGTGGTTCCCATGCTGCTGCCCAGCACCGAGCAGATCTTGGGAGGGAGCATCTGCCCTCACTCATGTCCAGATGCATCACCCAAGCACAGTCTGTTCCCAAACCCTCCCTGAGCACCAGCACTGCTGAGATCAGATGAGCTGTGCCAGTGACAGACGGGCTTATCTGTCATCACCAACAGGGACGAATTTGCATCCTGTACAGACTTTAATTTCCGATGATTGTATCTGGTTTTTCCTTGTTCTTTGAAGGAGACCAGCAGTTTTTGCATAACATGATGGTGGAGCATTTTTGCTGGAGCACTGGGAGCTGTGTGGGGAACAGGCTGTCCTGCACAGCTTTCCCTGACTAACAGCCCCAGCACAGCTCTTGACAGACAGTTCACAGGGTTATCAGCCCTCAGGTCACCCCAGAGCAACAGAAGTGAGGAGCATTGGCAGGATAAGGCCAGGAAAGGACACAGCCTGTCCTGTGCTGGCCACCTGGATCCAAAACCCAATGCCACCAATAAGTTTTCCCTAAAGAAGGAAAAATCCCCAAATAAATTGTGTAACACCTGGAAGAACTTCCAAAGGCAAAACTGAAATAAAACCCCAAAACAGCCATCACAGAGGAATCCCCCAAGAGGTGTAGTATTTTATCCCAGCTTATCTTCCCACGCTCTTAACACACACCTGATGGCACTGAGGGAAGCCTCTGCCATAAATCGATCCTTAAATCTGCTACAACAACAGTGGTTAATCCCAAGCGCTGAATCATCCCTACCCGTGGCAGCAGCAAGAAATAACACAACGCAGCAGACACAACAGCCCTCACATCACACAGCCCCGCCACGCTGCCAGCATAAATATGCCAACTATTTTAAGCCCCCTCAAAGGATCTAGATTCACTCATAAACCAAACTGAAAACAGCCCAAGAGCTGTCAAGGCGGCTGCATGGGGTAAAACAGAGCACAGCATCAACTACAGCCCTGAAAACAACCAGCCCCTTTCAGCTGCAGGAAACTCTTCCTACCCCTTTGCAATGCACATTAGAAATCTGGTTTAAAGCCAGAATAAAGGAAATTTACCTTTTGGTACACTACAGGCTGTTAAAAGTAGCTCTGAGTCCATCATGGAATAGTTTCTAAGGTATATCACTACTTGCAAGAAAGAGGGAGAGCTAAAGGTGCAACTCCTGTGCAGGGATCTTCAGCAGCAGCCAGTGTTTTGAAGAGTCATTCCTGCCAAAGTCACTGTGTCCTGATAAATAAATTGCTGCTTTTCAAATATCCAGAAACTGGGAGGCAGGCTATAAATATGGATTCAGGAATCAAATGAACTTGCTAATTTTTCTAGAAGATCTGAAAAGGACAGTGGGTGCTGGGACAGCAGTCCCCAAATGAGGTTTTTCAGTGCCTTGGCATATTGAAATCTGTATTACTGCAGGGATAGGCACCTACTTGGCTGGTTTTCACTATGCCACATCCCCCAGAGTTTTCACCAAACAGAAGCCTGACCTGCCCAGCCTCCCAGAATGCAGCTTCAAGTAACCTGGCTCACCTGGGGTCACAGTAGGCTCCAACACTGCGGCAGCAAAGAGGCAGCCTGGGGGGTTTGCAGAAGCAAAGTTTGCAAAATCCAGTGCTGCAGCAGGAGCCAAGAGCCAGGATGCAGACGGGCAGCAGAGGGATAATCCTCCTTTATGTTTTGAGGTTTATTTCAGCAAAGCACCAAAGGAGCATCTAGGAAAGATGCCACAGGCAAGGACCTGCGGGTGCCGGGCCCGCAGCTGGGCGAATCCGCATCCTGTGACATCTTGCCCTGTCAAGTGCAATTACTGTAATCTTCCACAGTCTCTCAAAATACGGATCCCGGCTTAGAAACCGGGCATCCACAGCATGAAAGCTGCCTTTGTGCCCGGGCAGAGCCTGGGTGCGAGCCAGCCGTTAGGTGCATGAAGAAAATGAGTTCTCCACGTGCTGGAAGAAGGGAGGAAAAGCAAGCTTTCCCGCCCGACCCCACCACAGACGGGCTGGATTTCACCCCCGTCTCCCCGCAGCAGCCGCCGAGGGGCTGGGAGCTGCACAGCTGCCTATCCCCCCGGGAGTGACGGAGCCGTGACCACAGGGAGCTGGCTGGTCCCTCAGCCCGGAGAGTGGAGCACAGCCAAGGCAGCCAACCATGGGGGCGTCTCACGGGAAGAAGGTAACGGGGCAGTTCTCTTGGGGCCGTGGTGGTGGGATGATGGAGAAGGCACCATGTGCTCACGTGGTGCTTGGTTTGCCCCGCGCGTGCTAAGGCGGCTGATGGCAGCGAGGGATTAGAGGGGAAGAGACCCACTCCTGGGAGTGGGCGCCACTCGTCAGGGCTGGATTAAGTAATTCCATCTAATGGGCTCAGCACTGGGGCCTGACGGGCTTTTCAGGACAGCAAGGAGGGGATCAGAGCACTGCATTAGGGCAAAGTTTGACTTTCTGGGGAGAAATATCGGGTTTGTTCCAAGTGTGTCCGGCAGCCTGCAGGCTGCTTCCCACAGGTGCAGCAGAGAGTAAGCCCTTAGTATTTCTTGCCCTGGAAATTGCTGCCAGCTCCCTCCCAGGACCAGGAGGAGTTGGGCCAGGTCCCACAGCACCCACATCCCCCTTTCCTCCAAATCCCCTGGGGAGAGTGGTCAAACAGCTCCGAATGGAAACAGAGCTTTATGAAGTCAGAGCTCTGTGGAGACAGCTGGAGAAGGTTGTGCTGAGGATGCTGTTAGATGTCATCTTGCTTTCGTGGCTGATGACATCAGTGCCTAGAGATGCATCATCACCATTCAGTTGTGATGTCCTGATCTGGAATTAGACTTCTGTAGCTCATGTCCCAGCTCTAATTGAAACACACTTGTGCACCATACTAGGTCAGTAACTTCTGCTGGCATGGGGACAGCAGTGGCCCTTTGCCTCAGGAGGGACCCTTCATGCTCAGCTGCACATGGCTGTGGCCTTCAGGGATGTGGGCACCTCCAAACTAGATGCTTTTCAGAATTTTGCAAACTTGCTGGACTTTTTTCCAAAACCAGAGCTAGACACTCTTGCAGGGCAAACATACAAAAAAGCAACCCACTGGCCAGTGTGACAAACACCCAGAAGGAAAATCAGAGGTGAAATGGCACTAGTAAACATTTACCTGTTTTTCTGGACTTCCAGAAAGTGCCAGGCACAGGAGGTGCTGCTCCCAGCCAGCCTCCTGCCCCTCTAACACCCCATCCAGTGTGCCAATGCCATGTTGACTCCAGCACACAGGGCAGTCATGGTTGTTCCTGAGGCTCAGGGCTACAACACACCCAGGTGGAGCTATGCTCTGCCCACAGCTAATCCCTAGACCCCTGCTCACGTGGTTGTGACCTTCAGGCCCTGCACATTTGTACAGGCATTACTGGAAGCAGGAAAATAAGCTGGTTAGGTCAGGCTTGGCTCAGTGCCACCCGGTTAAACCCTGTTGCATACAAAGCAGTCCATGCCAGTCTCCTGACCACCAGACCAGCCTGCTTTTGGACAGCTTTCCCCACTGTTCCCTCTCTCTGAAACACCCTGATCCCACTGCAGCCCAGCACTGAATGGCCTGGCTTTGAAACACTGCCGGGATCTCTCGGGCTCTCCCGTCACACCAGTTTCCTGGCAGCTCCAACAAGCTCTGAGACAGTTTTACTTTCATGGGTACCAAAAGGTCAGAGATGTCACTCCCATTTCAGCCTCCCAAATGTTGCCTGAGTTGACAAAAGCCTGTGCCACTGCCCAGCTGGCACCAAGCAGGGATGTCTGACTGGCAGCTCCTAGGTCAGGGCTTTACCCTTAGGCTGATGCTGATGGGGGATGAAAACAAGACAGCTTTCTGCTGCCTTTCCAGGGTGGGCAGAAACAGCAGGATCCAGCCCTCCTGAGGACCAGGCTGGGTCCAGTGACAGGCAGAAAAACCCTCCTTTGCCCAGCTCTTGCAGAACCAGCACAGCTCAGGGCATAGAGACCTGGCAGGCATGACCCCATCCATCAGCTACAGCCCAGAGAGGACCTGCAGGGGAGCACGGAGCAGGATGAAGGCTCAGCACCCCTAGCCAGCACTGTCTGCATTAGCAGTCTCAGCTGCACCCCTTTTGAGCTTAGACCAGAACAGTACTCCAAGGGGATTACAGTAGTGGATTGTGGAGCGCAAGGCAATCCCCAGCTCCACAACAAAAGGGACCGGAAAGGCTGCCAGCACGGCTCCAAGGACATTTCTACTTTCAAAGGCTGTATCTACTCACAAAAAACCTGTTCTGGTATCACCAGTGTCCTGAGGGCCCAAGCCAACAGCAGGGCTTCAGCAAGACACAGACCCTTGCTGGGGTCCCGTTCACTTGAAGTGAAGACAAGGACTTTGCTGGGGGCTAGTTCAGGGGTGCTGCAGAACTGGTGCTGATTCCTTGCTGATTCGTGTGCTCTCCAGGGCATCAGCCCCACGGGGGACAGAAGTGTGTGGCTGACATCCCTCTAACCTCAGCAAACCCCCTTCAAGTAATGCTGCAAGTGCAGCCTCAGCAGCAGCAGCAGCTCCCCAGGGTGCAGGGCAGGTGCTCCCAGCACCCCCGGCAGTGGAGGAGATGGTTTCCAGGCACCTTCACCTTTCCACTGCTTTTCTCCATGTTTTCTCAAGGCAGGTTTTGCATAGTGGCTGTTTCCCCAGGGAAAGTTTTCTGTCCCCAAATTCCCAAGAGTGTCAGTTTACACTAATGTTAGATGAGCTCGGATTAGCCCTGCTGCTGAGCGGGGAGCTTTGCTCTGCGGCTGGTTTAGAACAACAAGAGGCAGCACGCCAGTGCCAGGGAGAGAGGCTCTGCTTGTTCAGGCAAACCACAGTACCTGGCTGCCCATGGGACCCATCCTGCCTCTTGCCTTCCTCTTCTTCAACCTTTTAAGGCCCCACAGGTGGCAATGTGGGGACTCTAAGCAGAGACACTAATCTGGGCTTTTTCAGCTTTCAAAGTAAAATAAAATATTGTAGCATCCCAGACCTCAGAAGCCAAACTCATTATATTGGGGCTGCTCTAGCTCCTGGAATGAGATCACATCTTTATTTCTTACCTGTCCATCCCAAGTACCCAGACAGCATTAGTAAACCATCTCCAACACCTAATATAACCCACTCTGCCTTCAAAAAGGCTGACATTTCGGTCCTGAGAGAGCTTATATGGGCTCAGTGCAGACAGGGAACTAATTTGGACAGTGAGCCCAGATTAAAACTCTGCCTTCCCCAACCTGCTCTGCTGCTTCTGTAGCTGCGCTGGGCCAGCAGCCGATGTGCTGCACCCTTCAGCACAGTGCAAGGTCAGCTGCCTGGTATCCACACCAGCTCCAGCAGCTGACTCTGCCCTGAAGCAGCAAAGGGATGCACACACAGCAAGGGACATCCAGCCTCTGTGCCAGTAAGGCAATCACGCACATCTCACCAGTCCATGCATGTCAAGCTGTAGCACAGGGGTGAGGGTGCTGGGCAGGACACAGATGAGCATGCTGCCAGCCCATCGAGTAAGGGCAGAGGTTATCTGGCACTGGCCAATGCTGCCTGCAGTGCTGAGGTTGCAGGGGAGCTGTGGAGAGGGCTCAGACTGAAGGGAGGAGCACAATGTGCTCATGGGGAGACCAAGAAGATCCCTGCATGGGAAATGCTGCAGCTGCTGGCTCTGGGACGGCTCAGCAGTCCACAAATAAAAATGGATTAAAGTAATTAAAGGCTTCACTGCTTCACTCTCCTCCTGGGGGGCTTGTTTAAGTGGCATCTGCTGCCTCCTCATGAACCCTGCAATAACAGGGATGGTTCAACTCTTCCTTTGCTGCCTTCTTCATTTGCAGCCCATGGTGGCATTTCCAGCCTGGCAGCTGGCATCTTACCCTAAGTAACTGCCAAACCTCCTCCCTTTTGGCCCCTTTCCTTTGGAGTCTCCTCTGCACAGGACCCAGGTGGCACATGCTGCCCACAGGGAACAGATCATCCCACTCTGCATTGACAGCTTGTTACCAACAGTACCTGAGGCTGATGGGGTATTTCGGCCCTTACTTTTCACAGGCCCCATTTTTACAAGCTAAGGACCTATTCTAGTAACCCTGGGCAGGTCAAGAGCACAGCAAGGTGGTGTCAGAAGAGCAGATTTCTGATGGCAGCACTATCCTTGGCCCCTGACATATGGTCCCCAGTTGTGAAATGGAGTGATGATGCCACTGAAGCCTGGCAGCCCTAGGACAGCATGGCACTGTATCAGAAATAAATATTGTCCCTATTAATCATGTGGCAAAAGCCTCATTTTTTGCAAAACAACATTCTTCAAGGCACTTTAAGATGTCTTAATGGTCTCTCTGCAACATGACAGCAATTCACTCCAAAGCTGCTGGAGCCCTTTTGTCCCAGTGACTGATGCTCTTCCCCTGCAGTCAGCAGCATCCCCAGAAACAGTGGAGCAGTCTTTCACTTTCTTCAGTAGTGCCACACCTCCAGTACAGGGCAAGAATAAGCTCCTGAGACAGGTAAAAAGTGGTTTATCCATAGCAACAGCTTAACTGCTGCTGACAACATTGAGGTGGGTGATGCAGGTATTGCCAACAGAGAACAGGGCAGCAATTTGGCTTCGTCCTGGCATGCAGAGGTGTTGTGTGCTCTGTACTTTGCAAGGGACCAGGTTAAAAAGCACTGAACTGCAGGTGAGGATTTCCTTAGGACCAAGGGAGAACCACAGGTCCATCAGCACCACGCCGCTGGAGGGATGCTCTGTTCCAGTTTGTGCCAAGCGCCTTCCCCGTGCCCTTCGCAGGGGGATGTCAGGCTTCACAGTCAGCTTGAACACTGACAAATGAACCTTGTGCACTGACTGCCACGGGGCTGAGCCCTGTCACTGATTGCTCTCATTAATCTGCAGGAAATTTTTTGCTGAGATCTGGTGTGTCGTATGCCACCTCCCCAGCCGTGCACTGTGGAGCAGCTGGGGAGCAACATTTGCTCAGCTGCAGTGGGGAGTTCAGTGGGGCTCCCTGCCCTGGGGCTGGCAGCTCCAATGAGCCCCCCATTCCCATGATGCTGCCTCCCTGCTTTAGTTCTGGGGGATTTTTAGGGGTTTTTTTTGCCCTTCTTTCTGGACAATCGGTGAAATGGGACTCAATTTGCCAGCTTTAACAGCCACAGGAGGGCTGTGCTTGCCTTTTGGGGCTGCGGGGATTTGGAAGGGGAGTAGCATTGGTGACAAAGGCAGGCAGAGGTCAGTATGGCACTCATCTGTGTCAAATTGTGTTTTCTTTATGAATTAAATAACACCAAGCACTATTTGAAGCATTTGCAATTTTCTACTCGACTAGGCAGCAAAGTGACCACCTGGCTGGTGCTCCCCAAGAGCAGTGCGGGAGCTGTAGGAACATCAGCCTGGCCGCGTAGCCTGACTGAGCCCACTTTCCTTTTGTAAGCCTAAATTTGCACATGGATGTAGTCAAAAAAATCCTTGAGACTGCTGGTTGCTCTGGTGAGCATGGCCAGAAGCATCAGCCCTCAGCTCCACTTCAGTCCAAAGAAAGGCTGCAGACTTGTAGGGGTCAAAAGACCAGTAACGAAATGTTACACCAATAACTTGATATTTCTTAGAGTCCTTTGCAATACAATAGTGAAATCAGCTATGGTTGTGGCCAGGGACCAGGAGTAATACAAGCTCACAGCTTCGCTTGAAAAACCAGCCAGCTCACCCCAGGGCGGGTGTGCGTGGAGGGCTGGACACGGGTGGCTGAGCGTCCAGCAGCCCAGGGCAGGGAGCAGTGGGGCTGGGCTGAGGCAGGCACTGGATGCTGTGGTGGTTCAGAGACCCTGCCAAGACCCCTTCCCGTGACAAGGGCAGTTCTGTGGCAGCAGATTTCATAGCTACTGGCTCAGGAATGCTGGGATGTGCCTGGACACTGACTCCTGGGTGCCTGCCAGTCCCGATTGTGAAACCTGCCAAAATAGCAGTGTCCCACAATGAGCTGGGAACAGAGGAATGCGCACAGTCAAGCTCCCTGTCAGGGAGTAACCCTCCAAAACTCAGCATTGCTCTGCCTCTGCAAGAGAGAGAACAGGCAGTTTCTCACAGCAGCCCCGACAGCAGCTACGTCGTGACCACCACCAGGAAGGCAGAGCCCAGCCTGCCAGCTCTGGAGGGGCCAGGGTGTTATACTGCCCTTTCTAGCCCTCAAGAAATTCTGGAAATTCATCCAAACTGCAGCACTTCATTTGCCCATGACCATCAAGGAATTAGCAGCAGTATGAGGCACTGGGGCATCCTGATGATTTTCTCTGTGTTTCTCCTTAACAAAAGGACAGTGTCAGCCCAGCAAACATGTGCACCAGCTTGCTGAATCAAATAAGCATCAACACCTCACGTGGCAGGACTTTGCAGCAAAACAATCGAGCTGACAGATTTTTGTGCATTTACATCACAGATGGGAAAAAGTCTTCCTAATCCTCCAAAGTTCCTTCCAGTGGATGATTTCATTGAAGTCTCTGGATCAGTCCCAGATGCTGCAAATGAGCACAGATAGACCAGAATTCAGCAATAACACAGGAGATTTGAGCAACAGCTCAGATGGTATCTCAGCATCCAGAAGCATATAAGAGATGTTTTCATACAGAGCACCAGGAGCGGCAAGAGGGTATTTGGGACTAATTGAAAGCACTGGTAGAGTACAATTTGGCTAACCTCTAAATCACATGTTTTGTGGCTTCATCATACACAGAAATGCTGGCTTCAATCTGACAACCATCAGTGCCTTGCTTCAGGTCATGACAACTCCTTTAAAAATTTCTGGGTTAAGAAATAAGACTATTTTAATCAATGGATGTGTTCATTCACTGAACATCGATGTCAGCAGCTGCTACATCACCTCACAAAGTACCTCTCTGAGCCTGTCTACTCCAAAGTAGGTTGAGCAACTTCCAACCCTCCTAATGGTGTCTCCCTCCCAAAACCGGGTCTGTGGGAGAGTCACATCAGTTCTCAGCCTGGATGGCATTTTGCCCACTTTAATACCTCCTTATCACTGTGATCTAATTGCTGCGATTTCTTGCCTAATTCATTTGCTCAGACTTTGGCTACAGTGCAATATAGATTCTCTGATACTGCACCTTAATGACACCTGTATTGATCTGAACCTGCCTGAAGCCATCCTCATCACCCTTTCCATGGCTCGTGCTCTGCCCACACTGATGGCTCATTTCCCTACTTTCATCAGAGCACAAACATCGTTCAAAATAGCTATCAATTGTGCTGCAAGTAAATATTAGAGCACCCACACGTGGGACAAGTAACAAACACTGATTAATGGTTTACACAGGGCGGCTGGCTTTAAGTTGCAGTAAGAGCATTGCACCCCCTGAGCAGAGAGCCAGGGATGAGGAGGGTGGTTAGAGCCGATGGTTCAAAGCAGCCTACACCTGTGAAACTGCCTCCAGACATTTGCTGCAGGAGCTCATTGCTGTGCATCAGTCAGGGCCAGAAACAGTCCTGCTGGGATATTGTGATGCCCAGGATGTTTGGGAGTAACACAGGACAGTACAAGCAAAACATGGGACTACTTACTATTTATACTTTGTGCTGCTTTGTGGCATTTAACCCATTTAATCACCAGGCTAATTCCAGCTCAAGTGGTGGGTGTCCCCACTGACAGGTCAAAGCAGGATGGGAATCCCAGGCAGGAGGAGTTTGCCTGCAGGCTGGAAGTGGTACCTGCTCCCACCTGGTCAGGGACAGAGTCCCATAACCCACTTTGTCCCATGGGGAGCAGGCAAAAGTCTCCATCATCTGGGCAATCATTAACTGCCCCTGTGAGCCTGGGAGGTTCAAGGAGCCGTCCTGCTCTGCAAACACACTAATGGCTCGAGTGGAGATTAGCAGGAGCTGTTACCAGACACCCTATGCCACAGAGGTGACACAGTATCAGGGACTCAGCATAGCTCTGACCAGCCTACACATCCCCTACCTTTGGCTTGGCGACTGCCAAGGTCACCACTAAAGTGCATCCAGCACAACTTCTTCAATTGTAATGGGATTGCATGGAATTTGTGCTGGGGACTGGGGGACACAGGGTGGGAGGGAAGGCTGGGCTGCCCAGCCGGTCCCCAGCACCACAAGCAGCACCTCAGCCAACATCTAGCATTAACCCAGCAGAGAAAATGTTTAACCAGCCTCCAGGACCTTCCTGCAGTGGGAGGTGAAACACTGTCTGCCTTCAAATCCAGCCCTGGGTGACTTCAGTAGAGCCAAAATTTAATCTGCAGACCGGAAACCTGACATGACTGGCAGTGATGCTGCACTCCAAACCCCACACTGAGAGCTGAGATTTAATAAGGATCCAGGCAGGAAGGACCAGGCAGAGCTGTCTGCTCTGTCACTCTCAGCTGCATCAAGGCCCCTCAGTGAGGCAGACAGTGAGTCCATCTCGGCGGCAGCGTTATCTCACTGTCACTGTATTTGTGTCAGCAGCAGCATTACACACCCGTGGAAGAGCCAGTGTTGGTGTTGGGCACTCACTTGACAAGTCTGGAGTTTTTTAATACAGAGGGATATGTGTCCACACAAGAAAGCTGCCAATGCCACAGAGCAATTGGCTAAAGAGATGACAGCCAGCAGCCAACATCACTAGCACAGTAACTCAGCAGCTAAAAGTCAATCTAATGTACAGCCCTAGTAACAAGGACCCAGCTGTGGTCTTTCCTCTTCCCAGCACTCATTAGAAACACGGGGGCAGTTGGTGACTGACGCAGCTCCTTGTCTGCAGGAGCCACTCCAGATAAATATCCCCCAGCAATCAACCACCCTCCCACAGTAACCTTCAGGGAGCCACAGGGGCAATACAAAGGCTTTTTGTTAATCCCAAAGACACAGGAGCACAGGATGAGATTGCCAACTAATTTAGATAGCAAAGAGAATTGTTCTGCAAGGAGCTCCCAGAAAAAGAGCTTTGCCATGCAAAGTCATTTGGTTTAGCACAGCAGGTACAAAGCACCCCCAAACCCACTTTCCTGCAGAGAGGAGCCCAGATGTGCACCACATCAGGCACCAGGGCAGATCAGACAAAAATACACTCAGAAAATTTAGCTGTTTCTGATTAGTTTCACTCAGTCAAAAGCAGGTGTTGATGGACCACACACCTTTTCCTTTCCCACATCCACCAGCAATAACCACACTTACCTATGAGCTCAAGGTGGGTTTAGATTGATGTTCTTTTCCCCTTCTGACACATCTCTAGTGAACTCAAAGACCCAAAGCCTATTCAAAGGTGACCAAAGGGTAGTAGTATGGATGTGCATCCATTTCTTTTTCCATTCAAAATTGAGCCAAACTGTATTTTTGAAGTGTGCAATGAGCAGCCAGTCCATGGGGCCATGGGTGGTATCAGGAGAGTTTGCTTGGCCACAAAAAGCTCTTGGGGCACACATTGGCTGTGAGGCAGGCTGCAGTTTGAGCAGAAAAACTTCACAACCTCCCCACTTAAAGGTCTCTCCTTCACCACAGGTTTGTTTTAGGGGCAAAAGCTGTGTGGGGTCTTCCAAACTCTGCCCGTGTCCAACCCCCAGATGGACAGGTCGGGCTGTCTGTGCTCACACAAGCACAGGGACACACACCACACACAGTGGAATGCAGACCAGCCTGCCTCGTCTCCTGCATCTGATGCCCCATGTCAATTAAATTTAACAGCTCCTGGTCAGGAGGTTAAAAATAATAATATTTTTTTTAGTCTCTAGTAGCAAAGGACCAGCAACTCCTCCTATGTTTCATCTCCTGTAATAGCAATACCTCTACAGTCTTGTCCATTCCTCTCTTATTGTTTCTTCCAGAAAGAATATTCCCTTCAGTCCAAAGGTCCGAGTGGAAGCAGAAAGCCAGGGAGTGGTGGTTCAGGTGAGTGCCAGCTGCCCGTGCTGCCCCACAAAGAGCTTTTTGGAGGCAAACTGGGATGGACCAGGGCTTCTGCTCACACCCACTGCTGCTGAGCCCTTTGCTAAGAAACATGGCTGAAATGGGGGAAAATGCTGGGACATGGGGAGGAGCAAAACATGGAGACATGAAAACAAGTGTCACAATGGCACCCCCGTGCCCATTGGCAGCCCGGTTCCTTTCTCCAGTCCTTCATGGGGCCAGGAGTGTCAGGCCAGGATGTGGTTGAGATGGAGCATGGCCCCATGTGTGCCACAGTGTGTGAAGCTGCCTGAGGACCCCAGTGGTGCCCCCCAGCTTTCCTTATCCCTTTCCTCTGGGTGGAAATGGTTTTGCTCCATCCCAGACCCTCCTGGGACTGGGACACTGGACATCTGCAGGCTGGCACTGGGCAGCCTGGGCAGAACTGGACCACAGCAACCACCTAAGAGCCAAAAGGACTTGCTGGGGTAGTTGCTTCTCCTCCCTGAGCTTTGCAGCCTCTGGTTTCCCAAGCTGTGGCAATTCACAGCCAGCCAACATGATACCTTCCAGCCACAGCGAGGATGGGAACAAGAAGCCCAGGTCAGTCAGGGGCTGCATCTCAGCAGGACAAGACCTGGGGCAGCGATGCTGCAGCATCACACAGCTCTGATGGCACCAGGACACCCATGGCCCTGTGTAGGGGCTGCTGCTCCTCCTGCAGCCCTTACCCCTGGGGTGCAGCAGTTGGTAGATGACAGGGTGTTGCAGCATGCCAGGGAATAATCACGATAACTCGAGCGGTTGCCCTGGTGCCGGCTTGGCTGTTGCAGTGGTTGCTAAAGAGAGTGGGCGTGCGGCTTCCTCTGGGGCGATCTGATTTCTCCAGGAGCGTGGTTAAGGCACGTTGAGGAGGAATCGTGCTCTGTGGAGCAGGGACACAACCTCTCCACCAGCAGCAGCGAGCGGGCAGCTCGGGTGTCTGGGCACGCACGGAGCTATTTGCTCTGGGGAGAAAGAGTGATTACCTTGTTCATCCATCCTGGGAAAACATCATCTGGCAACAAAGAGCAAAGGGAACAAGTTTTCAGGGCAGCAGAGGGACCTTTGGGAGCAGCACTGAGGAGCGAGCAAGGCCGCCGGCTGGTGCCAGCTGAGCTGCAGCCCTCAGTGTGGTCCTTGTGAGGTGCCAAGAGCAGCGAGGAGGGAGCGCCGGAGCAGCAGCCACCTCCACGTGACCTTCCATCCCTGCTCCCACGGCAGACACCTGGCAGGAGCCAGGCAGCTCCATCGGACACGGCCAAAAGTCACGTAGGCACGAGTGCGGCCGGGCAGCAGCGGCAGCCTCAGCCCCCACAGCCCCATGTCGTGGGGTGCAGGGCAGCACCTGCCCCATGGGCTTCCCAGGGCCACGCTGCGGAAATCAGGTAAGCTCAGGGCCCCCCGAACTGCCCCAGGGGATCCCCACTGCTCTGCGCTCCCTCCTGCTGAGCCCCCTGGGACTGCTCTGCTCTGCATCAGTGTTTACACACAGGTGACTTGGGACTCTGTTTTAATTTTATTTGAGATATCATGTTACTTTAATACTTCAGTAGCTGGTTTAGATGCTGCCCTTCTGCTTCTGCCTTTCCAAATGGACCGCAACGTATCCCGCAAGAAATTCCCTTTGTAAACCCATGCTGCTATTCAAACCTCCCTGGAGAGGCATTGGGCTGGGCAGGGTTCTAGTACAACTCCTGCAAATCAGTGTGGGAGGATTTTCTCTGTATTAACAAACTACCTTTGAACTACCTTAAAGCATTCATTTCTGATTGATGTGCATCTCTGTCATAGGCAGGCAAAAGCACAGAGCAAATATTTGATGAGAGATTAAAAGTAAGTTTGTGATTGTCAAGAAGGACTGCTGAGCATCTGCCACTGTCTAACAAAACTAAACAAGTGCTTCACATGCCACTTGTAAAAGGCATGGGATGTCTTGGTGATCACTAACAGAGTGAGATCCCAGCCTTGTTATCTTTGCTTATCACAGTCCAAGGTAATTAAATGAAATGATTAACTAGCCCTGCCTGACAGCAAAGGGGCACTTGCTCCTGCCTGACTATGCAAGCATTTCCACCCAGTAACTTCCACACCCCAGACAGCCCAGCAACCCTCAAAACTGATGAGATTTCTCTCTTCCAAATACATGTACATGAGTGCAAAGCTCAGCAGGTGACCATGGTGACATCCAGAGTCCCTCACCTTTGCGGAGATTGCAGGTGGTGATGCAAGGGCAGCCTGAGCTGAGCCCAGCACCTGCTCTGTGCCCCCTTAGGTGGGTGCAGTGCTGGTGTAAATAGGGGACCCTGGCCTTGGGGGCAGCAGTGCTGGCACAGGACTCAGCAGGGGTAAGCAGGACTGGGGGCACTGGCTGAACTGGGCAGACTGGCTATACCAGCGAGAGAACACTGGCTGTTGTGGTGGGGAGCTCAGACCGTACTGGTGAGCAGCATGGGCTATACTGGTGAGCAGCCCCATCTCCAGCATGCACTCAGCAGAGAGGGAGAGGTAGGAACAGTAGTGACACGTGGCAGTGGTGCTGGGAGCAGCAGGGATGTGTCTCCCAGCCCTGTTTTACATTTCCATTAGGGTTTTCTCTCCCGTCCTCACCCCGTGACCTCGTGGGGTTTATTCCTGACCCTCAGGACTGTGTGAAGGTGAGGGGACCCAGGCTGTACACGCCTGCTGCCCCGAGGCAGCCACCTGATAGCTGGGAACTGCTTCCCACAGCAGCCACATCGAGTTACACTCACCCTATTGCATTATAAATACCAGAATTAGCCTTGCTTAATTATTTAAAACTATAGATTAAAAGCAGACTGAGGCTCTTTGCCTCCTTTCCAGAGCAGAGATATCATTTATCGGTGATACGGTCGCCTGGTGACAAGCACAGGGGAGCGTGCCAGGTCCATCGGTATGAGATGCTCCCGAGGTGCCGGCACAGCAGGAGCCAGAGCAGAGAAAAATCACGGTGAGGATGGGAGCTGGTGCCATCTCACCCAAGGAGGGTAATGGTTAGCATCTGCCAATCTTGGGGCTCACATTATTATTATTATTATCATTATTATCATTATGCTCACTATTAACCTCATCATCATCCATCACCAGGGCTAATAAGCCACAGCAGTCATTCAGCTAATATGAATTACAGGTATTTTGTTCTAGGCTCAGCCATGTAACAGCAACACATAGATTAGCTGGGGTGATAAAGTGCATTTTGCAGGCTCAGCTGCAGGAACTCACTCACCAAAGGTGTCCAGGCACTGTGAGCCTCCCCCTCAGGCAGCACCCACATCTGACTCACCAAAGCTGGCACCTGGGTGTCTTACTCTGCCCTGAGCCCAGCGACCATGCAGAAAGGGGCTTCCTAGAGCAAGTGCTGACTTTGAGGTCAAACCTCTCGTCCTCCTGGCAGCAGATCCTCCACAACACAGGCACACACCTGGGAGATGCTGTCACCCCACAAAGCTTTGAGGCTTTCAGAGACCCGACATGCAATTCTTTCCCTGCCCCATGTTGCCAATCCAGCTATTCTGTGTTTCTAAAAAACAATTAATTAACACTAGAAAAATCATGCAAATTGGCAAGTGCCATCAATTGAAGAATCCAAAATAAAAGACAAACTTTCAGCTTCATTCTTTGTAGGACTTAACAAACAGCACAACCTTTTCTGACATTACATTCTCACAGGAAAAGGTGTAAAGCCAAACTCCAGCTCCACTTCAGACTCTGGAAATGCGTTGACCCTAAAATAAAAACAATAAAAAAAAGTTAACTTCTGGTTAACAGATAGAAGTGTGCCAGTGCTTAAAGTAACAGTTTAAACATCCCACACACTTCCACCTGCATGTGCAAACTGTTGCAAGTCGTGAGGACAGGCCCCACTCTTCTCAGCCTCCCCAAGAAGGCTGTGAGGGATGGCACTCTCATCCCCAGCGAAAGGAGAGCTCCTCAGGGAGCAGATGCTATCAGGGTCTGTAGCTCAGAAAAGGCAAAGTTTCCTCCCCATGACTGCAGTTAAAAGTGTTAGAAACTCACATTATCTCACAGGCTTGGGTTACTTGTGTAAATAGTTTTAAACTCACTCTGCTGACCCATACTGATGTGTTGGTTTTGCAGCCACCTGACTTGCAGGACGTGTATGACCAGCTGCTTTCAGCAGCCCTCCATTAATCTCTTGGGTCTTTAAAGAAGGCACATTCATGAATAAATCCCGGGCATCCAGAAAGCAGAGGTTCTTGCCTCTAACCACAGTTTTAAGTGGTCATTTCTGCCCAGGGAGCAGAAATGTCTCTTGGGTCAGTGGTTTTAAAAACTCAGATCCAGGGCTCTGACCCTGGACGTCCCTGAGGTTTTTGCCCAGTCTCATCCCTTCTAGCAAGTAACAGGGTCTCACAGAATTACAGACAGCAATGTTCTCTGGGTATGCATCCCATTCCCAAAATAGTGCCTTCTGACTGTTTTTGTGTGGATGGCATTTCACAGAGGCCCATTCTCTGCCCAGAAAAGGATGCCTATACAATATTTTTAACAAGAACAGTTTGGTCATCATCTGGCACTACTGACAAACCTCTCCTGAGACGCTCCAGTTGGAAAATCAGTTCTCAAATGACATACACAGCAGAAATAAAACACTGTGAATTATGTTTGCTTTCTGTATTTCAACTAAAGCTGAACACTGACCTGTGCTGCAGAAGGCAGCACTGAGAGCTTTGCAGATTAAGGATGCAGGTGGCATGGAAAAGGGTGGAGGGATGTGCAGGGTAAAGGCAAGCATGTCACAGGAGGCAGGATGTGACATGCTTGTGACAAGGAGAGCGTGGCAAAACAAAAGTCAGGGAGAGAAGGCATTTCACATGAAAACCTGCAAAAAGCAGCTGATGTGTGGTACCATTCATTCTCTTATACAGGTACATGTAAAGAGATGCAGGGCAGGAGCCCAGACTGCCACCCTGCAGCTTTCTAAACCCAACAGCTATGGATTAATTTTGTTTCCAACCTCTTAAGTTTCTTCCCTTGTAAAGAACATCTGTAGCCATGTAGGCAGCCCCTCAGGTTACCTGCCCTTTCCAGGACTGTTAATCCCCTTAACATTCCTGGGGATTATTTCCATCCCGCCAGGACGGTAAGAGCAGGCTGCCAGAGGCAGCTCAGGGAGCAGCAAACAGCCCCGACGCAGAGGCACTCACAGGGCAACCCACACTGAGACAAGTTGCTTAATCCTAAATAAATGCTCTGTGAAGGGCATCTCCTCTGACTGAGGGAAAAACAAAAAGCAGAAGCCGCAAGGGAAGTGTAGCTCAACTCCAGCCAGACCAAACCCTCCTGTCCAATGTCCCTGGGCATGAGCCAGTCCTCCACTTCTCTTCCTCCTCCTCCTCTTCCTCCTCCTTTCCAGGAGCAAGCTAAAACCTTTCTCCTTGCTCTGGGCTGTGCAAAAGTCACTCAGCACCCCGAGCAACACACCTCATGTTATGCTCCTAGTCGAGTATATTTAATATAGATTTACAAAATTCGAAAGCATTTAGTATTGCACCAAAGCTGCCTGGTATCCAGTTCCTCAAAAACACTGGGGCTGAGCATAATCAGAAGTGAAAACAATATTCCTCAGGATTTCAGGCTGATTATTTTATTGCAACTCTGCCAGGAACTGGGGGATTTATAAGCATTTCCAGGCAGTCTGAGCAGGAATTTGGGCTTTGCTTTAGGTCAGAAGAGACCAAGATATTAAAGTGTCAGTTTTCTCCTCCAGCCAACCCCATACCCTGAGGCAGAAGGGTGGCTGGTCTCTGGACCATGTCAAAGACGCTGAATATTCCCTGTGGGGTCTCCTAGAAAACTAATCAAGACTGGGAGCTCATTTCACAGATACGGTTGAGAGAAAAGATAACTCCACATGTGAAGTCCAAGCATCTGCCAGGGTCTATGGCATCGTCATCCTGGCAGTCTTGTCTTTTACTGACAGAAAAGCAGCTGGAAATGCATTTTCTCTAGAAAGCCTCGAGCTTCTAGAAATGAGGAAAGGGAAAATACCTAAAAGTAAGCAAAAGACTGTGTTGAAGAAAACAAAGCTACTTCTTACAAGCAACACTCCAAAGCAGATCTATTTAAAAGGTCACCCTGTCTTTCTGAGTGCAGCAGGAGATATTAACATCCACGTGTATTTTTTTGTTTATATCTTGCCAAGAACAATATAAAAATGTCCAACACCTTTTGCTGATTTATGATGGTGGCCAGGGAGGTGCCAGAGCAGAGCCTTGTTCATTGATCTACGGCCGAATCATGCAAAAACAGACACCCTGCTGTAAATCCACTGCAGAGACCTGGCTTGATTTACACCTCCAGCACCATAAATAATGACAAAAACCAGTCTGATAGCAGTCTGTCTCCCTTATACAGACATGAATTACATCAGGTCTTGAAGATGATAGATCTACTCCCCGAGAAACATTTTACGCTGGGTCCCTATTTGCCAACCTGCAGGAGAAAGGATGCCCTGTCCTTACTCCCAGCATAACTGTGTTTTGGGTGCAGCAACATTTTTACATCCTCATTTTTCTTTTTCTGCTCAATGCAAATGAAGACATTCCTTGAATTTTTCCAGACTGAGAGCTTCTGAAAGTTTAAAGTGCTATTCTTGTAGTGAGGTTCAAGGCTCCTTCCAGTCCCAGTCAGGGCTTTGACTTTGTCCCGAGGGCAGCAGTACAGACACCCACTGAAGCCAAACCCTCAAGGTGTGTGTCTGCACACCCCTAGGCACATCTAGCAAAATGAAAACCAAGCACAGAGCTACCCACTGTGTCCTGGCCCCCACAGTATTGTTCAGGCAAACTGCACTCCCCAGGAGGACTTTTGCATGTTGGTTTAGCAGTGCCTGGCCAGAAATGCTTCCAGTCCATTTCAGGTCCTCCCACTCCTCCCTTCACAGTTTGTTTTTGTTTTTGTTTTTTTTTAATTTGTACTAGTTTCAGGGAAAAGTTCCCCATCTGCCTTCAGTAAATAGATTGATAAATTGCTGCTTCTTTACAAGCCTCAGCCATGCAACATTAGATTGCTGTAGTCTGGAAATAACCACATTAGCCCATTCTAAACCTCCAGGCTCACCACAGTGCTACCCCAAAATGCTACATAAGCAGAAGGTCCCCCAAAATGGAAGGGGAGCCCTTCTCTGATTATTCTGGGTGTCTGGAGAAAACATCACCAGACCAGACCGAAGGGCTGGATGACACCGTGCCATGGGGTTGTACCCTGATGGGTGTTAGACCCATGTGGATGTGGGGACAGCCTACCCCAACTGAATCACCTGGAATCTGGGTCTTGCGTTAGGGAAAAAGGGACTCCCACTCCTGAGTTGCCAAAGGAAACCCACACATCATGGAGGGAATGAAAACAGTACTTTATAAGTAAAGTGCTACCCCAGTGTCCCAAGAGCTGGAAGCTTAGCAACAGGCCCTGAGAGCTACTTGGTCCAAAAAAAAATACCAAAGTCACTTGAGTTTCAGCATCCAGGTTGGTCCTTCAGGCTTGGTTGGCTGCATAATCCTTCCATGCTCGCTGCTTGCTGCATTATCCCCTGGCAGAGCACAACAGGCGGATTTAAGATGGACAAATCCAAGATGGATATGCACCAGCCCCTCTCCTGACACACATCAGGATTTGGTGCTCAGCACACAAGCAAGCGTGGCCATCTGTATCACTGGAAGCAGCTCTGGACTGAACAACAGCACAGGAACAGCCAGAAAGGGTGATGAGATGACACAGTGGCATTGAGGTTAGTCCAGTAGTATCGCTGTCCAAAACCACCTGGCATTGTATATAAGTTACTCCATGGAGAGACTTTTTTTGTTTGAAGAATGAAGACATAGTTTTGCCATTTGAAATAGGAGCTCAACCATTTCATTCATGCCAAAACAAACCTTTGCTTTTGTACCTTCCTCCCTTGTCTTTTGTCTGCCTTTTCTCATGTGAAAATAAAAAAAAAATAAATTAAAAAAAAAAAAAAAAAAGGGAAGAAGTACAAGAAAAAAAAACCAAAGCAATTTTAGCCCAGTGAAAATCTGATATGTTTTTGTCATTGTTCAAAACCTGGCTTTCATCTAACAAGAATTAGCCATGAAATTGTGCTGCCTTAACCCTTGGCTGTTCTTCAGTCCCTGCATCTCTCAGGAAGGTGCCTCTGAGCCCTTAGTTTCAGCCTGAGGAGTCCAGCCCTGCAGGGGTTTGAGTCCGCCTGGCACTTGCCACCAAACATCAAACCATGCCACCTTCCTTTCTTGCCAGCAGTGATGTGTGATCCTAGAGGAAAATAATTTGATACAAAAAAATCACTGGTTCCAGCTTCCAAGTGCCCTTTAAATATGTACCGAACTATTCACCCCAATTACACTCCTGTAATGAGCTCTGATTTGTTTTCTTTTGTTCCCAAAGCAGTAGGGCACTGGCCACATTAACATTCAATGAGAAGTTGTTTGATATTGAAGCATTTCTTCAGCAGTATTATTCCTTACACAATCCCGTTTGATTGCAATCCACCTCACATTTGATAAGTACTTTCTGACTATGAAAGAATGATCTAGCCTGCTTTCTCCTGCCTTTTTTTATTGATTTCTCTTTTTAAAAGGTTTTATTCCTTTTATATATGATATTGAAATACAAGAAAGAGGCAACATTACTAAACAACTGTTTTCCTAGCAGCTCCATCAACCTATGCAACTTCACACTAGGCCCCAAAAAATACTTTAATAAGGAGACATTTAAAGACATGAAGCTGCCTACACTCTTTTGCTGGGACTTTTTGTTCTTACTGGTAAACTTCCAAATTGTTCAAGTGAATAGTCAGGAATAAATTGCTCTTTCTGAGCCCCTGATTAGACCGTACACTGAATAATTGAAGGCAGACCTACTGTGCTCCGCATTTAAAGACGCAGCCCACCACATGCAGTTTGTCTTATAACTTGTGCTTTGCACTCACTTTGTGTAGGGTTTTTTGTAAGGAGAAAATGTAAAGGACTTGGAAAACACCAACAGAGAGCATGCCCTGTGGTTTGCCTGAAATCCAAGCTGCCATCCCTTCCAAAACAGTGGGCTCTTGTTCTTACATCCAACATACAAATTATTACAGCATGAGCCCAGACTGCATGGGTGAATGATGCTTTTCTTGGCACTGGGCTCGATCCTGATGAATAGGTCAGCAGGATATCAGCAAAATCTTTCCTTGACAAGACGTTTCAATACAGCAGCACTTCCTCAAGCCAGTGTTCCAGAAGCCTTTCAAATCCCACAGCATCCCCTTGTGTTAAGGGACTGACAAGCTCAGCCAGGACACCCAAAGCAGCAGCTCAGCACAGTCCACATCCGTGGCTGCTTCCAGTTTTAGTTAGACCTATCTTGCATTAATTAATCCTTGGCACTAAATGCTGCAGCCACTGAAGCGAGTGGCTGGCAAGTAATTTAAGTGATCTAATTAGTATGTGTCTTACCAACAACACAAAGGGAATGTTTTTTAAAACCTCTAAAAACCCCCACCAGCACACGAAGGCACGTGCACTCAGACACTGACATGGGTGTCAAGCAGCTGGGACAGGCACAATCTCTTCTCTGTCCTGCCTGGGGAAGGACAGGTCCAGCAGGTTCCCACACCAAGCAGGGTGAGACTTCTCATGCAAACACCTCTCTTCTCTTTCAGCATCAATGTACACCGAAATACAACGGGAGCGACCAGATGGTGGGAATATCCTGACTCACCCAGATTACATAGATGGAAACCCAGATCTCATCAAACCTAAAAAGCTCCTAAATCCTGTAAAAGCCTCGAAGAGCCATCAAGAGCTGCACAGAGAGCTGCTCATGAACCACAAAAGGTAAGAGGAGGTAACAGCCTACCACTGGAACAGACCAAGAGGTGCTGAGCCATCAGACCTGAGGAGCTGAGGCACAGGTGACAGTGACAGTCTGGAAGGGCAGGATAAATCTCCTCACTTGTAAACAAAAAACTTGCTGCAGACTTTTCCTCTTTTCTCCGATGTTACAGTTTCTTTTAAAACAAAAGCAGAACAAAATGCCCGTGCTCTGCCATCCTGACGCATCAGCTCTCACTTTTCAGAGCCACGAGCACCAGAAGATGCATGGCATCCCTACAGCCCCTCTCTTCCTCTCACAGGAAGATTTTCTGGTTTTTGTATCTCCCCCAATGGCTTGCAAAGTCCCCAGCAATGTACAGCATTCCTGCCTCAGAGGCAGGAAGAGGTGCAGGCTGAAGAGCTGGGGGAGCAGTGGGGTGAGATCATCTGTATGAGGAGGCTAATCACTGATTCCCTAAACATCAAATGGGTACAGGCAGGCTAGAATTCATATCCCTGTCTTCCTACCCCGTCACCACAATTTATCTTTTGGGGGGCACAAATACAACACCAGGAAAATCACACAGATGACTGAGAACCTACAACCATATCATTCCTTTGTGGCAACTGTCTGAACATGAGTGCAATAAAACCATATTCAGCTCAGAGGCTTTTAAGCACAGCAAGAAATCTGCTGGCTTTATATTGACATTTTTCAAATGCCCTGAAATACCCTGACACGAGAGCTCTTTGGCCGCCTAATTAAAAGGAGCAGAGCCTCTGTTCTAAAGGACTGCAGTCATCACGAGAACCAGACACATATATTAATTCAGTGAACAATCAAGCCTGGCAGTGGGGTGCATTAATCAATACTGGCACTGGCTGGGCTTGGGTCTGATTTGATTTTCCCAGAATCAGAAGAATTACAGATACCATTCTCTGGCATCAAGGCAGAGGTAACTATACCAGCCAGATATTTTTAAAACTCTCTGCCTTGAGAGTGACCATCTCCTCCCTCGTGATACTGCTCAGTTTAAAGGGTCACCCACCAGCATTGGCTTTAATCTCGCAGAACATTATTCCAGTCTAAACATGATGGAACAAAGAAACAAGAAATCCCTGCACCAGAAGCAGCAGAGACAAATGTGCAGACCCCACAGCACCACGCTGAGCTGCACTTCACACTGACAACACAAAGTACATCCCCTCTTTGGATTCCAGTTCTGTGCCTGCCACTGTTAGATCCACGTGTGCCATCAGGTGCTGGCAGGAGGCAGCTCCAGCACAGCCATCCTGCACCTCCCGACCCCTCTCATGCATTAGTTAAACCTGTTTTGGCTCTGACCTCCCAAAGATTTTTCAGCAAGTATATGAAACAAACCCTACTGCAAACAATAATCCATCGTTGCCGGTTTCTTGTCACTCTCAAATCCACCGGTTTTGCTTTCTGCTACATGTTACTATAGAGGGAGAAAGGGGAGAAGGGGAGAGAAGGATCTATGACTGGCTCCTCTGCCTGCTTTGGTTGGGTTTTTTCCCTCCAGCAGCAGGGAGGAGGAACTCAAATCAGCAGCTTGTGCAACAAAATCCTTATCTTAGTCAACACCTCTGGGCACTAACGACACAGGCTGATTAAACTAAAGAACAGTAACAAATCCACAGGCAACATTGGACGCTGTGTCTCTAGCAAGTCAAGGCAGGTTTCCCTTCTTTCCAGCCTTGGGAAAGCAATTTTGCAGCATCCAAGTTGTTCCTGCCTTGAAAAATCATCATGAAAGCTCTGAGGCCAAGGCTACGGCTGCCTTCACTGATGTTGCTGTGAAGTTTGTCCTGTCATAAAGCAAAAAAAGAAATTACAATAGGAGGCATCATTAAACCTGGCACTGGAAGGATGCAGGCACTGGTCCCCAGCCGTGTTGTGACAGAACAGAGTTTGGTTTGCTGATCTGGAGAGTGTTTCCCCCTCCTGGCTGCCAGTTCGGTTTCTCCTGATGTGAGGTACCACCTCAGCACCTCCCATCCTGCCGAGAAATCCATAGCCCACAGGCTTTGGTGTCTCTGCTTTCAAACGACCTCAGCTGAAGCCAACCAGCTTTTGGCCAACACAGACGTCCAGGTGCTGAGGAGGAGTGTTGCATTAATAGCACTCCCCAACCCGCCGTGCCCTGGGCGAGCCCTTAGCCCCTCGTCTCCCCAAAACAGACCTTCACCCCCAGGAACACCAAACACCATCCACCACTGTGTGTGTGTGCTCCCAGTGAGGCAGAAGCTGGTGGGCAGATGGCCAGGGTCAGCTGCAGGAGGTAAATCTGAGTGTTTAAATTCAGGCATGGCAATATCCAAAGTGTGAGGTTTCTGAAGTTTGTTCTCTTCCATCTCTTGACCACATATTTATGCCTTGACTGCCTGGCCTTGCTCTGTCTCCTTTTCTGTGATCCCACCCATCACAGAACAGGGATTCACCTGAGATGCTTCAGGCAGCCAAAGGGGAGCCAGGCACCTGTGCCATGAGCAATCCCTCCGGCTTCCAGGAGAAAAGGACATTTCATTTTGGCCTCTTGACCCAAACTATCCACATCAACAGGGAGATTGTCAGCCCTAAGCCCCGAAGCAAAGCTTCAGATGGGATCCGCAGGGAGGGAAGGAGCTGCCAGGACAATTACTGCAGACCAATGACTACCCCTGCTGGTGGGAAAAAAATCGTCATTATTTCAAATGTCAACGCGGCTCAATCCGTACCTGACACCATTAAAACCAGTAACAGCGGGAGCCAAGAGAAGGTCCTATTTCCACACCCAACACAGCAAGCTGTAGTACCCCGGTGCAGTGGGATCCACAGGACTTCCAGCACCACGTGCACCATCCACGGACTGCAAACTGTGCCCAGCCCGGGCAGGCAGCCCAAGGCACCATCCCTGCAGTGGGTGACACCCTCAAACCTTGTGGATGGACCTGTGCACCAGGGCTGGTCTGTGGACCAGGTCTCTCATGTTTCCATTTAGGAACGAGCAGAGTTTTGGGGTTGCTGGGCTGGCAGTGGTTACACCCCAGGGTGTAGGCTCTCTGACCCTGATTTATCTGCATTTTATCCACAGAGGTTTGGGTGTGGAGAGCAAGCCAGAGCTGCAGCGGGTGCTTGAGCACCGACGGCGAGACCTGCTCATCAAACAGAAGAAGGAAGAGGAAGAGGCAAAGAAACTGCAGTCTCCTTTTGAAAAAGAGCTATTAAAGAGGCACCAGAGGCTGGATCAGGTAGAACTGACTTTTCAGCCGTCCTCAGGTTATCCTAACCACCCAACACAAGGCACAGGGCAGATGGGTTGTCTGAGGCTCAACCCAAGGTATAGTGTTGCTACCCCTCCACAGAACAGGAGCCACAGTGCATCCTTCACTGCTGCCCCAAGCAGCTGCAGCACCCTCATCCTCACAGTGGGACCCGTCATGTTTGTACCAGCCCACCCAGGACCCCCGCCACACACTCCTGATCCTGAATCTCCTCTGGGTCCCACACCACAGTGTCCTTGGGGTGTGTTTTCCAGTTCAAAGCACCCTAAATAGCACAGAAGCTATTGCAACATCCACCACAGGAGCACTCAGAATCCTGGGGTATGGGGCAAGAGGCTGCAGAAGTGCTGGAAGAAACATTGCTGGAATCTCACCTAAACTGCTTTTGGGTTTTCCCAGCCCAGGAACTGCTTTTGGGTGCAGTTCCTGACATGCACTCTGGCCAAAAATATGCCTGGGGAAAACAATATGCAGTGCGCACTTGTCAGCAGCAGAGCTGTGCCCTCTCACCCAAACCAGTGCTATCAGGGAGCAGGCTCATTGCCACTGAAAATAAAGTCATTCTGTCCTGCTTGCCAGTATTTGCACTGCAAATGGATGACACCAGTTTATTTAATTAACACAATAATAATGTCAGTAAAGCCATCATCACCTGAAAATCAAAGCCTGACATTTTGAGAACCAGGAATAAGAAACAAGGGGGTATAGGGAAAAATCCATAAAGACTTTGCATATAAAAGTGAGGCAGTACAATGACTTACCCGCCTTAGACAATAACTACTGCTGAGAAATTTTCCCAGGCTCATGGGCCTCCTTTGCTGGGAAGGATTAAAACCTTCTCCTCCCTCCCCTATGCCAGGTCTGAAGGGAAGCCCTCGCCTGCTTTGCTGATGCAGGTGTTCCTCCCTGGAGGAAAAAAAAAATGAATTAATGTTTCACCAGGACACAAAAAGAGACTAAGGGTGAACATGGGTCTGGTGTGATGATTTGTAAAAAGAGAGCCCCAACATGTGCACTACATACTCATTCAACTTTGGGCAATAACAACTGGACCCAACAATAATGAAGCCCCCTGTTTTAATGTAGCTGATGCCCTTTTGTCCTTTCATATGCATAGTGACTCTTCTTTCTTCCAGCTGGAAAAAGAGCAAGAGAAGCAGGAAGACCATGCACCAGAATTCATTAAAGTCAAGGAAAACCTGAGAAGAACGTCAACAGTGACAGGGGACGAAAAAGCAGCATAGCTTCTGCCAAAACTCAACAGGGATCCTACCAAGGCCAGTGCTAACACACACCCACTGACATCTCTCTACATGGTGGACATTCTCAGCCACATCATCAGGGCTACTTACAGTTATTAACACTTGCTCCAGTAGAAGGCACAGAAGAAGGTTTTCCCAGCCCAGGAGGGAATCACTGTGGAAAAAGTGCAGTATTCACTGAAGAAGTACTCACACAATTGGATGCAGAGATAGTGATGTTACTTCCCCCCCCCAGACTGTGGGTGCACGCTAACCACCAGCTAGCTCTCGGTTAACTCTAGAGACACAGCAAATATTTAAGCCAGGGAAGTCTGTGTAGAAATGGCTTGGGGGACCCCTGCTTCTTCTTGAAGGCAGGCTTGCCAGGCACAAGGTGACAAGAGGGCAGCTGCAGCTGTGGAGAACCTCCTGGAAACCTGGCATGGTAATGAAAAGGGACAACCTGTATATTACTGAGTACAACCCAGGTGACCATAATGGCTTTCCCAAGGGTCACTGGTATTGCACCAGTGTGTGAGTCAAGCCTGGATGAGGCTGTGTCCCAGCAGCACACCTGTACTATTCGAAAAACAAACCTCTGTGTGCCCATACCAGTGCAGCACAGGCAGGTGCAACTGTTCTTTTCACAAGCACCTTTAAACTGCATTTCAACCCTGTTTGAAAGTGACTATTTAGGCAGTTTCATGCTCAGGCAGAAAATAGATTGGAGCGTTCCATCAACACCCCAAGTGGGAGGCAAATGCTCTATGCAGAGAGCAAAGGTTGGGTGTTTCCAGCTTGGGTGTCCATGGAAGCGTGCAGTGACCAGGCAGCAGATCCCTGTGGATATAGCAGACAAACTGCTGCTTGCCCCTGGACTACTGAGCTTCAGCCCTTCAGCCAACAGCTGGACATGTGCTAGCACAGAGACCCACAAAAAGAGTCCTGTGATGGAGAGGGGGGGATGTGGTGATGTCAGGCTGTCCTGTCAAGCACTCTGCATGTAGTTGCTATCTGTAGACACCAGGGGCTACAGGGGAACGTAGGTCCTGATGCAAAATTGTCAGTGCTTCTCACCCCCTTTTCCAGAGGTCAGAGCTGCCTCATTGCAGTTGTCACCTTGCAAAGCTAAAACTCTTCTTGTTCCTGGTATAGCCAAGCTGAGGTGGATGGTGCATTTGGACCATGTATGGACAGAGCCTGCCACACTTGTGGTGGATACCCCTCATGTCCTGGGGTATCCAAATCCAGAGCTGAAACTGTGCTTTCAGAATATCTCAGCTTCTTGCTTCTCACATCAGCCCTGATACAAAGCCTGAACAGCATAACTCACTGACTGCCTTTGGACACTGGCTCTTGAATGGCCTCAGTGGACCTTGTCAGCTGGGAAGGTAATACCTGGTTAAACATCTACTATCCACACCATCAGTGGATCCATAAAAAAATTAAGGGAAAATGGGTATTTATCACATGTTTATTAAAAATGTGCTAATCCATTGCCTAGTCTCCCTGGTCCAGGGGGAGACTAGGCAATGGATTAGCACCCAGTGGGGTGTTTAATTTCAGAAGGGTGTTGCTCGACCTGACAGCTTGGGTAAAACATCTGAGCCACATCACATGTCAAGAGCAGTGATACAGCTATGAAGCTTCCATAACAGACTGGGCTGTAAAAGCCCTTAACTCAGCTTCAGTCCTTGAGCACCCCATGTCAAGGCACTGCCTCTGCTATAGTTTTTAAGCCCCTTGCTTATATGCTTATTCTAAACATGATTTTATTTCAGAAATTCAATGTACATTGTCACTATGGGTCTGAAAGATCCACAAGATCTGAAAGGCTTTATTATGTCCTTTCCAACTGTGAAGCTTTTCGTATAGGTGATGATTAAAACCACAAAGAAGAAGAAGCAGCAACCATTTTTTCAGGAGGGGAAAAAAAAAAAAGCCACATTTCTCCAAGGATAAAAAGATGTTGCTAAGGATGCTTGTACATAGCTGTAAAGAATGCTGCATGATACTCCACAGAGAACATCAGTGTAAGTAGCAAGCCAGAATTACTGGCTGGAGTTTTGTGAGGAGTTATGGCACAGATTAAGTAACCTTGATCAAAGAGCTCAAAAAAATTCAGCAAATTAATTTGTAATTTTGCCACAGATGGAAATGCACTCCAGGAGAGGCAATCTGTCGCTCCATATGCACCAGTGAAATCAGTGTTATCAGCTCACCCGGGCTGGGACAGGGGCATTTATGCAAGTCCTTGGGTGGGAGCCATCCAGTAAAGTCAGCAATGAGAAGGTTGAAAGTATTTTGCTATTCTTCTTAAGCATGCAAACATTACCTGGGGGGAAAAATAAATCAAGGTGTCTCCCTTTGATGTGTTGTCCTCCAAACACAGAGTAGGGCCGCACACAGTGTGGGTCCCTAGTGGACAAGGCGTGTCTGGACCATTTCCAGCAGGTGTCCAGAAGGGAAAGGGAAGGCCAGGTCATTACCCTAACTCAGGCTGAGCAAGCAGAGCCTCAAGAAAACTTTCCAGGAATGGAAAAACAGTGGAAAGCCCTGACCCAGCTGCCCACCAGGATCCCATATTTTGGGGTATCTTTGTGTCTCTTAGTTCTTTTACATTAATTCCTCTCTATGCCCCTAAAACACATTCCTGAATAAACGTGATGTATTCAGAAGATACATATTATCAGAGTATTGATGGAAGACATTTTTTGCACTGTGTATGTTGCTTATGTGGTATATAGTCTATATTCTGTGTTGATGTTTATACATTTATATGAAACTATACATTTATATGTCATGCATCTCTACTGAATTAACTCACTATTTAATGTGGACAGTTCTGAAGAAATAAACTAAAAAATTATTGTATATTTTGCTCTTTTCCACAAGAAACTGAAAAAGCTCCAAGAATACAAGCAGATGACAGCCAAATAAACTTAATGAACACAAAAAGCAGTGAAGTCTGACACCAATTCCTTTGTTAGTGCTGTGTTAACTTGCTCATCAATGAGCTCTTTTCATCATCTGCACCCAACACTACATCCAATGCTTATCCCCAGACTTCATCTCAATTTGATGCAAGTTTAAAGACACAAAAATTATGGAATCCGGCTTTGTGCACTGAAACTTCCCATACATTTGATTCTAACTGGCCGTGGATGCCCACCTGCCTGGCAGGTTAAGACCCACGAAGCCAAAGAAACACATCCTTGGATTTAATTTAAAAACTCAGCTTTGAACCTACATCTAATCCTCACACTAGTGAGCTTTTTTAATTATTTGTAAGCATTTTTAAAGTGTTTTAGCAGTAACCAAAGACCACAGATTAGACAGATAAGAAAAAGAGAGAATGCTTCACATGTGCAGGTCACACATACCATGGTCCCTGAGAACCAGGATGCAGCAAAGCAAATGAAAAGGACTCTTCTGTCTCATTACTGATGTCCTTATTGGCACAGATCCCAACATCCCACTCAAAACATGGCAGAGATGGTGCTTGGATGCATTTTTCAGACACCAGGTATTACCCAGGGTTGCCACACTGGGAGGTACATTTTGTTCCCAGCCCTCCACACCCTGTGGCACTGGTGTGGCCAGTCAGCTCCTCACTGAGGGTAAGGGCTCATTCACTAAACGTGTTCTTCAGGTCAGGTTTCCAAAACATCTTCCCACCTTTTTGCCACTTGTAACAACAGCTCCCTTACTATCCTACCACGGTGGGTTGTGTACTTCATTTCCTGGCATAAACCAGTGTGGCCTTTGGTGAGACATGAGACCAGGGACACAGGCAGCACTTTGTAAAATGCTTTATCTACCTTTCCCAGCCCCAAGCAGTGAGGATTCGATGGGCTATGCCCCAAAACTGCTTACACTGATCACACACCTCCTTCCACATGTGGATGCCCAAAGCAGTTGTTCATATTGTGACAGTTACTCTTCTATGGAAGAAACTAAGAAGCAATCATTTCTGCTCTTAAAAGCTACCTACCTTTTAGCTATGCTCAAACTGCTCCATTGCCTGGATTTCTCTTACTGCCAGAGCTTTTAATACCAGCTTTGCTCTTCATCCAGGTCATGCTGAGATTTCTTTTCCTATGTACTCACTTCTGAAGGGCTCCTAGATAGTTTGCTGTAGTGGAATTTCCTGCCAAGGAACACTTACATTTTACTGCTCGATCTATTCCTCGTTACTGCCTCAGAAATGGCAAATTCCAGTTTTCTTCCTCAAGCTAGTGGTACGCTCAGACTGGCCCTGACTGATCACCCCTTCTCAGGAACTCGCCTCTGCCTATCCTAGGTATTTCTCTATATTTAGATCATTTCCCAAGATTATCTAAAACTGCCACAGACTGAATGGTTTTGTGTTGATGAAAGCATCATATGAAACCATGTGAATCAGCCATGATACTAGCGAGATCCGGCCTTATGGAAAGAGGGAAAAAGACAGAATTATCAGCAACATAATACTGGGGGTGTGTTCCAATATACCATGACCAGGTGCTCGTGCAGATTTCATTGGTTATCATCACAGCCCGTGAGATCTCTGGGCACCCACAGGCAGGTGGAGCTGAGGTGGATGGGACACTGCTGGGTGTGCAGCTCTGGTGGCCCTCCAGCTCAGGCCTCACCAACACAGCCTGGCAGTGACCTACCCAGGCAGCACCTAAGCCTGCCCAAATATTAGCTGGCATGAACATCAGGTTGCAAAGAGATTCAGGGACAGGCTTTTTCCAACCTGTCATCCCTCGCTGTCCCTTCAGGAGAGCAGATCCAATAGCTGAATCACAAACAGCACTCAAGAAGCACAAGGCCAAGCACTTCTGACTCCAGCAGAAGGAAACAGAAGACAGTGACATTCCATGGAGCACTTCCGAAGGATATACTGCCTCCAAGCGCTCACAACCCCAAGACATCGGGGGATGTGATGCTGTGCCGTGCAGACCTGAATGCAGCACATCCCTAGGACACCCTGGGAATGTGAAAGAGCCACAGGGCATCTTTAATCTACCAGGCCGATCCCTGACACACCATCCACTGCCCACACTCATGGCATTGCTGCCAGCTGTGCTGATGGATTGCTGCTCCTCATGGCTGCCGGACTTGAGGTTTAAAATTGTAGTTACACAAAACTAGATCCGATTTCCCAACCTTTGTTTAACTTCCCATATTAAAGCAAGTCTTTAGGACAGCGAGCCCCGCGTGTTCCTTCCGTGACACAGCAGTTTCCAGCGTGGGTCTGCAGCAGCGGATGGATGAACTGTGGGCAGGGGGCTCCACTCCCGTCTGTAAGCCGGGATGAGTGGGGGCTGTGAGCTCCCAGCCCTGTCACGGGACACCAGGAGCAGGGACACATTCGGGATCTCCGGGGGCGAGGGCAGCGCAGCCCCCGTGGGTACCACCCAGCCTGTGGCTGGACATCCCTGCCCGGCCCCGCATCCCGCACCGCGGGCAGGGCGGGGGCGCAGCCCCGACGGAGCGGGGGAAGCCTGGGCAAGGGGAGCACACAAACACGGGGCAGAGCAAGCCCGAGGGGTGCTCTCCTCCACCCGGAGCAGGCTGCAAGGACAGCACCCCGAAACTAAGCACCCCGGGGGGACGCGCAGGGAGCGGCCGGGGTGGCGGAGCCGGCAGCGCGGTCCCCGGCGCCGAAAGCGGCTGAAACGCGATCCGAAAGAGATGTGTGTTCAGGCGCACAGCCCTCTCGGCGCCGGGAGCTGTGGGGTTCTCCTGCCTGCAGAGGTCAGCACACCAGGAACAGCCACATCCAGCGGCGCTGGGCCGGGGACAAGGGCCGGGGACACGGGGACACGGGGACAGGGGACACGGGAGCGCGGCCCGAACGGGGAGGCGGCGGCCGGACGGCTCCCTAAGGACGGGGGGACACGGACGGTGGGATAAGGTACGTGGGTGTTCGTGTCCGCACGGGGCGAGGGGAGTCCCGCATTGATCCCCCCGAGCCGCACGGACGGGGAGAGCCCCGGGCTCAAGGGCAGCGCTGCGATACCCCAGCCCCGGGCACCCGGCACCTGCCCCGAGGCTTCCCCCTCTGCCGGGGCAACAGAGCACATGGAACTAAGGGCCTGGCTGTCAGAAAGGCAGCCATTCATAACACTCAGGCAAGAGTTTCCAGTGTTTACGTTTCTTAAAGTAACGTAATGTAGTGATCGGGAAGGCAGCAGGCTCTTTAAGGGAGAAATGTGAGTTGTTTTCCACATGCCGCACCTTTTTTGAGTAGTGTCCTGCGGTAAATCCTGCTTGCATGGGGACGGCAGGGTTAGGATCTGTGGTAAAGCTGAGCCCCATGGCAGGACAGGAGCAGCACAGGAAGTGCCTGTGAGCCCCAAGCCAGAAACTCCCTCAAATAGTAACACATACTTGTGGGGTATTCCAGCACTAACTTACAAAATAATAGGGACAGACTGGGGAAATAAAGATATTTATGTTTTTAAAATATATCATGAAAGCAGAATTTTGAGTTCTTAAAAGTGCCATAAACCTCCATTGTCCGTATCACTGCAGTGAGGACAGGACAGTGCCCAAATATTCACACAACGCCTGTGCAGGTACAACACCTTGGCCAACCTACCGAAACCACTCCTCGCTGTGCCAGCACCTCCATCAGGCATCCACCGACCAGGTGCCAGTGCCAGACGAGCCCCGTCCCTCCCCAGAGCTCCAGGATGGCTCTGCTGGACACCAGCAAGCCCTCGCAGGGCTCAGTGCTCGGCAGCGTGAATCCTGACCTCGGCAGCGAGAGGCAAACTGCTTCCTTCAGCGTGGAGAAGCTCACGGCCCTGCTGGATGGTGGCACAGAGCAGACTCGGATACGGAGGGCAGTGGGTGAGTGAGCCATACCCTGGTGGGGGGCTGGCACAGGCCATGCCTGTGTGTGCCCCCCGTCCTGCTCCTCCTTTGCAGCACGGGGGGGTTTGTGCTCCTGGGCATTTGCTTATCGGCCATCTCTTTAAAAAGTGGGAGTGTGGAGCTGGAATCTTCTCATAGCGTAAATCAACATGACTCCTCCGCAGCCACTCCTGCTGTCGGAAGCTTTTCCTCCTCCCTGCTCCCATACCCAGTGTCTCTGGCAGGACTGGTTAAACTGGAATACAAGGCGTGAGGGTCAAGTGTCCCTGTGTGAGAGGGATCTGTGCAGGGGCTTAGTGGTGCTGTGTATCAGTGCCCACCATGCGTGAACCACAGCCAGCAACTCTCCTTGGCACATCAGGCTCATCCAGGTGGGGAATTTTTGGCAAGGGTTGGCTCAGCCAGACTGAACTGCTCTCACTCCTCATGGGTGTGCCAAAAAATGACTGTGTGCTCAGAAGGAACAGAGGAACCCTCTCTTGCATCTCTGTAACTGCATCCATACTACACACTTACCAAACGAGAATGGCACAGGCCACTGGGATCACACTCTTCATGGTTCCACTGGAATTCAGGATAGCCTTACCTGTGAATAGACAAATAAGGCAAAATGGAGCAGGGGGAGTGTTCAGGCTGACACAGAAATACTGACTCCAAGTTGCTTTGCAACACTGCGATGGGCTGGTAACATCCCAAGCCAGAGCACTGGTGCTGAGCAGGACACCCAGCAGGCTCCAGCCATTAGCCACCTCTGGGCAAAATCCAGCTATCCACCTTGCTGGAACAACCATGGGAAAAGCAGTTGGAGGCAGAGGAATCCATGGCATCTCATGATTAGCTCAGTTGGTTAGAGCATGGTGCTAATAATGCTAAGATTGTGAAATCGGTCCCCACATGGGCCACTCACTTAAGAACTGGATGCGATGATCCTTGTGGGTCCCTTCCAACATAGAATATTCTGTGATATTCTGTGACTTTGCCACAAAGTCACCTCTGACACTCTGACCAGGGATGATGCTTTACCCCGCAGGGTCACCGTTTCCACTCAACAGACCCCTCAGGCCCACTGAGTTCTCCTCCTCCTTCCCCAAACCCACTGCTTTTCAGAGTTAGGCATGACAACCATGGGAGCCAGAACTGGCAAAATAAAACCTGCCCAGAGGCAGATGCTAATAAGTCACAGCATCAGTACCCACGAGTTCAGTCCTGCCCACTCCTCCCAAGCAGGGCTCAAGGCACTGCCTGCACCTCCCCAGCCCCAGGAGAACCAACTCTTCTGTGTTGCCTTGCAGTTGAAGCTATCGAATCCGACCCTGTATTTAGCAGAGAAAACCAGTATTTCCAGACCCAGAATGAGAGGTACGAAGCAGCAGTCAGGAAGGCTGTTCATCTCCAGAAAAAGATGCACGAAATGGGATGGACTGAGAATGGACCTGAATATAAGTACATTTACAGGTGATTTCTCTTTATTTTTTCTAAGGTACAACTAATTATTTTCTGAAAGTTTTGGATGCCTACATGAATCAGCTTTAGCAAAGGCTGGGAAAGAACAACAGCTGACAGAATAGGTTTGGATAAAAACACGCTGCAGGTTTTTATTTTAGCAGCATGCTTGGGAAAAGGGAAAATGGTGGTACATGGCAGGGAACTTTTCAGAGAGCAGCACATGGGTACAGTGTGATAGATCACAGCAGTTCACAGCCACAACATGATATTTCCACTTCAGCAAGCTCCTTACTTGTGCTACAGCTCCCATACCTCCCCTCAGACATTTTTAAATGTATATCTGGTAATGGAAGTGGTGCTGTTTCAGTTACTGACTTCCAGTTAAATTAAAGATGACTTTTTGTCTATCTAGAAAAGCCATATGATATTAAAGGGGGGAGAAAAAAAAGAAAGAAAGAAAAAACTCACCTTAGTTTGTCGATCAATGAGAAGAAAATATTTTCACAATCCTTTCCTTATGAAGATTTCTTAACACTTTGTGTGGGGTTGAGCTCCACGTTTCAATTACTTGCCCCTCCTTCTTTCCCCCTTTGCTAAATAAATTCCAGGCATGCTGTTGCCTGGTGCACTCTCTCTGTTTCATGGGGTCACATAGCCAGTAGGAAGTTCAGAAGCATCACTCAGAAGAGCAAAGCCCCTTATACATCATCACTGACCCTCAGAGCCACTTTCCAGTATTTCATAGAATCATAGCACAGTTTGGGTTGCAAGGGACATTTAAAAGTCACCTAGTCTAACCCTCTGCAATGAGTCAAGGACATCTTCCTCTAGATCAGATTGCTCAGAGCCCCATCCAGCCTGACCTGGAATGTTTGCAGGGACAGGGGCATCCACCACCTCTCTGGGCAACCTGTTCCAGTGTTTCACCACCCTCATTGAGAAAGAATTCTTCCTTATATCTAGTCTAAATCTACCTTCTTTTAGTTTAAAATCATTACTTCTTGCCCTATGGTAACAGGCCCTGCTAAAAAGTTTGTCCTCATTTATAATTCTTCATGTTAAACTCTTCACCACCCACAGCGAGCAGGACTAATGAAGGGGGAAATCTTCCATCAAGAGCTCTTGGACCTGATCATTATACTCCTATTAAAAAGCAGCTCTCCACTCCTCCCTCAGAAGAAAAAGAAATCCAAGCAAATTTTAAAAACGTGATGAAATTCCACCCTCTCTCCCACCCAGGCATGCTTTTATCAGGCCCCCTGATGCCAAGGACTGTGGCAGGGCCAGTCCCGTGTTGTCCCATTTTGCTGGATTAGGAGCAGAGCTGCCTGGCAGGACAACTCTTGCCTGATGAAACACCAGGTGAGCACCAAGCTCTTATGACAAAATTCCAGTGCTCCTGGTGCCAGGCATAGTGAATTACTCAAACAATTTAAAATCGAGCTTTTCAAATTGCAGCTGAAGGAACGTTATTTCTGGCCAGGCTGCCAAGGATTCATTAAGTCATTTTCTGTTAATCAAAGCAATTTCCTTCTAACTTCTTTGTTCATATTTTTTCCCCCCACTGTTTCAGCATGATTGATTCTCTCTCAGGGCCAGTATAAAAGAAAGGTCAGAGCCATTTGTTAACAATAAAAGGTATCAGTGTGGAAGGAGATGCTCACTAGAGCACTGCAGTAAAGCAATGTGCTAACAGCCACCCAGCTACACAGCCACTTACTTGTACACGTACCCTTATCTGTGAGGCAATTCAACCATATTTGAGGAATCCCAGGAAGAGGGACAATATTTCTCATATTTTCTTAGGATTTCTCACACACAAAAAAAACTTAAATTAATTTCTGATTTGCAGCATGGAAATGGCTGTACCCAAGTTCCACACACAGCTTCTGGAATAGTGTTTTTTAGGATGTATGCAGAGGGTGATGGCGAAGGCCCTGACCAGACAATAAACCAGGTGTTACACTGATGTATTTGAATTTTCCCACAAGAAAACAACATGTAATATCAGGCCAAATCTCCGTGTACCTCAGTATTGTTCAGCGACAGCATCAGACAGCAAACACACAGTAAAAAGTACAGAAACAAACTCAACATACCAATGTATTTCCCCAGAATGAGAATGAGAATGTTCAGAAAATTCAGGTCCCAGATGCCTACATGTGTGTAAGATGTTTTTTGGGGGTTTTGGATTTTTTTAGTTCAGCCTCAAAATATGACAGTCAGGAAAAAAACCCCTATGAAATAAAGATACAAAGGGCTCACAAGCCTCAGAGCCACAGGAGCCTTGGAGCCAGGCTGTGTTTTTAGCCCAGCATCTGCTACTCAGGACAGATAATTCCTCCAAGAGCAAGTGAAATAATGAGCAAGCAATACTTAAGCAAACTGTTACGAAAGAAGGAACAAAAGCAGCTTGGTAGAGCACTTTTCCTGCAGCACTGTGCTAATGCTGGATGCTGGATTAAAGCATGACAAGGCAGAAATCAAAAGGCAGCAGGTGGTACCGCCTGGTGACCACTACAGTGCCACTGCCTCATTCATCACATGCCTGGAACTTCACCCCTTTAAAATCCCCCTCGTGCCTTCTCTGCAGGGCACTGTCAGGAGATGTCGCGTTTCTCCTTCACCGTGTCTTCATGAGAAGTATTTCAGTGCTGGGCTCTGACAAACAGATTGCCAAGTGGATTCCTCCCGCCACCCAGCACCAGCTCATTGGAAGCTACGCCCAGACTGAACTGGGACATGGTAAGGCTGTGGGGAAAACACAGCATGCCCTTAGGACAAAAGGCTGCAGCCAAATTCTCATGGAAATTTGAGTCCAAACTGTCCATCCTTCACTGGGACAGGGGTGGGTGGAGGGAAATGCCTCCTGCACGTTAGAGGTCGATGTCCTCAGTGTTCCTGTGCAAGCTGGAGATGTGCTGACTTCGGTTTTGCCAATATGGAAAAATGAACAAGAGCGAGGGTGAAAGCGCATGGTTAGACACAGGCAGTCACCAGCAGTGGAGGGGATGAGCCAGGCAGCTTGCCCAGCTGATGGCTCTCACCATGAGCCAGGCAGATGCCCGAGCACCACAGGGCTCAAGAGATCTGTGCAGGAAATGGTGTGGGGTCACTGCGAGCATTGTCCCACAGTTCATGTCAGAAGGGTAAACCACAAAACCCTGATAAATACCCACACCAGTCTCCAGGGATCCTTCACTCCTTCCATTCTTGTGTCACACCGGGACACAGATTTTTTTTTACATTTCTTTTTTTAAAGGCACTTATCTTCAGGGTTTGGAAACAACAGCAGTCTTTGATATCGCTACTCAGGAGTTTATACTGAACACACCAAAGATCTCTGCCATGAAGTGGTGGCCTGGAGACAGTAAGTAACACACAAAATATTTTGGTTTTCCTCATTTTCCTCCTTCAGTTACTCCATCTACCCTGCTTAAGCTCCATGTCCAAGGCCCAGGTGCTAGCAGAGGATTTCTGTAAGAGATGCACACATGGAGAGGCAAGAAAGAGAAAGGGGTTTGTCCAAGTTCAAAGGCCAGAAGGGTGCCATCATCATCTACCAAAACCTCTTGGGTGGCAGGGCTGGAGAACTTCATTCAGGGAAACTTCTGCCTCTGCAGGAATAAATCTCTTTGTAAATAATACTCAGACAACCAAAAATTGCAGGGAGGTCATGAGCATAAAGGATTCAAGTCATCAGACAGTCTCAGTATAAAGGATTCAAGTGTGAAATTCTTTGCTCCCTTTGGTAAAGTAATTCACAACAACTAATGGGAGTAACTGCAACAGCCACAGCACTTCCCACTCTCTCTCAGCACTGCATGAACTTTAACTGCTTTTTTCCCATATTATGGTGCAAAACTGTTAATCCAAGCCTCATGGGCAGCAACAGTGGCAGAATGATGATGCAGCTCCTGAGAGCCAACAGTAGGCTGGGATTCAGGTTTCCAGCCCCTGTGGCTCACAGCTGTGCTGACCCATACCTTAGTGGGGTGCAACACACCATTAGCACTGGCTGCCATTAGCTGTGGAAGTGTTTGTGCTGTACCTTGTCTTAAGGGAATGGGGCTGTTTTTCTCCTCGCAGTGGGAAGATCAGCAACCCACACAGTGGTCTTTGCTCAGCTGTACATCCATGGGAAGTGCTATGGCATCCATCCCTTCATCGTGCAGATCCGCAGCCTTCAGGACCATTCACTCTGCCCAGGTAAACAACGCCAGACAGCACAGCACTTTTGTGTTTCTGCCTATTTTACCCTTAAATGTTCTCTAAAACATTGAGCCCAGGGAGAGTTAAAATTGCCAAAACCAAGCCAAGACAGATATTGGAGGCTTAGTTGTCATTAACCTCAACCTTTTTATCTAAAGGGAGATCTAACATATCCTCAGGCACATTCAAACGAAGCTCTCATCTTAACCAGAAGCTTGGGTTGCTCTGAACACCTCTGCATTAGCACCTCAGTTCTGACCTGGCAAACACAGACCCATTTGTTGATGGATCATGAAAATGAACTACCACAAGGAATTTGAATGCCTGTTTCATCCCTCAGGCAAGATCCCCCATGCTGGGGAAGAAGCAGAGCTGAACATGCCCTTCCTTTGAGACCCCTAGCCTGACACAAAATGGAGGGGAAAAAAGTTCAAGTAGAAGTAAGCAGGCTCTGTTTTCTCCTGCTGCAGGAGTAACTGCAGGAGACATTGGTCCCAAAATGAATTTTGAGCACATTGACAATGGCTACCTCATGCTGAAGAATGTGCGCATCCCCCGGGACAACATGCTGAGCAAGTTTTGTGAGGTATGTGTGGACTCACATCACAGATTTGCCCCACAAACTGTAACTGCACAACCAGAGAGACGACAGGGACCTGCCTAAATTTAGGACAAAAATCTTCCTTTGAGGTGTCTGCAAGTCCCTGAGGTTTTATCAAGGGCAGAAGTTATCTGAATCGTAAATGAAACTCAGTGTCAAGAATTCCACATTCAGAGGCTGGGGCTCACAGGGCTGACAGAACCTATCTCAGCCAGAAACAGTAAGAGTTTGTCTCTTCAAATAGATGTCTTCCATCCACCACACATAAAAACATTGCTTGCATTCAGTGAAGGATTTTTATGTCCATTTTATTCTATGCACAGTGATGACACAACCATCCTAGTACTGAAGAAGGCGGCATCTAACACCCTTTCTCTACTCTAGGTTCGACCAGATGGCACCTATGTAAGACAGGGGTCTCAGAAGATTAATTATTTCACAATGACCACAGTGCGCATTTCCCTCATTTCAGACGAGGTTCTGACCCCGCTCATGAAAGCCTGCACCATCGCCATCCGCTACTCTGCGGTTCGCCGGCAGTCCAAGTTAAAGCCTGGGTAATGCCACACAGCCTGCAGCAGTGGGAAGTGCACTATACACCATGTTCCCCTGCTCCAGTTTGCATTTCTGCTTTTCATCTTATCTCTCAGCCCATCACTGGCTGATTTCCTGGCCCAGGCAGGGCATGACAAACATGCTCCCCCATTATTTACATTAACGAGCTTCAGTCAAAGTACAAGAGAATGTTTACAGTTCTTTCCAAGATAAGTTTCATAGTTCGAATACCTCAGTGGTTCACACAGGCAACTTATTTTTTATAACTAGCCTTCCCCTAATGTAATCCCATAACTCAGCAGAATGCAGACAAAGTGGACAAGTTGCTGAATTATTATTCCATAGCATCCTACTAGTGGGTGCAACATTAAAATAGCTTCCAACATCCAGAAATCCAATATTCATGCTTTACAACATTGAATTGTATTAGTCTGGTAAGAATTCCTCGTGTTTTTAAAGAGATATTTTAATTTGAATGGATTACAAACATTTCCATTTAAATGTCTTTTCAAAAGCAGAAGGATCCTAATGAGAACATGGTTTGGTTCAAACACAAACCAAACAGAAGAGCACAGCATGCTAAGCAATTGTAGTAACCAATTCCAACAATTGAAGCCCTAAGTGTACTAACCACAGAAAAAAATGTAAAGAACATCCAAAAGAAGCTTAAAATAATCTAGACTCAAATATTTTCAGAGTAATCTATCTATACCCACAGCCACAAAGATCCCATTGGAAAAGGAGGAGTTTTTCAGGGTGCAGTGCCACCACCTCCCCTGGAACACCCAACACTTGCTGTCCTTGAAGGCTTCATCCTTTTCCTCTCCCACAGTTCCCATTCCCTCTCTGCACTGAGCCTTTCCTATGCTGTTAGGCTGGTTCATCAACATAGCAGAAAAATCCCTTTTTTTTACCTTGAAGGGTTTGTTTCCCTGACCACTCAGCAAGCTGGGCATATTTGCTGCCACACCATCAGCTCAGTCCTGTTCCCACACTGTTTTTTGGTAATGAAAAATGCCGTTTTTCGTTCTGTGACAGTAACAGTAGCTATGCCCATGTCCACACTTTCCCTACTTCATCAGCTGTCTTCCAACAGGGAACAAGAAGCAAAAATCCTTGACTACCAGACTCAGCAAGAGAAACTGCTGCCCCAGTTGGCAGCAGCCTATGCCTTTCATTTCATCAATGACTACCTGCAGGAGCTATTTGACAGGGGATACAGAGAGATCCAGAGGAAGAACTTTGACATGCTGCCAGAGGTGAGCTGCAGCAGGCTTAGCTCATACAGCACTTCTCATCTCCATATAGCAAAGTATTTTAACAAACTGGACAAGCATTCCTCTCACTAGAGAACTGGAGAAAGAGGAAGCACTAAGAGATTGAATGGCGTGTCCCAAGTTCACAACCAGTCAGCAACAGCATTCGCTCTACCACCCCAAATTTTTTGTTTTGGGACCTACTGCGGAGTGAAAAGTCCTTGAAAAGCATGTCCGTTTGCTAAAAACCTTGTTCCAAGTAGCTGGTGGCACAAACTGTTATTTCACAACTTCATCTACAAATGCGCTTGCAAATAGTCACTTCTGAGCCAAAACCAAAAATGTGACTTTTTAGACAGAACGGAATATTTTGCAATTGGGTGCTTGAAATGAAAACACACTCTGAACAAAGGTGGCCAAAGCCACAGCTGGTTGAGAGAAACCCAAAAACACATAAACTGACTACGGTGTGCCCAGCAGGAGGGTGTGCAACATCCCACGCAGACACCCAAGGCCACCTTCAGAGAGCTGGGTGCTACCAGGATGAAAAGGGGGACCCAACAGTGATTTAATGTCCAGAAATCCAACAAGATTAAAAAAGGAAACTTATTCTGAGCATTGTTTTAGAACACTTCCACCACTAACACTCTGCTTTTGTTTTTTTTAACAGCTCCATGCATTGTCTTCAGGCTTCAAAGCCGTGATCACTCATCACTGCACTGCAGCAGTGGAGATCTGCCTCCGGGCCTGCGGCGGGCATGGCTACTCCCTGCTGAGTGGCCTCCCTTCCTTGTACACCAAAATACTTGCCTCTTGTATTTATGAAGGGGAAAATACCATTTTGCTCCTGCAAACTGCCAGGTAACAATTCAAATGTGTTCATCTAAAAGCCTGTCCCCTCATTTATTAAGCCTCTACCACTTCTCCTCCAAAACCAGTAAAACCAGCTAGTCCTTTCTCACAGCACCTTCTAAAAATACAGCTCAGGACATAAACTATTCATGTCTTCAGTCTAACAGGCATGGAGGTGTGTGGGAATTGGACTATCTCTTCTATTTTTGGTTTGGGGATGTATGCAGGTGCTGTTCTGCATAACCTCATTTTCCTCTTTGTCTCACAGCACAGCAAACACATTGCTATACAAGTTTTGTGGCTTAGCTTTTAAGCAACCAGAGTAATAATGGTACAATGTAACACAATATTGGTAAAGTGAGGCCAGAACACAATATTGGAAAAGTGAGATTCAGAGAAAACAAAGTTGTTGGATACTAAAAGTGGATGAGTCATGCTGCAAGAACATCACTTTCCTTGGAACACACAGACTGATGTTTATCCAGAGTACAGGAAATAGAGGAGAAACAATGCAGCTGCTTGAACTTTTAATAATGTGTGTTTTTACTAGAAGGAGAAAACCAGTGCACTTCCCAGGGACAGAACAACCACATAGCGCTGTGCTTGCATGCAGACACTTAAGTACTCATTGCTGCTTCTTTTTGAAAGGTCAACAGCAAGGTCAAGAGAAGTGTTGTAACCTTTTAATTCCAGGCCTGGTCAGTCTGGCTCATAGCAGAGGTTCCAAAAAATAAGGGAGTGGGGAATGCTGCTTGTACGCAATCTCAGAGGGTAAGACCAAACCACCATTAAGGTTCCCAGAGCTTAAGACTCAGGTTGCAAAGTTGATAATGCATCTAATCACCACACTGCTGAGACTGCTAATAGCCACAGCAAGATTCTGCTGAAAAATCCATCACTACAGATTGCTGTAGCTTTAAATACAGTAGACAGGCTACCCCTGAGACCCACCACAGATCAGGTTATTGCGAGTAACATGCAAAACAAAAGGTCATTACTTGCTCAAGTCCATTCCAGACCACTGCTGGGGTGGGTCACACCTTGCTGCTCCTCACCTAAACCCACTTTACTTTCTGCATGACCATTTGCTGTGTAGAGATCACCACGATACCCTGCCTCTGACTTTACCCTCTTCCCAGGTTCCTGATTAAGTGCTTCATGGCAGCCAGTGCTGGCCAGCCTGTTCCACCATCTGTCACTTATCTGGCTGCAGTGAAACCTGGGAAGTGTCCAGCCAAAAACAAGTTGGATTTTCTCAGCCCAGATATTTATACTGAGGCCTACCAACACGTGGCAGTCAGGTCAGTATGGAGGATGGGAGATGGGGTTTCTGTCTTTGACATCAGAAATGTGTTAAGAGCTCAGCTTATTCCTTGATTTAAAGGGAGGTAAAATAACGTAAATTACACAAGGAATGGCACCATCTGTTCCTGAAAGAGAAAAGGAAGACTACACAGGATTAACAGCCATGTCAGCTGTTCAAGATGGAGCTTTCACACTCAGAAGTTCTTAAGCCATGTGCTACCAAACAACTACATTCCATAGAGTTGGTGGCACTATTTGAGTAGATCCCAAACCAAATCACTGAGTTGCCATCCAGTAAAATCTTCAGGCAACTGGATCCTGAGCAATTTTATACAGAAAGTTAAAACTTCTCATACCTGAGGAAGGGATGTTTGTTTTCAATTAACACTACAGCAAACACAGAGCCTTTCATTCTGTCTGTAGCCTTTCAAATACACATTCAGCCACTCAACACAAATAAAAATGGTACCATGAGTGGTCTCATTGGAATTACATGCACAGTTATGGGCTGTGTAGGTGTCATCTCTGAAAACCAGGTAATCAGACAACCCCCGTCACTGAAACCAGTGTAAAAAGAGACCCACTCTTCTAAAAGCTTCAGGGTCAAGGGGAGGAGGATTTGAATCCCTGTGTAGAAAAGGAAAAGCATAACAGTGTAACAGCAGTCCAACAGTACTATTCGGTTTGCAAACTCTTCTTACACACACATACTGGGATGGTCTGGGTGCTTCCCCAGTCTATACTTAGATTTTGCATAATCTAAGTTCGCTCACACTGAGTGTAGATAACTCCAGATGTCAGAAATGCCAGTTTGCCATTCGAGCACACAGGACTCCGAGTGTGAACCGTGTGCATGTGGGCTGCTACATTCACATACAACGTGCTTTATGCTTTTTCAATTTTCCAGGCTCATAAGCAGCACAGCAGCTAAACTACAGGACTTGATTCAGTCTGGAATGAAAAAGTACGACGCGTGGAACCAGTGCACAGTGCAGCTGGTGCAGGCAGCAAAGGTTAGCAAAAGTTACATGCTTATTTGATGTTTATGATACAATATGCAACTGAAATGGCAGGATTAGCTTAAAGCCTCAGTGCTGTTTATTGTTTTCTGTTGGCATCTAAGGGACACCACAAAGATCATCACTGTGATCTGCGTGGTGGAAAAATCTTAGTAAGAAGTAATTCCTGATCTGAAAAATATGCTATCTGAACAGGCCGGGTAGAAAAAGACTAGAAGCAGAAATGAAAGGGAGAAAAAATACCTTCACATGTATGCTGCCACTACTAGCAGAATCAGACATCCCATATTCTGCAAAAAAAACTCACCATCTCCAGCCAACACTCATCTTTTATAAGAATTCAATGTTTCTGACTCCCAGAGGATAGTCTTCCCAAAGCCACCCCACTGAAAGCTGGCAGAGTCACAGCAAGGGTGAAACATGCCTGGTATTTCTTCCATCTGCCTCCCTCCCAAGGAAAGATAACTGCAGGGGAAAAAATGAAAACCTGTGATAAGTGCAATGTTAACTACTACTAAAAACTAAAAACAAATCAAAGTCAAATTAATAAGAGTTGCTTTCAGATGAAGTAGGATTGGGACAGCAACATTTGTTTCCCAAAACACAGGTGAGTTAATACAGAATTAAGCAGAAAAGAAAGCAAGAGGGGAGAAAAGCCCTAAATTTAAATGAAAACTAAAACCACTGACACTTCCATATCTCAAAAAAACAAATTTCTTTTTTTTTAAATGCAATTAAGTGCAATTCCTCTGCAATTATAGTGAAGATCTTCCTTCCTTCCTTCCTTCACTGAGGAAAGGAAGATTTTGAAACAGATCCATGACTTAATTTACCTTCATTCAAGTTTTAATGAAAAACATCTCACTGCAATCTACCATTCAGCCAGAGCCAACCCAAACTGAAATGGACTCAGCAAGAAGCCCCTGACAGGGAAAAGGGAACCCTGTACATACCTGGCCGTGGTGATACCATCGTGGTGGTTTCATAGTAGGGACCAGCCCCTTGTAGTCAGTCATTTAGATGAAGTGCTTGATGAGTAAAACCCTTTCTCAGCAACAGCCCATATCCTTTCAAAACCATCAGAAGCATTGATCCACTCCTATCAGCAGTAAGCACAGATATAATCCTTCAAAACAAGAACTCACTGAGTAAGGGAGCAAAGACTTGATCTCAGCAGCAGCATTTTTTGTGGTCACCAGTCCACCATGCATGAAAATCCACATTTTCAATTACACAGACTCAATGGAAGCAGGAAATATTCAGTGCTGTAACCTTGAAAATAAGCACAGAAAATGTGTAATTGCCTCAAAAACAAAGGAAACCCTCCATGAACTTTTTAAAATTACCATCCCAATAATTGTTTAAATATATTTTTAGGGAAGCAAAATCTTCCAGTTCAAGATTACCTCTAGAAAAACTCTGACCAGCACTCCTTTCACACAAACCTGAGCAGGCTGTTTCCTCCTGCACCCACTCAAATGGGTGGCCAAGGTCTCTGGACTGAAGAGGGAGGGAGATCACATGTTGGAGGAGCTGGAATCCAACTCCCTCTGAGAAGTGAGAACAAACCTAGATATGGGACTAGTCAGAAATAAACTATTTCTGAGCAGCCTAACATACGCAGAGGGCTGGCTGTGGCACTGTCAGTGGTGACTGTGCTGCAAGGCTCTTTAGAAAATGGGACCTGGGCCCCCAAAGTTTCTTAGATAATTCAGGGACAGAAAGAGTCACCCAAAATCCTTGAGTTTACTCTGGTAAATACACTGCTGCTTTCTTGGGGCGCTTCTGTATTTACTTCTTATCCCACACCTTCCCTGGATACCTACCCACATGACTGGCACATGAACTGATGCCTGCCAGCTCCCAGCTGAGTGGCTCAGACAATGGGCAGACTCCTCACAGGTTACTTGCTTGAGTAAACACTCAGCTTCTCAGGCAGGTTCTGCAGTCGATGCTGCTCCACCGTGCCAGCAGGAAGAGCTGCAGTGCAGGTGTGCCATGCTTACAGCCACAGCTGGGAGGAGAACTGTGCAGTGGGGGAGTGAACCCACACAGACCCCAACACACCAACCACTCGCAGCAGTGTCAGCACAGCAAGAGTCACCCCACAGACAGGTGGAGTCAGCCTGCTTCATTAGCTCTGGACCTCAGCTAATATTTCTGTAATTTGGCAGTCAGACACTCTACTGGTGTCTGACCCAGAAATTAGCAGTTTTCTTAAGACCACAAAAGCGGGAGGTAGGTTTAGTTATTCTTCTGTGGCAACGGTGTTTCCAGAGCTGAAGCCTTGTAGACTTGGATCCCAAAGTACCATGAGCCCGAGGTCTTCAACTAAAGAGTTTTCTTCTTCTGTTGATATACAATCAAGATTCACTTGTTAGGGGTGAACACAAGTACATTCCGATGCGTTTCCTTCACACAAACTCTTTGGGATATTAATCAGAAGTATTTAGAGTAAGTAATAGCATGATTTCTGAAGCAGTTTTGTAGAGTTTACAAATACCACAGTGTTGACTGTTTACACCCCCAATTCTGTCGTCTGCTGTCGCTGTAAGACATGAATGCAAAAGGCCTAGTCACCCAGCAAACAAAGGAAACAGACTGGAGAAGTGCCAGGGAAATGAAAAGGTTTTATATTCTTTGCAAGAACATTTGAGTCACTTGGCCTACTAAAAGTGTTTTGAGGTGCATTCACTGTTGATTGCATTTGTTTTCCAGGCTCACTGCCACTACATCACAGTGAAAAACTTTGCAGAAACTGTGGAAAAACTCGAGACCAAGGCTGGCATCCAGAGGATTATGAAACATCTCTGTGACCTCTTTGCACTACACGGGATCTTCTCGAATACAGGAGCCTTCTTGCATGATGGATACATATCTGCAGCTCAGATGGACATGGTCACAGCATCCTACCTGGACCTCCTGGCTGTCATTCGGTGAGCTGCTCTGGCAGGAGACACACAGCTATTCACTTTGTCCCTGTAATAGATATAAAATGGTGCTACTGTACCTATGGCAACATCTCCACAGTCAATTTACCTCGTTCAGTTTTTATTTTCATTGCCTGGAATCACGAGAAATTGATTGAAATACCTACACAGAGCTTGTTTTCATGGTAAAACAGGACCCAAGTTCCTCTGCAATCTCTAAAAAGTCTGTAACATTAAATCTTAAATTATAAATGAAGAAGTCCTGAGCACTTTATACCACTTGCAGTAGAGCAAAAACAGGAGAATATGTAGTCAGAGCAGCACTGGCAGGAGGCAGCCACAGCAACCCATCAAACAGTGCAGAATCTGCTTAAGCCGCAGCTAGTACAGCCCACTCTGTTGCCATGGCTGAGCTGCAACTGGTACCCAAACAATCCTGCCTACAGCTACTTCAGATGCATCTGCTCAACACCATTTGTCACTAGCTCTGTGAATTCTGAGTTATGTTAAGGTTTTCACTTACCACAACACTCACAAAGGCCTTTTGACAAAGCATTCATCTTTCACTACTCAGTGCTGTTTGTGTAGAACAGATTAACTTATGGTGCAGAGGAGTTGCTACTGTATGTAAAATTCTGCTTAAGCCACCTGGAGAGAAACAAGGACACACCATAAGCAAGGGCTGAACAGGGCTGAGCCAAACAGTGAGGGTTTTCAGAACTGATCATAGAATCTGTGTTAAGTGATAAGCTCAACACAACATTTGCAAAAGTCTAACATGTTGTCATCTCTGAAATTCATTGCAATTTCTGTGTTAGTCCATGCCTTGTTAACAGGATTAAAGAATGGAGTATTTACATATTTACAATTAGTAGAAAGAATACAAACACTTCCTGTTATATAGCAAAATCTGAGCCTTTCCCAAACCCCCAAACAGCCCTTGCCCAAAAGGAACTGGAAGATACAAATGCCAACATTTGAGCAAACAACTTTGCATCTTGGTACCTCAGGTGTGAGGTACAGCCAGTATGACTTCCTACACCCAGGACAATGGGAAGACAAGGAAAGAGAAACCATCTCCTGCTTAGGAGAAGCTGCCTATTCTGTAGCTCTCAGTTGCTGTCAGACTGGCCCTGGGTGTGGGTCAGGGTTGCTTTGCTCTTACAGCCACAAAGTGAACAGAAGACCTCAACATCTCAGGATGAGGTAATAGAAATACTGAAATGTAGATGGAGGTTGAAGATCAGCAAAACACATCAATCTAGTAGCAACCTTATTCCATTTTGTAAGACAAACCATACAGTGTGAGAAAAATAAGACAAAAATCAAGAGAAAGAACTGGTAGAGACTGCTGGAAAAACTACTGACATGAGATTGGGTCCTGAATTAGGAAATCAGGGACAGAGCCCAACTGATTACAAGACCCTGCAAATATCCATTCATCAGTGCAGACAACTCAGGGCATTAGCAGAAAATCACAGAATTGTTAGGGTTAGAAGGGACCTCTGGAGATCATCCAGTCCAACTCCCCTGCCAAGGCAGGGTCACCTAGAGATGCCTCTGATGAATCAAAACAAGAAGGATTTTCCCCCCCAAGTATAAACAAGGAGGAAAACTGGCACAGGAACCTGGACAACTGACTTTCCAGTTTATCCTTGATTTATTTTCCCTCTTTACAAAGGAATACCCGCCTCAGTAACACAAATGCCACTCCTCTGCTCCACAGGAAGGACGCAGTTCCACTGGTGGATGCCTTTGACTTCACAGACAAGAGCCTGAACTCCGCGCTCGGCAGTTATGACGGGCAGGTTTACCAGCGGCTCTATGAGTGGGCTCAGAAGTCTCCTACCAACAAGGTATGGAAGGATTACAGCCACACAACTTCCACATTAGCCAGAGCAGAAACTGTTTTCTTTCTAATAAAAGTAATAGAGATAAAAGGCAAGAGTTTATAATTCCTAGTGTCACTCTGAACAATGACCTGTGACACTCCAATCATGCCACCCATAGTCTTAGCTCAGACTTTTAACCTAAAAATTAGTTGCAGCCTGCAGAGTACTAGAGCTTGTGCCAGGGAGCTGGGCTGTCATGTGCCACCCATGTGGTTTTGGTTTTTAAACTTGTATCACTGAGGTTACATTGTACAAAATAAGCTAAAATAAGTTCCTTTACATATTATGAAACAGCACCAAATGCAGGGTATTTTCTATACACTGATACTAGTGCAAAACTTGAGGGTTTTAATAATATGTTTAACCAGAATGAGTATAAATGTTATACAAGGCAATTCCATCCTTCATGGTCTTTAGCACTTTACTTTCTCTTAATTTGTCCATATTGTGGAGTAATGTAAAATTCTGCATGATGTAAACATGTATTGCTCTGTTTGAAAACTCATTTTGCCTTGAGTGAGATTTTTACTGTGGTAATCAGCATCCCTTTGAAATCCTACAGCTGAACACAAAATTTGCCTTCATTCAAGTCCAAGCATATTTTTCGAAGTTAAATAGTATGCTGTCCCATTTGGGATGAGTGTTGTGTGCTGGTTATGAAGGACATCACATACTATAGGGAAAGAGATCTTGCACATTGTTGAAATAGCTGGTGGTTTGTTGTTTACTTTTTAATATTCTAGCTTTCTGTATTTCAGAGATTGTTAAAGAGTTATAGCCTTTCCCTTCTTAATTGCCATTAATTCCCTTCCACATTCTCTTTTTGAACAGATGAGCCCAGCCTACGAGAGGTATTTGAAGCCACTTCTTCACAACACACTATCAAAATTATGAAGACCGTGTTCCAAGTGAAGGGCACACATTTCCTCCTGTTCTTTGTGCAGTACATTTATGAAGCATCAGTAATGACTAATCAGAATTAATAATCAGTTGCTTACTTGCAGTTACAAGTATGAAAGATTCTCAGCCAGCCATTTGCAATTAGACAGACGCCAAACAGCGCTGAGTGGTACCTGCTGCTATGAGACAATTCAGGAATGATCCAGGGTTCACTGTTTTCTAACCTGGAGTGTCCTGAGAGCATCAAGGCTCTGTCATTTACCTTCCTTACTCTTTTTCTAAATCCATTATGATGATTAAGGGGAACAAAACGCCCCGCCACCACACTATGAAGCCCCTCTCAGTGTGTTATAACTACACGGTGCCTTCAAAAAAAGAAAAAACAATCAACTTTACTGAAAAATCCAGTGAAGGTAAAATTATGATCCTTGGTTTTTAAGAACAGCTTGTTCTCTTTGATTAAAAAGTAATTAGAAAGTGTATCTGTTTGGACAATTAAAATAGCTCCTGACTTGCTCAGCAGTGGAATATTCCTGTCTAATGAAGATTCAGACAAAGCTGATGCCAGCTCCAGTCTGTAGAATTTACCTTCCCATTAATAGGGCTGCTCACACTGTCTTTCTATAAATCTTGATCTCCAATAAAGTGTATTATTTGGAATAGTGCTTCTCTAATTATTATACTTCATAATTATGGAAAGGGCAGGCTGATCCAGGCCAGTCATTAATTTGCTAGTAAATGAAGTGTTGCAAAGAACATCTTGTGATTATAATTCAATGCCAGTTAACACAGATATTTCTTACCACGTGTTGCAAGAAACAATCACTTTTCCTGAGCTTCATCAGTTCTGCTTCTCTTCCCTCCCTGATAGGAAGCATAAAGCTCTTGCTGCTGCCTCTTATTACGTAAGTCAAAAACCTGCAATGTATAAACAGGGAGAGACAAAATATGATGGAGAAATACATCCCTGAGACAGGCCTTAAGAGTGAGAGATGGAATGGAAAGTTCTCACCTACTTTTGACAAGAACTTCATGGGAGAACAGGATCCACTCTGCAAAACAGGTATCAACTCTCTTACTCCCAGCAGCATGCAAGTTAGAGCATAACCAGAAATTCTATTTGTAATTATGACAAAGTGCCCAGGATAAGCATAAATTTCTATATGAAATGGAGTAAAGCCACAAAACTTGAGTGCCTTGACTTGAACATCACCAGAAACAGCACTCTATATAAAGTCACTAGATAAAGTGCTGATGAACCAGGTAACACTATTTATAAGCTACAGTATTTAGGTTCTGTATTCCCTTCATCCCTATCCCTTTAGCCAGTCCAAATATTTGCCATCTTTCTATCAGTCTAAAGCACTTTTCAGAACACAAGCTTTGTCTATTATGAGGACATTTGAATCAACTGATTACCACAAAAAGGAACAAATTACATCAGTAATGAAGGAAAATGGGGCCCTACTAGAGGACCTGAACTACTCTGCAGCACAGAAAAAGAGGGTTTGGGTGGAGGTTTTTTGTTTGGTTGGGTTTGTTTTCTTAAGTATGAAAGTTCTAAAAGACAAAAAGAAAACACAAAACAGTATTCTATATTTCACATTTTTATTAGCTTCTTGCTGGCAGGCATTACACTTGGGAATAATATTGCACCAGGCATTAAAAATATGAATTCTACCACAGGGACATTTTGTATTTAGAATCCAATATAAATACTTCTAATCATATTTCCATGGCTACAGATAATATTTGGTTGCTTGATTTATATGCATAGAAAGAAACAGTTGTCATAACTGTAAGAAACTGTACTTATCAAGTACTTTTAAAGGGTGGGAGTTGTTTTCCTATAATCTTACAATACTGTTTATTGATTTAGAAACTAAATTAGTCTACACAATAGCAGCTTCTCTCCAACTGCATTTTAAATTCTCTTTGTTTCTTGCTCCCAGTGTCATAGCATTAGATGGATTAGAAACCATTTAAACAGAGGTAATTTTAGCACTTTGAGTCGAGTCAGAGAATTGTGTTAATGACACAAAATACCCTATTGTACTAATTCTTCGGACTCCCTCTTTCAAACAAAAAGGTGTCTTAACTGAACAGGCACATGCACGGTTTTTTCTGATCAGGACAAAAGAACAGAGCTGCTAGAGAACGAAACTCCTCCAGTCCTCACCGATAAACAATAAATAGTCGTATAAAAAAAGCCCACATTGTTGCTGTAGTCAAAATCCAGACTCCTTGGGTATAGTGTCCAATTAAGTTGCTAATCACTGAGGTGGCTCCTGTGGAGTCAAAATCAGTCATCTGCTTTCCGTGCCAGTCTGCAGAAAGTCCAGTTATGCTCCACTGTGTTTTCATTGGCACGTTCACTCATGTGATGGACTCTGGTGTTCCTGATCGTGAAGCCTTGCTTTGTGATGTACTCCATCAGATGGACTCGGAGTGACACTTCCTGGTGGTAGTCGCATGGCCCAAAAGTGAAGGAAACCTGGCAGTCCCTGGTGTCCATCATGTGCTTGTTCCACTTTGTGAAGTGGTTTGAAATGCCTTCCAGTAGCGCGTGGACTTTTGTTGTGATCGTGAGCTGTGTGATGATGACAGCCACAGGGTTGGAGTACTTGGAAAGCTTCCGGGTGCTGGACAGCTCCACCACCTCCTCAAAGGTATCCACAGGATACAGTGGCTTGGGGTCATTAAGACACTGAATTAGTGGTTCAATCTGATAGAAGTCCGCTTCCTTCCGGAGGAGGTCAAACTCCTTGAAGTCCAGTGGCAAAGTGAGCTCTGAGGTCCTTAAAAAGTTAAGAACATAACGGAAAAGTGGTCCATCTCTGTCAATAAAGTAATTGCCCTGAGAGTCCCTGGCAGTGGGGAAGTCTCCCCTGAACATGGCCCCGAGCATTGAGTCAGGATATCTCGTTAGAGTTGTGAGGGAGGTCGTATACATGTGTCCACCCACATTTAGCGTGACTGGATCAGTCATCTAGAAAGAGAGAAATTGCAGAGTTTATGAAGCCACCACAAGAAGATTCGATCACTTCACTGACACACATGGCAAATACTGTAGTAAATCTGGGAGAGAATCACACTCCTCCTATTCAGAGCCTGTAACGGGTGTTTAAACCTGAACAAATCCAAGGCACCTGGCAACAAGGCACAACTGGCATCTAGACAGGATGATACTTAAAATGCAGAATGCACATTTCCAGAATGCTTTAGAAATCTTAACAACTGAGCTACTGTCACAGAAGCAAGTTTTGCATTTGGGCAACAAGTTTTTTCCTATTCTACAGATGGGGAAATGAGAACAGAGAGATTTCCTGAAGAACAAGTTAGTCTGAATGAGGCCCAGCAGTGTTCCTTACTTTCACAATCTGTCTCTCATTCTAGAACAAAACCAAATCAAAAAAAAAAAAAAAAAAGGCAAGAAAAAAATCAGCCAAACAAGTCTTAAGCCTCTTTTTCTCCCTCAAAAGAGGAAGACAGTGCAAGTTTAGACATGGGACCAAGAGCTCACAATCAAAATAATCCATGGTCCAGTTCAGAGGCATCATTAAAACAAGAAAAGAAAGAAAGAACTTTCAGCTTTTAACTCTAAAAAGATTTAAGAAATCAGCATGCTGCATAGAAGAGGCGGGCAGAGCACCAATCAGTCTTCACCAGCTTCCAGATAGCACACGAGGAAGCAAGAGAGAAAGCAACATAAATCCCATCTGGCCACCAACCCTAACAATCAGGACTGTGGCCAACCAGAGAAAAAAGACATATGCATGGCAGCAAAATGAGAAGAGGAGAAAAATAAGATGTGTTTGTCTAGTTTGAGGCAAGGTTTACGAGGAAAAATACTTCTCTTCAGAAATAAAATTACAAAGTCCTTAAAATTATATGCAGGAAACAAACTATTTTCAGCCTTTGTGTTAGAAAAACAGTAAGTGAGATCCAGGCGTCAGTTCAGTCCTGGCTGATTGTCCCCAGGAAACATGAACCTGGGTGCTCCCCACAAACTGCACTCCAGGTGCAGCACTCCAGAGAAGGCAAGTAAGCTGTTGTAAAGCTGTTGTAACACGCACAGCTTTCCCTCTCACATGACTGAAGCTTTGGAGCTATACAAGACAGACCTGGAAGGATTGTTGCTGCAAGACCTTGAAAGCCCAGCTGTACCACACAGCACATACTTGCACGGACTCACTCACCATATATCCCCAGTCTCCATTATCCATCTGTTCAGTTGCTTGAACTCTGGTATTCCAAGTTTAACAGAAGGCCGCTGAAAGGATACGTGATTCACCTCCTCTTATCTCCCTGCAGAAAAAAGCACACACAAACAGAACAAAACATTGCAGACCATCAGTACGTACAAGAACACCAAAGGGAATGGTTTCCAATCAAAGACAGGCTCTCTGCCAGGAGAGCCACAAAGCCACATTAGCAGGAGAATCTGCAAACCTGCTTTTTCCTCCTTCTCCCTTCATGCTACCCATAGGACTGCCTCCAGAGCACACAGGTAATCACTCCACTGGCTGCCTGAACATCCCAGTTTTGTTGAATAACAAATCATGTGCCTCTGAGGGTAATACACATCCACAAACTACTCTTCACCTGGAAAACTCTGAGTACTTTGAAAAACAGATGTCATTTTCCCAACTAAAAAAGTTTAGTTAGCCACCACTGAGGTCACACACACGATCCCTTACTATTAGTCAACATTCCCTTGCTCCAGTTTCAAACTGCTCAGAACAATAAATCAAGCATGAAAGTCAATGAACAGTTACAAGAGAAAAACTCTCACTGCAGAATTAATAATTCAGCAACGGAGAACTACAACTGATAGCAAGAACATTAATCTACAGACAAAGAGTATGAATGGACTTCCCAGACACCTACTCTCAAAAGCAATCTCTGTAGGACAAACCAGAAGACACCAAACATGTTTTCAACACACTCCAACAAAAGCAATTTGAGAAGAGGTTCCTGCTGTGACTTCCTAGAAGATGCTGAACTGTTGACTTGCATAATAAGGGGACTGTCCACAGGAGCACAAGGCAAATCCACAGCCCGGGTTGTGCAACTCAGGGAGGGGGGGAAGTGAATGACCTCAGACCCCAGTGTTGATTTTCCAATGGTGTCCTGTCAACCATGTCAAGCAATGCAAGGACACGGAAGCCAGTCGTCAGTAAGCCTTTATCCTACCCAGAGCCTGCTTCTCTGCTAGAATTGCTGAAAATTTAGGTCAGCCTGTTTTAAGTAGGGTACAGCTTCTCAGCTTTGTTTATTTTTACATCTTAACCACACAGTTCCCAAGACTCCTGCTCCCATCCTCTTTACTAACAAACTTCAACACACAGTCCCCCAGCTAAAGGCAACACAAAGATTTAGCCAAGCCAGAGCCCCACAAGCCAAAACAACTGAAAGTTCACAGTTAATTCCCAATCAAAAAGATAATTTGCCCTTCTCTTTGATAGAAAATGAGGTTGGTCTCATTCAACACAGACCAAAGCAGCGCACCCCACCTCTCTGGGCTTTGCTCCCCTGCCCAAACCCACAGACTGGGCACAACAGTGTCCAGCAGGTCAGGCCTTCTGGTGCCAGCAGCACAGGCACACCCCCAGCTGCCTCTTAGACGGATTAAAGAGTACAAAAAACAAAATCAGCGTATGAAAATTGTGAGGCCAGACAACAAAAGACTAAGGAATACGAAGATACAGAACTAGTCATACCAGGATCCTATTTTTACAAATTAGAGACAGAGTATGCTTCAAAAAGTACATTAAAGCACACCCCCCAACAGTAGATAAACCTGGAACACCAGCTCTTTTGCCAACCTCTGTATTTATTTTTTTTAAATGCTCACAAATCAAAAAGTGAATTCATTCAGGTTTTATATGGAATTGTCACTCAAGTCCAGCTCATTAACTTTTATCAATAGCCCAGACTCTTAAATTCCAGCACTTGAAGGCGTTATTCTGGTCAAGACCAGGATAATGTGCACATGCATTAAACCCATATGAGACTGGTGCAGGTTTCTGATATTCAAGAAAAACACTTGAAAGTGAAATGATGCAGCCAGACAGAAACCTCACCAGTAATAATCACAGAAAAGATCTGCAGTCTTAATAAAATTAACTGGAATTACACATCCAAAATATTTCTAAGACAGTTGTTCATCAGTGTTATTTTAACTGATGGATATCATGTCAGCTTCGAAGCCCACACTACAGACAAATCAAGACTTTATCAGGGAGAGAAACAGATGACACTGCATGCTTGTGCAAAGGCATGAACTAATCTTTGATCACAGCACTGCTGTGTAACACTGGAGTGAATAATTTATGAGAGCAATTATCTGAAACAAACCCAGCCCTCAACATAGAAGTGGCATCGAGAAATCTCAGTGACCTTTGTGTAAGGACCCAGAACCACACGGCACACACAAAGCTCCGCGGCAAACCAGCGCTGGAGTGAGATGTGCAACACAAAAGGAAGATACCAGGAGCCCATCCCAAAATGCCTGAGTGTGATCCCAACTACCCGCTGCTTCCCTCATCAGCCTGGGAGCTCTGAATTTCTGGACAACTTCACAGTTTAAAGTAGCTCAGTTTGGGTACAACCTGAGCTAAGGACTATCAAACCACATCATAGTAAGGCTGAGGACATACGCCCTTTGCGACATATGCCTTTTCAATGATGCTTTAAAATCTTCCTGAATAGAAATCAGTGAACATCAGTGGGGCTGGGCAGACACGCCATCCATACCCCAGAACAGGCAGTCTCCAGCTCTGGTCCCTGTGTCACACAACAACATTCTGCATGCAGGGACAGCCTCATCGACACGGCTACTCCTGTCCAGGCAACAGATAATGGATGACACGCAGCCATATCCCAAGACAGCCTACCTTTGATAACCACAAGAAATACTCATTTAAGATGAAATTCAGACAAAGTGCTGACACGGTTTAAGTCAAACGGGATGGCCCTCTTTGGTGGGAGCAGAAGTGCATGGATGGTGTCAAGCCACAGTCCTGCTGTCGTTACGCTGTTCTGTGCACAGGGAGGAGACACACAGCAGTGACATGGTCATTGTGGCTCCTGCCACAGCCCAGCATAAGCACAGCCAAAACTGGAAAGGCACAATTAGAAGCAAGAAAAACACTCAAGTCATCATTTTATACTCGACACACCAAATTGGATACCCGCATTTATAAAATGCTCACTCTTACTTCATATATTATGACTCAGAGGATTATAAGGCTATTTATCAGCAACACTGCAGCAACAGGTAGTGTCACTAACTTCAGCAGGGCTTTTCCCAGAACAGAGCTGCTAATGCACAACCATTTTGCAAGCTGAAATTCACAGAAAGCAAGTAAGAGTCGGGTGAATGTCTGCATCTGTGAGCACACACACGGGCTCAGGCCAGGCCAAGGGATGCCAGCAGCACTGCCAGGAGTTTGCACTGCTAGGACTACAGGTATTGTATCAGGTTGAGGCCACAGGCTACAAACCACTGCACTGATGTCACACACAGTTACTCGATGGAGGAGCAGAAATACACCCAGCAGTTTTAAGTCAAGAAGCACAGACCATCTGATTTGCTCTGAATGTTCTTCATCTATTTTTTCCAGCAAAAGAATTAAGGGATTTACTTGCGGCAATAGTCTTTCACGAGCAGTTTGGTATCAATATTACAGCATGAGCTGTTCAACCTCAAGAGCTGCCTTTGATTTCTAGGTCAATATAGAGCTGGCAGGAATTCTATCAATGGCAGCTTAAAAAAGAAAAAAGAGCAAGCTAAGGCTCCACTTATACAGACACATACACTTGGCATTTCAGCTACTCACCCACCTCCTGAGCTCCCTGCCTCTCACAGTCAGCTCTCCAAAGGCGAGAGGAAGCTCCAGCAGTTATGCTGGACATACCTCTGGACAACCTCTCTGTTCCCAAGCCAGTCAGAACATTTGAAAGGCAAGTTCTTACTGTAAATTATTGGTGACTCACCTGAACTGACAAACACTGAGCAGCACCAGTGCTGACTGTACTCCACCAAACTACAGCAAGACAACAGTCTGCAGAGCAACCTCTGAGCTCCAAGCTCTGTGTTACCATAACCAGGCGAGCAAGGAGGAGAAGGGCTCTCCAAACAACCAGCTACCAAATCTTATGGCACTAAACATTATCTTCTACACGTCAAAATTATTAATGGAGTTTATTAAATGCTAACATGCTTTTCCTGAGTTGTTTTTTACTAATATTCAGTCTGCACCTCAGGCAGGACGGAAAAACGCTCACGCCAGCCACTCAGCATTTTCACTCCTTCATGTTTAATTGCTTCACTGTAAATTCCGAGTTCCTGAAGTTTCCTTCCCTCCCCCGAGGAGCTCTAGAACATCCTGTTTTAAGTCCAGATTCCAAACTTTTATTTTAATTGCTTCTTTCTGGAAGAGCCCACAACCCAGTATGAGTTTAGCCCTCCTTTCGGAGAGCCAAAGAAAGACTTACATCCAGCCTGGTCCTGCTGAACCAATCCAAGGTACCCAGGCTTCCAGGACGTGAGACAATAATTGAGTTTTACCCGCGTATTTTACTTCTGTGACACTAATCAGTGTTGTTCCCATGTGGAAACGGGTCTCTATAGACAGTTTTGGAGGAGGGCAGGTGTCAGATACACCCAGCCTGCCTGCACACACCGATGGGGCTCAGCACACGCTCGGACCAAGGATCGACAGCACGATGAGGCAGAAACCCCTCTGAGCGCGCAGAGAGGGCCTGCACCTGAGAAGTGCCCGTCTCCATCACAGAGGAACCAGCGAGCCCGTGGCAGAAGAACTCTCCCCAGGACCAGAGTGATTCAGCAAAGATGCTGGAAACGAACCCAACATTTTGCCTCCCCCTCCCGCAAGTGGCCCAAGACCCCACGGCCTCACCCGCAGCCCAGGACAGTCCCAGCCCTGCCTGCTCCCCGTGGGCAGGAGGACCCGCTCCCCTCCCCGCCCGCCGTGCCCAGGCCACGCTCACCAGGGATGGATCCCCAGGCTCTCCGGGGCATCTCCCCCGGCCGGGCGGGCGCAGGGCCCGGGCAGCGCCTGTGCCGAGCCCACCCGTGTGGGAATAGACCCGCACCCCGCGGCTGCCCTGCCCTGCCCTGCCCTGCCCTGCCCTGCCCGGCCCGAGGGGGCCGCGGGGCCCGGCCCGCCCCCGCCCCGCACCTGCCCCGCGCCCGCCC
>JAWWEE010000021.1:9142512-9182385 GCA_035221455.1 Xenops minutus
AGAGGACACGGGCAAGATGGCGGCGGCGGCGGCGCTGCGGGCCATGGCCGCGGGCACCCGGCTCGCCCCGCGGGGCCGCGCCGCGGGGCCGCTGCACCCCCTGCGCCACCACCTCCAGCACCTGCAGCAGCGCAGGGGCCTCCGCCTCTCCGCGCCCGTCGCCATACAGGTAGCGGGGAGGGCTGCCCCTCAGCGCCCGGCCCCGGCCCCGGCCCCGGGGTGCCTCGGCCCCGCGCTGAGGGCACTCCCGGTGTGCGGGAGCGCGGCCGTGCCCCCCGCCCAGTCCCTCTGCCGCTGTCTCGCAGGTTACGGTGCGGGACGCGCTGAACCAGGCGCTGGATGAGGAGCTGGAGCGGGACGAGCGCGTCTTCCTGCTGGGCGAGGAGGTGGCTCAGTATGACGGCGCCTACAAGGTACGTGGCAGCCCTTGGCGGGCCGGGAAAGGGCCTCGGGCGGGCCCTGACTCCTGTCTCCTGCCCTGCAGATCTCCAGGGGCCTCTGGAAGAAGTACGGGGACAAGAGGGTGATCGACACTCCGATATCCGAGGTGAGGTTGCCCTGTCTCCGGCCCCGGCGATCCCACCGTCAGCTGCTGCTGGGTCCTTACTCCTTGGTTTCCTTCTCTTTCAGATGGGCTTCGCAGGCATCGCTGTCGGAGCTGCTATGGTTTGTACATTTGCATTCCTTTGCTTCTGGTTTTAAAAACTAAGCTGTTTTTCCGTTAAACCATGCTCATGTCTTTAAATGTATTTAACAGGCAGGGTTGAGACCAGTGTGTGAATTCATGACCTTCAACTTCTCCATGCAAGCAATTGACCAGGTTATAAACTCTGCTGCCAAGACCTGCTACATGTCCGCGGGATCCATCTCGGTTCCCATCGTGTTCCGGGGCCCCAACGGAGCGTCGGCCGGAGTGGCCGCCCAGCACTCCCAGTGCTTCGCAGCCTGGTACGGGCACTGCCCCGGGCTCAAAGTCGTCAGCCCTTGGAGTGCAGAGGACGCCAAGGGTTTGCTGAAAGCATCGATCCGGGATGACAATCCTGGTGAGCACAGGGGCAGATCGTGGCAATACCTGGCACTCGATCCTAAAGAATGTCAGTTTTCCTCTCGTGCCCCATTTAAAAGATACAAAAAAGAATTGTTAAACCTTAGAGCACTCAAGTTTGCTTTACTGCAGTTTTAGGGTGCTTACGGGGACGCAGAGAGATTTATCCTTTCCCTAACAGTCACTTGCCTTGCTCTAACAGTAGACTGATTTTGTGCTGTTGCCAGGTACGTGGTTTTAGTGCTAGTTTGGTTCCAACCAGGAAAGCTGGAAGCATTTATAGATCTATCATAAAGGGATTAAAAGGGATGAAGGTGAGTCAGGAGGTGTTCTTGCATATAGAGTACCTTAATGTAATTCATTTTTACAGGTTATGAAATTCAAAAGATAAATTTAGAATGCTGTTAGTTAAAAGCAGGGCAGTCTTTGTCTTTACTTTTCACAAACACGAATGAAAAATGGGAGACCTTTCCAAAACTGGAGATCATCCTATCATGTACTCAAAGTAAAATACCTGATCTCATTTCGGACTTGTTGTAGGCAGTTTTTCAAGTGATTCAGCATTGAAGTAAAGACTCTGATTTTTTTTATTTTTTTTTAATTGCATCTGTAAACATACTTCTCACTGCTTTGTTGCCTGGATGGGTTTAGTGTATTGAGTTGCTGCAGGACTGTTAATGGTGAGTGCAGCCCTGGGCCTGCAGACATACATGTTAATCCAAGTATGTTTTCTTCTAGTTGTGATGCTGGAAAGTGAATTACTCTATGGTGTTCCCTTTGAAATGTCTGAACAGGCACAATCAAAGGAATTTGTTATTCCAATTGGAAAAGCTAAAATAGAAAGGCCAGGTAAGCTGAGCGTGTTTGTTTCCTTATTAACTGACCTGCCTGGGGGGGAATGTTTTTTAACTTCATATATTCAGGGTACTGCTATCACATGGCACAGAAAAGTATTTCAAATGTTAAGCGTTCAAATGTTGTTTTATCCAGTAGTATGGTTTCATCTTTTGTTGCTCTTAAAGGGAACATCACCCAATTATCCAGATCTCAGCTAAAACAATACCCTTCTAAAGGATTTGTTCTGTAGTGTACAGATGAAGCAGGTGATGGCTGAAACACTTTTTTCCTGATCCTAAGTATGTAATTTTGGTCAAAAATGCAAAAAGAGATCACTGCAGTGTTTCAGCCCACTTGTTCATAATCTACTACTGACTTCTGTGAATGTTTGAAAGGGATAACCTGGTAACTGTATTAAATACCTCTTAGTTCCCTGAATTCAAGGGCAAAGTTTGTGTCAGCACAGGTCTTCCTTTCTTCCTGCTATGTCTGGGATCAGCATTTAAAACATAACTGAAACTTACAAGGGAATCCTAATGTTATCTTGAAAGGAGTGTAGGTCTAGAAAAAAGCTTTAAATCTTAAGGGGTTTTTTCAACACTTCTTTCTGTTCTAGGAACTCATGTTACATTAGTGGCACACTCCAGACCTGTTGGTCATTGTTTGGAAGCAGCTACTGTACTTGCTAAAGAAGGTGTAGAGTGTGAGGTGAGTGGGGTTTCTCTTGCTTTTCTTTCCCTGAAGTGGGGGGAAAAAATGCAGTGTCTTCTCATTCAGGTTCTGCAAAACTTCAGTATATTAACTACAAGCTGCTTATATTTATTTTCAAGTGCCTTGGCAGCCTTTCATGTTTCCGAGTTTGAAATTTTATTAAGTCTTGTCTTTAAAGTGAGAACAGATGAAAGTGCTGAAGGGCCTGTACCCAAACAGTGGTGACTGACAGGCTCAGATCAGCTCTCACTGTCTCTTTTTCCCCCCAGGTTATAAACATGCGAACCATTCGGCCAATGGATATCGAAACAGTGGAAGCCAGTGTGATGAAAACAAACCATCTCGTCACTGTAGAGGGAGGTTGGCCCCAGTTTGGAGTAGGAGCAGAAATCTGTGCCAGGATCATGGAAGGTACTGAGTTTTGCAGTGCATGTCTTGATCTCATTTCCTATGCTACATCCTGATGACTTCTTGATAAAGCCAGGCAAAGGCAGAGTTAGGGGTTACATCTGAGGAGCTGGCACCTGGCTGTCTTGCTCTAGAGATCTTTACAGGGTGGGTGCAAGAACCACAGTGCATACAGATAAGCAAGAACAACACTCTGGAATATTAGAACTACAGGAACAAAGTTGTTTAAATAGAATGAGATCCAGAAATTGAATTGAGAGAAAACCATAGTAAGATGGCAACCTGACACTGTTTTCTGTTTCAGGATCTGCCTTTAACTACCTGGATGCTCCAGCTGTGCGTGTTACTGGTGCCGATGTCCCTATGCCTTATGCAAAAATCTTAGAGGATAACTGCATACCTCAAGTGAAGGATATAGTATTTGCAGTGAAGAAAGCTTTGAATATATAAGTTGTAAATATGTGTTTTAAAGTCCTGCTTTACAAAACATTATTGGTGTTGGGCAAGTTGTATCCATAACTTCTGTTACATAAGCTACATGAACTTTTGTACAGTGGGGAAAGTATAGTGACCTCCCAAAATATTTATATCTGGGGTTACCCCCTAAGCCACACTTCATATATGCAACAATGTGGTAATGCTTGTTTGTTCAACAGTACAGTTGGGCTAGTGCTACTGTTTGTGGAGAAATCCTGTTCTAAATTCAGAGTGAAGAAAAAATCCTCCATTTTTGCTTGGCTTGTAAGTACCAGCGGAGTTGTGTCACACCAGCTGGAGCGGTGTTTGAGTGCAGAACTGCAGAGAGAAGAGCAGGCCTCCAGTGCTGCATGGCTATAGGAGCCCATGGTCACAAAGCCTATTAGAAGGGAGTGATCGGACTGGATGGGTGAAGCCCTGCCTGCCAGTGCAGCTCTGAAGAGACTGTGGCAGCCCATGGTGTGGCTTAAGAGGGAGTGACTCTGTTTGGTTTGAAGAGCACTCTACACATGCAGAAAGGCTTCTGCACAAGAGCTTAAATAAAGATCCTGATCCTCTTCAGTATGTGATGGGAAACACTACCTAACTTTTACTACCTGCCACATACAGTTATAAAAAAAAAATGCATGTCCAGATGCTTGGCTTTTATGGTTCAACTTTATGTGCATTTCTTTAACTCCTTGCCTGGGCTGACAACAGCACGTTCCAACTACAGTTCTTGCAGTGCAAAATGAGTTCCTTTATTCAGCTGCACTGAGCCTGAGTCTGAAGCAGCAGTTGCGTAGATTGTGTGTGAAGAGCTGTGGAGCAGTCACAGCAGCCTTTTGGCAGATCACCACATCCCAGGGTTTGGCTGAGGGATAGTCCTGCCAGGCAGGGATGTTCTGCCTGGCTTCTCTCAGCAGCTTCTGGTACAGAGGGAAAGCTGCCTTGAGGAGCCTGTGCAGCAGGGCCTGCTCTGCACTCCGGGTGTGGTGGCTTCCCAATGAACAGGTGGAGAGGACATACCTCTGTAAACAGCCAGAAGAGCTCGGGTCCTGTTTCAGGGAAGGGCCAGGAATACCTTTCGGGGTATTCTCCTTTTAGCAGAGGTGCTCTTAGGTTCTTAGGAAGTGTGGCTTGCAGGTGCCAATCCCAGCTGAACATACCCAACACACGCTGCTGAAGGAATTCCATTAACATTTTAATAAAAATGACTGAATATCACAGGTTACATGAAACTTTGTACAGACATTCTCTGCATAGTAACAAACACTGATGTACTTGAATTTAAAAAAATGGATTATCTATAATCCTTTAAAGTGCAATTTGTTTAAGGTTTTAAATCAAAACGAATCTTTCAATAAAGTTTAAACTGTAGAATTAACTTGAAGTAACTTTGCATTTAACTAAATCAAGAATAACATCCCAGTGCCATATTAACTCCCATTTCAACTGTTTCTTCATTTAAAAACACTTTCCCCTAGAGTTGATGGTAGGATGTCCATTTAAACAAGCTTAATGAGACAGCATTTTAACTCCACCAGCAAATATGGTGGAAATAAGATTTAATTCTCCAGTTCCCTCCCCTGTGCCGTATATTAAGGGTTGGAGGAGTTGGATTATCTAAAACAAAACTTGTTGATTCAATGCAGCAAGAATTATGATATGTTACAAGTGCATGAAAAGAGTTCAAAAACTGAGCAGACTAAAACTACATCCCTGTAATTTGAAAAAAGGGGTGGAATAGAGCTAGGAAAAAATGCATTAATTCACCATCATCATGGTCATTCCTATTTTCAGATTTGTATTCAGCTATATAGAAGCTGCTGTACCCCTGCAACTGTAGCCAGAGAACACAGTTCTTGAAACCCAGTAAAGAATGGAGTACTTATCAGCATGGCAAGGCAATGTGGGCAGGGCAGTGCTGCTGCTCCAGGAGAGCTAAAATCGGGGAGAACGGAGCTCCAGCGCCATCAGTGCTGGTGGATCAGGTTGCTGGTCAGGAGGGTCAGCACAGGAGGGGGAGAGGGAATTCAATCCTGGAGTGAGCAGTGGCCTCAGCTGATCCTGGGAGCACTGTAGTCACAGGTCTGTGTTTTCTTCAGAGTTCCTTTCTGAAAGTTTTGGATGGAGCTGAGCAAGGCTCCCCGGCTGGCACTGATGGGCGGCGGTGTTGGCACGTCTGTACTCGGGGGAGGAGCTGCTGGTGGCAGGGGCGGCGGAGGTGGTGCTGGGGGTATGGAGGATGCTCCTGTTGAGCCAGGGAGAGAAGATGCAGTTTGATTATGCCAGGGATGTCCTGCCACAGAGGACTGTGGCTGCTTGGCTGGACTTCAGCCCTGCACTAGTCACGTCATCCCTTAAATGCCAGTGGAGTGTGAAGAACAGAACAGATGGAAAATGCCAAAGTGATCAAATCCCTCTATCTGCAGGTGAGTCATGTCATCTGAGACACCTCTGAAATGAAGCCTGAAGGGCCTCAGTACTCAGGGATTCAAAACATGACTCAAATGTGATCTTCTGAAGGAAATGGAGATCACTTAATGGGACTTCCCAGCTCTTGTTTGTCCCAGGTAAAGCAGTTTGCTTTTTGGGACATGAACAGTAACAAAGACTGGAAGGAAATTTTGCTACCTGTTCTTATTTTACTTAACTCACTTTACATTCTTGGAAGGACCACATCACTATTACTTGTGATGACCATTTTGCTTAGTCAGATTATACTCAATTTTTAAAGTACTAACTGCAGATAGAGTTTTCTGGAAGTGTTTTATACTTCCACAGTGGACTTCCTTCAAACACATTGTAACAAATGCTTGTTTGACAAAGTGGAGGAACCACAATACTGTCACACACATCGCTTGACTGCCTCTCCTGTTGCCACCTTTGCACTCTGGCCCTTGTTCTCTATCCCAGTCACATCCACTTTGTACTTCTCATCATTCCTCACCCTCCACATCCTGATTCCCTGGGAAGCCAGAGCCCACAGCAGTGCATGTGGGAGCTAGTCCTGCAGTGAGGGCCTGCATGGAGGTGCTTCCTGGCTGTTCAGATCCAGGCAGGTGGCCAGACAGCTCTGCCAGACACCCTGGTGTTGTGCAGCTCTGCTGCTGCACATTGCACCATCATTTCTATATAAGCATAGTAATAAAATAATAGGCCTATCTTGTTTCATATATTCTGGAAGGAGTAGGGGCATAATGATTAGTATCTTAGAACTGTTCAGCAGTGAATTTTAACTCCATCATCTAGATCAGGAGTTGTTCCACATGAAGACTTGAGAGACAAATGGCACCTATAACACTTGCAGCTCTAACCTAAAAAGAGGAATATATTGGTAAGTGGCAAGAACAAGGATACTGGACAAAGCAAAACAATGTGAGAGCAACCAAGAGACTGGTTACTGAAGTAGAACTGCTTGCTATGAAGTGAGAAAATACCAAGCAGTTAAAAGGACATTATGCCACAGAGACTTAGGAGGTATTTGATGAAGGATAAAACTCAACTACAGAAAAAAAGCAGACAAAAGTTCCCTGTGCTCCATTTCTCTCAGCTCCTCACTAACACTTGTTCTTAGGCTAACAAGTAACAGTAAAAACATAACTGCTGTTATTAAGCAGTTTTACTAGATGAAAGACATAACTCAAAGCTCCCTCAGTTTCTATTTGTACCAGTCTTTGAAGAGCGACTTCTCCCATATGGGAGCAAGCTCAAAATGCAGAATATTAACACAAAACATCCAATTTTGCCAGTGTACATTAATATGTACTGTGATTGTAGCACTTGCAGCTCTTCAGGAGAAATTCTCATTGGCATGAAAGCCTTTTGTGAAAACAGGAAGTACATACTGAGCTCATCTTCACTCTCTTCCCTTCCAGAGCAAATACTCAAGTCCTAATAGAAATACCAGAGATCAACTGAAACAATTTAATGTTCCTGTTGCTTGTGGATCTCTGAAGTAATCAAAACATAACACAACGGCTGCACAAACTGGAATAATTGCATACTGGGGCCTTCTAAATTACCTGGATTTGCTTTTTACACTTGCCAAAGATGTAAGTCAGTTTACTATTAGAAATACTGGAGTATCATTCCCTGGGTCAAAGGCCTCTTTCTCGCATGGATGAACTACCAGGAAAGGGAAACTTGGCACTTTGCCAAAGGAAGAAAAGGCCAAGAACAGTTCAAGTAACCATTTAGTGGTTAAAGTGGTCAGAGCAGAAGCTGTAGGACTGGCATACCAACTCGTCCCCAAAAGGATCAGGTGAACTGCTGTAAGAGCACCATGAGCAGCTACTCTGAAATGCAAGAACTGCAGAGAACAAAGACAAGATTTTTGTCTGAAATTGCAAGGTGTGGTTGAAGAGGCTATGCATGTAGTTGTACCAGATGTGAGAGGGAATGACCACAAAAACAGCGGCCAGGACTCTGAGGGAATACAAATACAACAGTAACACATGCAGTGGAAGGAGGCACACATTTGATGGAGAGGGGGGTGGGGGGAAAGACAAAATGCTTGGATCACTATTATTAGGCCAAGATTCCATGTGTTATCTTCAAATTTTGATGTGCTTATTTTACAAGGGGGCATAGAAAAGACAGGGAAGTAGGAGGAGAGGTCACTTTCCTTCCTGGAAAATTGTTAAATTCCTCAAGACTCACTGTTATTGAAATTTTGATGCTGACATCATCATGCAGTTAAACTCCTGTGAGACTGGCAAGAGACAACGATACTCTTATACCTGAGCTCTGCCTTAAAACATGAATATACACAGGGTTCAGAATGGTATCTGATTAGCCGTGAGCATTCATATTGAACCTGGTAATTAAGAGCAAGATTCCAAAAATCTTCATTCATTTCAGTTAGTCGATCCAAACCAAGCTGTCCTTCCTTCGTTGACATGAGCGGTGCAAAAGACATCTTAATTCATACGCATGTAGTCATATGCAGTTACATCTACAGATTAAACTGTTCTACCCAACAGTGAAATATTTTCCTGTATTTACTAAAAAAAACACTCGAGACAAGTGCTCAGTTATCACTAGGCCTTTGCAATACACATGTTGGAAGACATTGCCTGCAAACACACATTCTACTCATTCATGCAGGTGTAAGAATAAAACACTCAAACAAGAACTTACCAAGGGTTTTTACAGGGACATTTTTGTTAAAAGAGTGTGTTAAAAGGAATAGGAAGTAAATCAGATGCTGTAAACTTGATGCCTGAATTGAAACAAAAACTTAATTATGAATTTAAAGTGACAGTAATTGTGCAAATAGCATTAAAAACTTGGCTGAGAATGGGATGCGAACAAAGAAAATCATTTTAGTGGGTTTTTAAAGATGCTGTATTTCATTTAAATAATCTGTAGGAATGTTCAGATCTTTTTCTTCTATTCCCTCCCAATACTACGCAAGTTCAAGATTTGCATCCAACTTTCCCATTCAGAAACAGAGCATCTTTAAAGAGAGAAATCAGCGTTAGCTTACTTTTCCGAAAATTCACGTTCAAAATGATGCATGCTCTATTGAAGACAGCAGAGAAAGAGAGAGGACACAAGTTAATCATCCGGTTCTCGTGTCAAAGTAAGAAAAACAGATACTGTTAGCTGAAAAGTTAGTACAAAAGTCAATACATTCTTATTCACTGACAAATACGAGGACAGTGGATTGACTGACTATTCCATATACATTTACACTGCTTTGTCCAATTCTGAATAATGAAGCACTGTTTTCCATGCTCTAAGCATTATTATATTTGATCAACAAACACAGCACACATGCTTTCAGTTGTACATGCCATAATTGAAGCTTTAGAGGATTAAAGCATTTAGAGAGATTTAGCAAGAAATCTGCAGGAAGATTAGCCACAAAAGACGAAATCCAGTTCAAGGAACACTTCCTCCTGTATTAACACCTGTATTTACACTTATGGGTCAGAGACACTCAGGAAAAGCACTTCCTAAAGCATTCAAATTGTCTTACAGAAAGGTGAAGGGCAGGCAAGATGCACCATATGGGTGCCAATGAAACATATGTTGAACTGAAGGATTCAGAATAACTGGCACAGAAAAAGATTGTTAAGTACAACTCTTTCACTTTATTCCTGCAGGGAAGGCCAGGAAAGCAAAAGTCACACCCTACAAACTTTTCTCTGCTCTAAAACATCTTGCTGGTATTTTATGGCCTTATTGGATTTAGAGGAGATTCAGTAAAGTTTTAAATAACCCATATCACAGCGTTCTGCATCCTGTCTGATCCTAGCCACAGCTCATATCCACAAAGAAAACAAACAAATTCTCAAGGAAGCAACTGTGAAGAAAAAAAGAACCAGACCTTCAAGGGAGAATGTCAGAAACACAGGATGTTACATTAGAATCACTTTCCATAATCTAAACTATGTACCTTAAAGATGTTATTTAGCCAAGTATGTGCAACACCACCAGCCCAAAACATTCTCATCAATGAGAGCAGCCCATGAGAGTCGACATTTCCAGTGGACACCCTTCCCCTCAAAGCAGGCCATGCACTCACTCCTACAGCTGCAGCTGCCATTACAGAGACAGTGAAAGCCAACCATCAGTTTATTTCTTAGTCTGTTTTCCATCATTTACCAAGCACCCTGCTGCAAGCCAAGTCTCCCAAGGCTTGTTCTCAACATGTGAGAAACCCCCGACCAAGGTTCCTTCCCCAGGACACGTCAGCCTGGAGCCTGTTCCCCTCTGGTCAGTGTCTCTGGCTCTGCACAGACCCACACACCACATTGATTTGGCTGGTTACAGCCCAGCACAAAGGCAAGAGCTTCTGTTGGATGCACTTTTCCACATCAGCCTTTATTTTACCATGGCATCACATCACCAGGATGCCCTGATTCTAACATAACCACCACCAAAACAGACAGACTGAAATCCTCAATACCCTTTGGAGAATCATCTCACCACACTGATACCCACAATTTTTGTTTTGATGTAAACACCCTTAGTAAGTACAAGGAAACTGGAAGAGAGAGAAACAAGCTATAAATGCATCACTTGTCACAAACAAAGTCCTACCATGGGGCCAGTGGGTCTTTCATTGAGTCTGTAATAGCATACCTGCTGAGAACAGCTAAAACTCCAACACTGCTGGTGAAAAAAACTTAGCACACTAGCTATCGCTTAGAACTAACACCTGAAATTTCTTCTATGAACTCTACTCACAAAAGTATTCCTGAAAATGTGGCACTTGGCTTTACACCTCATAAACAGCACCCAAGCCATGAGCTCACTAAAGCCCTTTCCCATGAATGCAGGTAGGGCCACATGCAGTGTCAGACGGGCTGATCACCACAGGTCAACAGGAGCACACTGTCAGCAGGGTGAACAGCACTCTGTGACAATATGGTTTGAACAACAGAGACAACTTTTGAGCCCAAATTTGAGCCATTTGAGTCACATAAACATAAACTCACATCACACACTTAAAATTTGAAAAAGCTTCCAACGGAGTTCCGACAGGTCCAACTTATAACTAAAAGGCAGTTTTATTGAACAAAAAAAAAATTTCTAAATATCTGACCATTTTGGAGGCACAAGGTTTTCTTTTGCGTTTTCAGCTACTTCCTTATCAAAACACACAGAACTTGCAACAAACGCTCCAGCTAACAGTTCGTGTGTCCTGAGAGCAGCACTGTTACTGTGCAACACAACAGTAATTATCTTGTTTAGGCTAATTGGGAGAAGTTAGTTCCTAAAATACACGTTTCTTATATGCTCACCTAGAAGAAGAAATTACTAATTTGAATTTCAGCATGACTGATTTGAATTACATCACACAGACTGCAGTGTCCTTTGCAAGATCATCCACAGCAAACAAAAATCTGATTGCATGACTTTAGTTAGTGAGTTGTGCAGTGTAGGGATTTCCTGGGACTAGAAATCCTATGGCACAAGTCACCATAACAAACGGCAATGCCATCGACTGCTTCCCCTCTAGAAATGTATTCTGTTAACACCTTCTGCTGTCAATGTTTGCCAGTGCTCCTCTTTCAGCCTAAAGCCTGAAGCACATCCACTACTGCTCAATACTCAGATTTGTAATCAAACTCCAGAGCACTTCCACTGCACACTCCAGCAGATTCTTCATTACTTTGCACCACCTGTCCTCAATATTAGCAAAACTGCCTGCACAGCTACCCAGCAAACTGAAAAGCAGAACTGGCCAAAAATAATAAAGAGATTATTTTTAACCCAAATCAGTCTCTGATTTGTTTCTACCAGCTCTACTGGGTTGTCAATGGGCGGAACTGGGATTTACACAGCCTAAGTCACTGAATTTGTCACACCTACAATTCCTGAAAATACATCGCAGCAGTACAGGAGTAAAGAGACAATACATGAGGCATGAACAAGCAGTATTTCAGGGTCAACAGACCATTAACACCAGAACAAATGCATACTGCAACATGAGGCCCAAAAACCATCTGGAAAATAGCAATGTTGATAGACCTGGAATAATAGAGACTTTGAAGCAAGAACTTACACTCTATGGATAAATCATATCATGTATATCTTAAAAAAGGTTATTAAATGAAAAAAACTATTAAAAGGTTCTCTACGGCCCTGCAAAGAGAGCACATGCCCACACTCAGGCTGACACAAGATAACTGTCATCTCCGTGTTCCATCCTTGAAAACCACCATCCCTTAGTCATCCTTGGAAATAACACCCACCACCGAGGAGCAAAGGGGAATAAAAAAACCCAAAAACATAAAATAATGACTCTTGAACTTACCTGCTGTAGAGGGCGGAGTGGGAGATGATGGAGATGTTAAGGGGGAACTCGCCCCAGAGCCTGCTAAATAAAACAACAGTCTAGTAACTACAGCTGTGACACTGCAATTCAACAGTCACACAAGACAGATTGTTGGAAACTTTATTGACTGAAGATCCAATCCTGCTTCCACTGAAATTGTGGGAAAGATTCCCATTCATAGGAACAGTGCCACTTGGACCCAATCTGAACAGAGAAGCTTTACAGTACAGAGTATCAGAGGACCTCCAAACAAATAGGAAGTGCACTTAACAGCATTCCTCTATGGGAAACACTCCTTTTCTGCTACTTAGGCAGTTTTATTTCAGTGTCCAAATTCTGTTCTCCTTAAGGGTTGTGCCGCTGCATGGATGGCATCCCATCTCTCCTAAGAGACGATTTTCAGTCAGTTGCTGTACTCCAAGTTATTCTGATATCTCCCTACTCCACAATAAGCTGCTTTTGGACACATTTTAGCCAAGCAAGTCAACTCTGTTATCGGTTCCACAGTACCAACCATACTTTTTAACTAAATGAAGACCTGTCAAAGGCTCTGTTGTTTTGGAATTTGGCACTGAAGCAGCAATTAAACAAATAATTTTCTCATTCATCTTAACACCTTACTATGTAATACAGATCACCAGAGAGTCTCCCTGAAGACTGTATTCTTAAATGGCCCAAATAATGAATGTTGTTACTGAACTCAAACATAAAACAGAATGAAGAGACTGATTGGTTTGGGATGGCTTTGGAGTTTTTGGGGGGGCTTTTTTGAGGAATGGGGCACAGAAAAGAGGAAACGTAACTTTAAATTAAGCCGCTGAAAATCTAACATTGACAACATTTTTAAGCCCTCAGTTTATCTACTACCAAAGTAGTGGTATCAGGCATTTATAGTCCAATACCAACATGTAAACTTATGGTAATCCCAGATCTTTTCAAATAGAAAGTGACAGTAACAACAAAAAAATTAACACAGCTGTGTAGAAACAAACTTTTCTCTCTGTAGTTACCTGAGTTATTTGAGTTGCTGTATTTTGCTGAGTGTTCTTCCCCACTTTCATAGGCAGAACGTTTTGACTTCTTTAAAAGGAAGTAGAGGAAATAAAAGATGGGAATGAATAATCACTTTCTATGATAAGGACTGAACTGACAAACAGATTTATAAGAACCATCTCCTGTATCACACAAGGTTTATCAATGCCCAACATCCCTCTCCCCATACCACACATATGTTGACAAGGTGACAAGAGCAGTGAGGCTGTGTTCAAGTATCTCCAGGCAGGCACCAAGGCAATTCCAGTGCCCCCTGTCCACAAGGGAAAGGCAGAAAACTGACCCACCAGAAAGAAAGAGCAACGCAGACAGTGCTCCAGGAGCAGACTGAAACAGGCTCCAATGCCCTCCCTGGGCAGCAGCTCATCTGTATACGAACTGCTGACCAAGACTGGTTGCATACAGCAGCCTCACGCAGGTCAAAGCAATATGCAAATCAGCTACCATTGAAACTTAAACTTTTTAGTCAATCTATTGCTTAGCTACAGAAGTGAAAACAATCAAGAAGTAGTACAGGAAAACACAGGACAGAATAGAGCCACAGACCTGTGGATAAATCTGTCCATGGTAAACACTCAAAAAATATATGTCTTTTTCCATGTGAGAAAACTATTTAAAGATTGCTTACTTTTCGTGCTAAGATCTTTCTTTTCTTTTTTTCTTCTTCAGAACCATGATGAGATTGAGCTCTTGTCAGCCTTCTGTGCTGGTGAATCTTCAAAATGAAGGAAAAAATAGAGTAAGACCATGTTAATATCTCAAGTGTTTTCAAACAACACATTTGAGGTACAAGAAAACACACTGTAGTCACTTTGTTTAGTTTTCTTTTTTTCATTTTTAGTTTTTATCTTTACTGTTCCTGGTAAAGGATGGAGACTCACAATGAAGTTAAAATTATCCTTTAACTTGGGAGCCACTGCCTCTGAAGCTGCATCACTTAAAACAGTGAAATGTCAGTCAGCAGCTGTTCTACAACTCCTCATACTGCATTTTTGGGAAAGCAAATCTGTCGATGAAAGCCTTTACTACTCAAAATAACTTTTGAGTAAAAATTCACTTTCTGCATGTGAAAGTGATAAGAGGAAAAGAAATGTCTGTAGGAAATAAAGAAATGTAGAGATTACCAATTTCTGTTCTTCTGTTAATCGCTTTTCTATGCATTCCTTGGAGATTTTCAATGCCTCTTTTAGCTTAGTAGGAATCTAATACAGAATGGGGAGCAAAAACATAGCACAAAATGTTATAAAGGAAAACAAAACTTGACTGGTCAAACCTCACCAGTCATCTCATCACATTGCTCATCAAAAGCCCCAAGTTCTGGCACCATTCCTTTTTTGAATAGAAAAGAAGGCTTTAGATGTGTGTTTTTCCACTCAGATATAACAGCAAGGACAAAGAAACACCAAACCATGGAAGGGATACCCTGAAGGCAGGGACAGGTAACTATTTTGATACTCCAGTCACATCTCCAAACTGCCATGAGGCTGACAAGACACATGGCACATGTTCTAGAAGTGCCCTGGGGCAGCTCCCCAGTGGGACCAGATGTGGTTCCCGAAATGCTCCAGCACTGGAGCTGGCAGCAATGTGCTGATGGTCTCACACAGCAAAACCAGCTTCCCCAGACTTCACCATGTGTTTCCTCTCACTGCAAGGGACCCACATGACTTGGCAGCCTCTGCTCAGACAGAGCACCATCATTAGCTACACAAATGGGCTCCACGACAGCAACTGCACTTGAACATTCATGGGTCAATTGTGTCCTCCCTCTAAAGGGTGATACTACATTCCTGGGTACAATTCAGCAAAGGAATCCACATACTGATGGCAGTAGCCATAAAGGCAAATAAAGCCAGCTCTCCTCTCTATGTCAATTAATGCATAGCTATCCACATCTGGCACTTCCACAAACACCAGCAAATCAATGTTCAACTCTACCTTAAACTGTGGTTTCTCAGAGTTTGTTAGCAGGACGTCACTGAATAATCTGTAAGTGGATAAAAAAGAGGGAAAAAAGAGGAGTATTATTCCAAAGAGACAGGCAAAACCACAGCAAGAATACTACTGGTACTGTTCACTTAAACACCGCTTTTCTCTATTTGCTTCTTTGTTCTCATCCCTAGGCCACAGTTTGGGTTTTTTCCACAGGTTTTTATGTACTGCTTTTTATTTTCCAAGCACTGCTGTAATATCAGCAGCATCCAACCCTCAGAATGTAGTTGCCACTGATGGCAGAGAAAGCAAGTTTATCTGAGATATTTTGAAAGCTGCTAGAACACGTACAATTATCAAAGGCAGAGAAGGGTTCCCCCAAAAAAAGAACACCTTTTCCTTAGAAGTATATGGATTCTCTAAGTACAAAAGATTTCCAGGGACTTTATTTTCAATTTCACCTAAGCAAAATCATTGTTCTTGTTGGGAAAATTCTCTTAGCACAACTATTGGTTTAGAATGAAGAAGAAACATGCGAAAGTTCAGTGACTGAACTTAACATTTGAAAATATTGGCATTCTTGCCTGTACTCTGCAAAAGGTACCTAAAGCAAATAATGTAATATTTTTGCTCTCCGCTCTATGGTGTCAGCAGCAACCATTAATCCTCTTCCATCCAAAACAAAGACACTAGAGGGCAATGGTAGTCTGAAAATAAACTGGTTAGTCCATTTCAAGTTATCTTGTCCTGGAGAACATACTAGAAAACTGTACCAGAGAGATCACAAACCTGGCTCCAAGATAAATATTTCTGAGATCTTTTGTTGCTGTTCACTATGAAAAATTATCACAGGCTTATTCCAGGGGAAACATATTCAAGTCTAGAAATAAGTTTACTAAGGAGAATATTCCATGATAAATTTAGAAATAAAGCAAATTTTAAAATGCTTTCAAAAAAACATGACAATTCATCCTGGTTTACAGGGCTCTCTGACCCTTTCTGATGACATGTTCTTATGAAATTAAGAGAAGTCACAGTTTGTATGGCTACAATAAATAGATGTTTAAATTGCATTAATTGCTTAAAATTACATTAATTCCATTGCACATCTAAGTAGAACACTTTTGTGAAGCGTATTGGTATGAAGGGGAAGTAGTATAATATCTTACATATCAGATGCAACTGGGCATGGATTGTTTGTTCAACAGCTTTTAAGACCTGCATATTACTGTATTCACAGAGTTTTCTTACAGTATTTCTCCTCTGCTTACAGTCTTCTCTCCACCTTCCATCTCCTTGAAAAGCAGAGGAAGGGAGGAGGAGACGGAATTGAAGGCTGCAGTGACTCCCAACCAGGAAACATGAACCTGAGAGCATGTTCTAAACACACTGCAATCTGTGCATTGTGAGATCAGAATCAGATTTAGGTATTGACAGTCTGTCATTTATGAGGTCCCAACTCTGACATCTCACATTAAGAAAAAATAAAAGAACCTGCCACCAGAACTGTGGTTCCATGCTCAGTATGCTGGTGGCATGTCACAGCACAGGGACAGCCACTTTCCTGGAACTGCTGTGTCCCAGCTGCAGGCAGTGTGGCACCGCAGGCAGGTGTGATCTCAGCCACACACTGACAGTGCTCCCCTGCTGCATCCCAGCCTTGCTCCATGCCAGCCCTCACCCCTTCACTGCACCCTGGGAAGACAGCCTGTAAGGAAATTTAGTCTGTCTATGCTTCAGAGAATCCCTAAGCCAACCCTGCATGATACCAGACAGAACTTCCAGTATAACATTTCATACTCAGAGCAAGTCTAAACATCACTGCTGAGCAAATCAAGGGATCTGTTTCACCAGTTATAAGTAAACTGCTAGCAAAATCCACTGAAGTAGGTTTGAAGAGGACATGCAAAAAGACATTCTAAATCCTTTAAATCAATCTGTACATGATCTTAATCATGGCTGCATTACTTTAATAGCTAGATTAACTTAAACCATGCTAAATAAAGTGCATTCATAACAGCTCCAACACACCAAGAGACAAAGAAATGTAAAATGCACATTTACCATGTTCACAAGGGATGGGTTCTATAAAGCCTATCAATTTTAAAGCTTCATTTGAGACAAATCCCTCAGAACAAGGAGCAAACCCTTCTAAAAAGAAAGAAGAGCAAAAAGGTTCTTCCAGCTGAAATAATTAAAAACATTGCTATGAGTGTAAAACAAGTAGAGCAGGACTTACGGCATCTGTAAGAGCCGTGAGACAGTTGGCATGCCATTCTTCATGGCTTCACAGGTCAGAATGGACTCCAACACTGACACTACCAAAGAAAGAATAAGAATGAACACATTTTTGCACAGCAGGATAGCAAATTACTTAGAATGAACGTCTGGCACTGCTGTGTGATGGTCCCCTAAGTATTGCATCAACCAAGCAGTGATGATGCTCTATGGCATGTGGTTTTTATTATAGTTTTACTATTACACATACAAACTTTTCAAGAATGTTAGACACGAGGCAAGGGAACCCAGACATCTCATTACTTACTAAACCCTGTTGTATTACTCAGCTAATAATAAAAAAGTTTTATTTATACACTACATATATTTCATGAATAATACATATTCCCTTTGACCAAATTACTGATTCTTTCCAGTCACAGGCTGCAAAGATCTCAAGTTGATATTTCACAGCACTTTATCTTAGGTAAAAGCTAGGAGTGCACTCAGGAAGCTGTGACTAAGATGTTCTCCACTGCATACTAACCAACAAACACTGAGGGTGCAGGGGGGAAGCTCTCTACTGGAATTGTGTCTGGAGGTCTTCCATATGTCATTTCATACAGTAAGTGTCCAAAGCAATGTACATCAACACCTTCTAAAGTCTGTGGAGGAACAAAAAAAACAAAGCCACAACTTGTTAGTTTTTTACAACTGGCTAACCCGTTGCAGAATCTTGCATGTGAAGATAGAAAAGAGGAAGCATTAAGACAGTTCTTAACCACAACCATTTCCCTGCATAACTGTAGCTCAAATGAAATCTTCACACCTCAAGCTAAAGCAGCCACCACTGTCTTCCAGTATGCAATGATACAAATGGGATAGCACTATAGTCAAGTTGTGTAAAAATGTGTGAAGTTTAGAGAGCCATACATCTATAGAAATCCCAACCAAGTCCATTTTCCAAACAGCATAGAATGAGCTTCATAATATGACCTGCTGCCACTTTACAGGGAGGTAGATAAAAAGACAGAAAAAAGTGCATACCAAACAAACCTATGAGAGCCTCTTTTGCTCCTCCCTAGGTTTGTGCAAGCTGTACATACATGCTAAGCTCCCAGACAGCATATTTCCAAGATTTCTGAATCGTGTTTAAACAGAAAAGGCTCCTCTTACTGGAAGAGGCTCAGAGCTTTGATGGTACTAGCAGATTTGGGCTAACCATGAACTTTTGATCATTTCTTTGACAACACGGTAGAACTTGTTTAGCAAGGTCAGCAAGCAGCTATCTCGTGATGCTGTACGGAATTTATTACAATGAGAGCCTGGAGGCAGGGCAAGATGCTGCTGTATTGCTGCAACAGGGCAAATTTGTTTTCATACTTTTGCAGGAAGATAATATTTTGCTTTGCAAGCCTGCAGTTAACAGACACCCTTCAAACAAATAAAAACCAGCTTTGAATAGCTAGACATCTGCAAGCATCTCCTCAATTTTCACAGTATCCACCAAAGACAAGGCTGATTAATGCTCCCAGCTCAGCAAAAGTAATAAGCTGTGCTCACTGGACAGACATACAAGTGAAAAAGTGTGGTAGACAATAAGCACATTCCTATAAAATACAAAGACCAGCGTGGAAAGAGATCTTAAAACAACTGCACTTTACCTCTATTTGTGCCAGCACAGTTGCCACAAAAACACTCACCTGCACTCCCCTTTTACCTGCTTACCTTTGGCCTCAGCCTCACTCCAGTGTGCTGCAACAAAACTGCTGTGCAGCCAGGCAGTGATTTGGAGGAAGCAGAAAAGGGATTTGATGGAGAAAAGCTCATATTAAAAAAAAAGGGCTTGAGAGAGGGTTTTTTTCATTCTACTCAGTTCTCCACAACTACAGGTTGAGGATAAAGAGATGCATAAGACTCAGCTCAATTAATTGTCTGAATCTTACATTAATTTTCCGAAACTGTGAAAAGTATGATCGATAAAATGATGGAAGTCCCAACAAGGAATTTTCTAGATCCAGTAACTTGCAGGTATCCCCATCCAACATCACATTGGCAGAGTGAAGATGGCCATAAGGAAATCCTTTCTCATGCAAGAATTTTAATACCTGAAAAAAATCCAATACAGAAGCAGTGTCACAAGCTGCTCTGATGATCTCAAGGTCACAAGATCACCACTGTAAATCCTCCAATACTACAACAGATACATAATAAATTAGGCCCCTATTTGGAATGCTTGCTCAACTTGATTTTCAACATCATCTTTGTCTGACTATTCATTTCCATTTCACTGGTAACACGTCTCACAAAACAAACATTTGATGCTGATCCTCACAGCAGGCTTATGGAAACCTCCAAAAGAGATCTGCAAACTAAAATTCACAATTGAATATAATAGTTTGAATAAAACAATTTTAAAAACACACGAATGACCATGAATTTATGACACAAGTTCTACAGGCTATGAGTTACTTCTTTCCCTTCTTATGCAAGGAAAAAACTACAATATCACCTCTCTCCCACTTAAGCTCTACACACACCAACTGGGGGGGGTTTGTTATAAATGGTCTCACATATATATATATCTAAATTCAGCTCCCAGCAGCTAATCTCAATTCACATTTAGCCCTGAAGTCTGTTGCTGAAATAAAGCTTGTGAGCTCAAAAGTGTGTCTCCTTTTCTAGTTAAACCAGTTGGCCTCAAACAAAAAATCTTAAAAGCTGGTAAATAAAGCAAGGAAATAAAGTACCTCTAATATTTGCCTTCCATATGTTTTTATTTGCTGAAGCTCAAGACCTTGAATTTTTTTAGGATTGCAATACTTCTTCAGGAATGGGTCTTTTGGCTTTGCCTTTAAAAGAAACACACATATCAAGTATCATGCCCAGAAAATTCAGTATTTGTCTTAGTTTGCTCAGCAATAGATGGCAAACGCTTTGATAAAAGACATACTATGGTTATTCCAGCAAACATTCTGCCATTTGAGTTGGGGGGGGCAGTAGACATTACCTTATAAATAAGGTCCTTTAGTGTCCCTTTTTCACTGAATGGTCTAATAACCAACGCTGAAGATTCATTGGCAGTCGCAAATGTGATTTTGTAAATATAGGGATGCTACCAAAAGAAGAAACTGTAGGTAAATTTTAGATGACTAATTCTGTAATTCATTTGTGTTCAAGTCACGAGTAAGAAAAGATCTGCCTGAATTGTATATTGAAAGTAATAAATTGGATTCTGTCAGTTATTCTGTCTTAAACTTCAGTAAATGCAAAGAAAACTTCATAAAGACTTTATTCAATTAGCACATAAATTAAAAAAATAAAATCCACTTTTTTTTTTTAACAAAACAGACTGGCAGTATAGACAAATGAAGAATCCCACATCTATTCATAAGCAGTTTTACTGCAGGTTTAAGTCATGCTAAGCTAATAAATTCATTCCCAATCTTATACAACTATGGCACACAAGGAAACTCAGCTTTAATAGCTGTCATAACAGTTTTGGGTCTTCAGAAGTTATTATAACAATTTTGCAAAACCAAATGAAAGAGCACAGCTGGAAATAAATTACCCATACAACACATACACCAACTGCAGTTGCTAGTTAGAAGAAGACCCCTTGTTAATATCTTATTTTAATAAATCAGTTCAGCCTGGTTTTCAGCCTCTCCAGTTGTGGGCAACTGCTGAGATTCAGGACTACACAGAGATTTATCAGTTTAAATACCATCCTTTTCAGCCAGTCTCTCACATGCTTAACATCCTTAACTCCTTTTGGAGTCAAATGCCAGTTTTTCAGGCATAGATGCCTATTGGATTTATAGCATGGCACTGCACAGGAGCTTAAATTGTAGACCCTCCATTGTACCTCTAAGATACTCCTACTTTAAATTCACACAACTAAAAAGATATCAACATTCCTTCATCCACTGCTGCCTGAGAATATCCCCAACACATGAGCTAGCAATTACACCTAGACAGCACTGTCCTAACAGCCTGAAACTGTTGAGGAGCTGAAATAAAAGCAGATGATCTCACAGTACTGCACAAGAAGAAAAAAATTAAATTAACCACAACAATGAATCTCCTGTAATGATCCTGCAGGATTATTATTTGTGCTGAGAACATGTTGTCTCATATTACATGGGAAATGTAATGAAAAGGTTTTCAAACCTTTAAATGAAAGCAACTCTAAAATTACAAACTGTGTACTAGGCTACATGTGCTTTTGCAAGATCGATCCTTGACATGCACTTCTGTGCACAATTTAAAAGTCTTCAAGTAATACTCACAGAACAGGAAGAAAGAAGTTTCACAGCATACTGTAAGTCTTTGTCAGACAAGTATTTATCAGGGCCAAGATCAGCCTGGAAATAAATAGGAAAAGAATGGCATTATAACAGATGTTGCATTCCATAAAGAAAATGTGATCTGTATTCTACCCTGGCAAATTGAGACAGATGTTTGAAGGTATATTTTGAAGAGCAAGCAAGGAAATTACACATACAGAATGAAACCTGAAGAGGCTGAATAAGGCCATGGTTTCACAATAAAAAATGTCTGACCATAAATAAATATTACTGCCTCTTTCCTCCCCCAGATCTGGCATGCATTACTACCACTGGATGAACTCTGCCAACCCCAAACTGGAGGACTGTGTGCATTGTGAACTGATAACGCACCTTCTTCCTCTGCAGCAAGAAAAACTTCCCTCCTACTGCAGGCTTTAGGGATCTCTGCTCTCAGTGAAGTCTCACAAAGAGCGCTGCTCACACAATTAACAGGACAGCACATTTTAGCACAGGGGTAAAAGCAAGTGTTGTTAAAGGATCAGGCCATGCCTCCCTCACTAATTAGTTTATCAGTACAACTAAAGATCTGAATAAGAAAATCCACTACTTTAAAAAGCATCATCTTGTTATTTTTCAGTGAGGACATTCGTATATGGTCAACAGCCACATCATTACAACTGAAGAATACTGAGATGCAGGATTGGGAACAAATGACCTGGCACAGAAACTTGCAAACTGGACTTGCCAGCAAGGGAAAGACACACAAGAAGTTCCCACACCACACATCCACCGAAGGGCTTTCAAGGCTCTCTCAAAGACTGAGCTCTTCAGTCTAACTCCCTGTCACTCACACATGGTAGTCAAAATCTTGAGTGAAACTGAGAAAGACTTGAGTTTGAGATGAAAGCATATATACCCAGCTTAACACTAGCCGTTCCTTTGGTTGATTCTTTATCTTCATTAAGAAATATTTCTTACGTATTCGCCAACCTACAAAAAAAAAAAAAAGGAGTCAGCAGCAGCTTTAATTAAACACTATTAAATCACAGCTTACAGGCAGGACAAGGTCTGTAAGCAAAGACTTAAGACTGGAATCTTAGACTTAAGATTAGAACCTTAGCACAACTTGTAGTTGGGAAAAAAATCAGACAAGTTTCATGCACACATGCTCTTCTTACCAATATCTTTTAATGGTTCTACCACCTCCCACTTTGGCTCTGATCGGAAGAACATTGAAACATGCTGTAAGGCAATTTCTGGAAAGAAAAATGACAAGGGAGGAAAAAGTAAAAATGCATTTTAAAATGTGTTAAAGAGACTGTATAAAGTAAGGTTCAATGACAGAAGGAAGCCTGCAGGAGCTCAGACTAAAAGTCAGCAAAATCACTTCAAAAGGAAATCAGATAAAAACACAGTTAGAGGGCATTTGCATTTTTAACCTGCTAACTCAAATCCAGAGAGAAAACAGAGAAGGCACTGCTTGGAAAACTTAGCTTAACAGTCTGCATTCTATCTGTACTAGATCTACATTTCCAAGTCTAACTCCAATGCTCACAGCTCAGATTTCCCACACTAAGTGTACACAGAATTAGATCATGAAATGTTTCTGCTATATCTGTAAAAGTGCTAACTTTTATCTCTTTAATGTTCATCTATGTTGCTATTCCTATATGTAAATTATGTACACTAATCAGTTCTGTTTTACCATGTGTTATTCTGCCCTTTTCTATGCAGACAAAGGTATTTGGCCAACCACCATGAGCCTACATACATCTGGGGGCTGAAGGGAGGACACCCATCTTGTTAGTGAATTCTCCCACAGCTGGGAACACAACTGGTTTATTCATGAAGTGACTTGAGGGGAAATCTTAATGAGAAGTGGGGACTGCAGGGGGAGAAAGGGAATCATGCCAACAAGGAATTTTCTCTAACACGAAGTTTCTATGCTTATCTTGGCATAGAAACACAGCAAAAAGGTAAGGATGTGCTGATCTCTGCACTGTCTCTTCTCTCTATAAAAATATGCTAGAAAAAAAAAGTGCAATAAATATCATCTCACCCCTCCAGTATTTAAAAAACTGCAAACTGATGGTGTCTCTAAAGACCATAGGCAATGATATCTGTGCTACTAACTTCCCAGCAACTTGCAGGAAACAGTCTTGATGGAAGTTCTCAGAATTAACACAGAAGTCAGTGTCTCCCAGAGGATTTAAACTGCTTGCTCAGCATTAGCCAGACAATCTGCATCCTTAAAGAGTTACTAAGAATTTACAACTCGTGCACAGCTTATCATAAACATCCAGGAAATGTTCTTTGCACTTTGAAGCTGAAGACACCAGAATGTCACACAAAGGGAGAGAAAAAAGACAAGTGAAAAGGAAGTAGTCAGTTCCTGCTTCAGTAGACTCTGCTTTTATGAAAACAAGCTTTGCATTTTACAAATAGTTGGTTTGCCCCTGAACTAAATCTGTGGAGTAGGCTTGATCACTAAGAGGAAGTTTTTTTTCAGTCTGTAAGACAAATATTTAATGATTTCCTATCACTGAAACTGAAGTAAGAAAAATTCAAAGAAGAAACATTTAGTACTGAAGAAACTGATCACCAGGCTACCACTTTAAGGAATGCAGTGACTTTCCAGTATTTGTGGGAAGAGTGTGTCTGACTTATTCAAGCCTTGAAAAAGTACTAAACCTAGCTCAAACAATTAGTTCTAGAAGTCTCACACCCTAAAACAATAGTAGGAGCTGGACAAATGACCACAATTGCTCCTGTTGGAAAATTCAGTGTTCAGAGACCAGCTAAACTTAACTCCACTTTACACTCTGACAGACAAATGATTTCTCAATACCAGCTCTCTCCATTTATCATGAATTGGGAAAGAGATGCCACTCTCGCCAACCCCCCTGCTCCGAGTTCTGCTTATACAGATCTCAACCCTCTGTGAAATAATTCAAATATTTAGATGTAACAGTCCATGCACAGAGCTGGAGAAGCATTATCATAAATAATCACATGCACAGTATCATAATTTTGAAGGTTGTTCTCCCCATATTTTAGTGTAGATCCTTGCAAGCATTCATGGAAGATACACACACACATCTTAAAGTCAAACTGTAATGGAGCTTTGTATTTCCTACTTACCAGTGTAGTTTACAGAATAGCTGTTTGGGTCCAAGAATTTCTTTACCAGCTCACAGTTAGACAATATGTGATGGGTAGTAATTACATCGAGATAGGCCTGGAGTCCCTTCTGTCTTTCAGCGATGAATTCACGCTCCATATTCCCAATCAATTTTTTTGGAGGAAGAGGTAGACTTAGAGTTGAGATCTTAAAAAGAGAGGAAAAATTACTAGCCTTGCTCTCAAATGCCTCAGGGATATAAACTGGCAACCCAGAAAGTAAAAGACTCCTAACAGCAAGCTAACTACTGGATAACTCTTTTTATACTGTGTATATACAAGCTTTTATATTTTTCCTAAGTACTATTATCAGAGTCAGATGACAGCTCACATCCCGCTGTGAAGAGATTAGTAAGTGGAACAACACTGAAAATACAAGGAGATAAATTTTTGCTAGTGAGTCATACATTTAACATCACTACACAAAACTTTCAGATACTAAGTGGCTACAATTTTCAGCCAGACCCTTTCTGTGACAGCAGAAAAACTATTCACATCTTACCATTTTCTCTGTGTAAGATTTATGCTTTATTATTCCATGAAGTGCAGATTAATAACTCTCCTTGGCCTCTCTGCCTTTGTAGGTAATTTAAAGCCCTTTCTGTCAGTATTTTAAATCTGTAATTTCAAATATGGTGCAACTTTTCCATTTCCTGTTTGGAATTTGCTACTGTACACTTTTTAAACTTCTACACATTTTTCAACCCAGAGATAGCTGCAATCTACCAGTGGATGTGTAGTAATTGTTTTATGCTGACATGAGTGATCCAAAACTTCAGAAAAAAAACAGAGAAATCCTTCAAAATAGGACAATGAAAAAATGTACAGATATCCAAAGCCTTATGTAAGTCAGATCAAAGAGATCATCCTCTGTGTTTATAGTCAATTACATCATGTGAATTGCCAGAATACATTTTTCATTTTGTTAACACATTGCTGTCCTGCAGATCAAAGCACCTGCCTTGGGTAAGCTGAATCTCCATGGGAGTTATCTTTAAGAATTGTGTGTTGCAGGAATCAATTACGCCAGATGCAATAACCTCATTTCTAAAGCAAACAGTTCACCAGGGAGAAGACAGGGACTTCTGGTGTTTGAATAACTTTCATTTTAACTAGTAGGAAAGGTAAAGGATTAGTTCAACAAAGTGAGACAGAAGGAGCATTCTCTTTCCTTTGTACCTCCTTCATTTGAACACTGGAGTTGTTCCCCACTAACTTAAGCACTTCTCCTACTTTGCTGGTTTCTGACTCCAAATTATGGACAAAAAAAGAACTGTAACTAGTCTTAATTACAGCAGATCTTACTAAAAATCATCCTCTTCACTGAGCATTTTTAATGCTCTTTTACACCCAAGGGAAAAAAACCATGCAGGAATAAACCCAAAAGCAACCATATACCACTTACAGCGAGTAATTCACCAAATTAGTTTTAACACTGGAGGCAAACAGAACTCTCCTTTGGCAGACCACTCCAGTTCAAAACCAAGTTTCTAAACAAAAACTAAATTCTTTTCTGGTATTACTCAAAAAACCATATCAAATCATAATCACCTTTACCTTCTTGACCTGAGCTAGCTACCATCAGAGAGACGCTGACTCTAGCTCAGATGTTTTCAAACCACTATTATTTGTTTTAAAATCTATAAATCAGACATCTGCTATTTTTCAGCAGAAAGTAACATTCAGGCCCAGGTTTTTGTAGCAATCTGCCAAATCACATAGCACAGTGAGAACACTGTCTGTCATAGGACACCTCACTGAGGTCCTGACCTTGCCAAGACCTCGCATGCTTTCAGAACACCAGCAATACTTCTCAGTGGCCCCAGCTCACCACTGGAGCCAGGATGGGCTTCACCACTGAAGAGCCTGGGAATTAACATTCTTATCTTCAAACCACAGCCTGCTCAGGAATGTCTGTTCAAAAGCTGCAATAAAATGCTTCACAAAAGCCAGATATCTTGCTGTGAATTCCAGTGCTTCCAGTAGGAGTACTTCACTTGACAAAACAGAAGGGCAGCCAATGATCTTCACACATCTCTGTCAAATAAGGGAAGAGGAAGAAATGCAGGACAAACTGGAAGGAGCTTTTCAATCCAGCACAGCTGAGAGTTCAGGGAATCTGGCTTCAAACGTTCTGATACAAATCAAGGTCACAAGTATCCACTTCATTGTTTTCCAAGGTATTTGGCAGGACAGAATTCTCTTGCCTAGACAGTTTTGAAATTCTTGATCCTTACTATTATTATATAGCTAGCACCAGATTAACCGCAGAAAATTTGCATTCCAACTCAACTGCAGCTGTGTTCAAACACAAACACCAAAATCTGCAGGGTCAAGTATGCCACGAGACCTTGAAGAACTTGGGGCTTGACATCCAAAAGAAGCTCCAGCAGTTTGTCCAGCAGTATTTTAGCTTTGAAGGAAGAAGACTTCCTTGGGGTTGGTATCTCCTTATTGGTCCTTGTTTTATACTGGTTTTTGAGGGGCTTGCTTTGTGTGGAGTTTTGTTTATTTATTCTAATTTCAATACACACAAGATGAGAGTTTAAAGAGTGTAAAAACAAGTTGTGGGACCTGAATAATGTGACGGAATGTTGTTGCTTAGAGTTCTGGATGGAAAGAACTGAGGCATGTTGCATTGTCTTCATGGATGTGAAAACTTCAGCTCCAGCATCACAAAAAACAATTTATTAAATCAAAAATGGTGGGAGAAAAGAGCAATTTTACCATGATTCTCATCTGGAACTAAGCTGGAGAAGCAGTGGTGTTTGTCAAAAGCAGAGTTGTGCATCTTTGATAAAGGTTTAAAACTCTATTCCTGTCCTTCTGCTGGGCACATAAGGGAGAATAACACATTTTAGGGTGGTTTTCTGTATGAGCTGGAAAAAGCTGTCTCCGAGCAGAAACATAACTCTGCCTTTCCAGACTGTTGAAAGCAGAGTCAGGAATCTGAAAATCAAGGGGTGAGCAGTAGTTTCCATTGAGGGATTCAAGTGCTAAAGATCATGGCCTGCTAATTTAGCCACCCTCTCATATCCTCCCATCCAAGTTAGTGGTATGTTTTGTTTGACGCTTTCCAGTCATCCAAGAAGCTGATGTTTTTGTCCCAGATCTTGGGCTCCCTCTTATTTCAAATTCCCTCTAATCCCACGCTCCAAGTTGCTGTCAGATAATTTCCTGAACCCTCCATTTTTATCATTCACCTCTGTCTCTGATAAAAAGGCTTTTTCTTTCTCATATATAACCTATTTACCTTTACTTTCTAGACCTTCCACCTAGGCCTAACCTTGCAGTACCTGTCATTTCTGAATTTTAAGTCTTGAAGGTCCACTGCCTTCTCTACTAAAGCTGCCTCATTTAAAAGGTAAATGAGAAGGCAATGAAGTTTTTTCATGCCTTAACACATTCTATTCCCCACGGTTAAGAGTAGCTTGTTATAGGTGGCTGCAAAAGTGAACTCTTTTTTCTTTTTAAAACCTTAAAATTCCTTCTCTGTGATCTCTAGCAAAACTTGATTATGGTTAAGACCACAATGACCCCTAGGTACTCTGATGACTAGTACCATCTCATCTCCTTGTGTTCTCCTTGTGTTATCTAATTTTAAATCTCAGATGTCTCTGGAGCAGAAGACATCTCTGTATTGTATTTATTCGGCACATCACAGAGAAGATTTCTAGGTCATGACAGAACTTCCTACGTGCTACTGCACATTCAGTAGAATAATTCAACAAGGCAAGCAAGTTGCACCTGTTGAATTTTGACTAATTTGTCCCCCCATCCACCTTCAGCAAAGGAATCTGTTAGAGCAGACTGTCAGGGAACACAATTCAACATCCTTTACAGGGTTTTGCTCACCAAGATTCATCAAGCAGATAGTTAATTTGATTGGGGAGGAGAGAGAAAGTGGAAGCAGCATTAAGCTCTTGAATTGAAAAAATGTCAAAGTCACAAAAATCCATCCTCAAATCACATCATTCATTATTGATCTTGTTTGCCCAGTATCACAGAAATCCCAAGCCACAAGTTTCACTCCTGTAGATGCTCATCACTGCTGCTTCCCCCCTTTCCCAAAACACTCACATACCCTGTTTTTTCCCACACAAACTGAAAAGAAATAATTGTCCTAAAAAGCAGAAGAAAACACACAGTGAGTCCAGTGTTTAACCAAGGAACACTCCTCAGTGACACAGAAAACCATCACATGAGAAACAGCATCTGGTAGTGCTTCTAGACGAATATAAATAATGAGACACATAGCACTTCAATGCTGAATTTATAAGGTTATGTGCCTTGGCTTTCTCCAAATCAAAGGAGGAACAAATAAAAACACACAAAACCGGAACAAGTCACAGTACTGAAGGGAAAGATTCAGTATCTGCCAATTTCCTCCATTTCTAAATTGATCCTGTTAATGCTAAAATTCAATTTTATAAGAGCAAACATAAGAGTGAAAAAGTGCACATTCAGGTTACATTTAAAGTCACACTTTCTCTTTACTGCTATGTGAATTTTTATTTTTTCTTCACTGCAATAGATAAAAATATCACAAGCCATTTTAAATATACTTTTCTAATTGCACTTTATATTTATGTACCAAGAGTGAAAGTTACCTGCAAACTGTTATTAAGCAAGTCAAAGTCACTGTATCGCCTCACAATCTGCAAAATAAAAGACAAAGTTCAGGAAACAAAATACTTTTTCTATTAGCATTTTACTCCTCAAAATCACATCAGAGAAAAGTAATTCCCATTTATAATCATCTTCTTAACAATTCTTGTACAAATGCATAACTGCTGGATTTATCTCTTTTGCCAGAGAGCAAAAGAGTTTTTAATCACATCTCTATCAGAAAGAAAATGCATTTCTACATATTATTTTACAACAGCTTAAAAATATTTGTGAACAAGGTTGCCTGCAAACAAGGCATTTTTGCCATATTAAATGCAACTTGTCATGGTTATGTTCATCACTACTTCTTGATTTTGTTGCTCAGCAAGGCTGTGATTTTAGCCCTAAGAGAGGCAAACTAACATCTGAGATTTTAAAATGATGGTTGTACCAACATATAGTAGTAACACATGACAGTCATTTTTCTTGGAATATTCAGAATAGCAGCAGACAACATGCCTTCTCTAGCTGGCAGCAATACTGTTTTTCTTAGTTTTTGACCAAAAGTGTTCAAGCACTTCATGTTCTCAATTCCAAATGAACATTTCTCTTTCCAGTTCAAATTTTAAAAGTTAGGAAGTGGCAATTTTCAAACTCTTCCTAAAAAGGCATCCTGGTTACATGAACCACAGCTTAAGAAATTACCTGCCAACTGTTTTCTGCTGAAACTCCTCTCTGAACACGGATTATGTATTCCTAACAAAAGGAAAAAAAAAATAGAAACGAGAATTAATAAGCTGAAGAAAGTTATTAAGTACTTCTCCAGCTGTGACCACTAACACTCAGAAACAGAAAATTCAGATCCAGCACCTTGGGGAAGGTCCAAGCTGGGTTTGCTCACACCCATCCCTAGCAAATGTTGTCTCACTCTCAATTGTTTCCCAGTGTGGAAGACAAGGAGAGGGGCAGGAGCTTGCACACCTGCAAAGCACTTGAACAGTTTAATTCAGTTACAGAAAAATACAGTAAAAGCATGTTCAGCACACATCTCTACCAACAACAGCTGAAGAAATCTCTCCTCACCTCACCTTCAATAACCAACAAGAGCCCCCAGGAATTACTGCAACCCCCATAACAGAGTAAAATGCCAGTAAATAACCACAGCTGCCCAACCTCCAATTATTATTGTACTAGAAAAGTTACCACAAAAGCTGTGGAATGTGCTTGAGTAACTAGAATGAATCAGTTTCTCACAACAGTAATTCTTCATTTATAATGCACGCTTAATGTTAAATATTTATATATTAACTATGCAGATATATCTAGATCTCAGTGAGGCACTTTTGAATTTTAAGAATTAATAATTCTTCCACCACAATTACATTCATAAATCACAATTTTTTTCAGTCTCTTCTTTTTAAGCTACACTCTACCTTTTGTAGACTAATGCCTGGTCCCAAATACCTGGTCAATACAGTAATATTGCTATTTGAGATTTATTCCATTATCTCAAAAATAGCTATGAAATATTTTGTACACCCAATCAGACATACTTTAAGGCAGCCATGACTTTGTTTACCCTCTACTCTGTTTCAGTTTGAAAAGAGCTCTAAAAACACTTTTGAGATTTCAAAGATCACAAACAAGGCAAGTCCTTCTAGAATTCCTATAATCTCCATTTTAGATACTGTTTAACTAGTATGGGAAAAATTTATTCTGGCCTGAGTATAGTAGTATATACTTCTTCGCCATTTGCTTAAACAAAGCTCTATAAATGCAGCTCTTTTTAAAGTCTTATTATAGAGATTATCCCATGGCCAAATAATTTACACTGAAAAACAGGCTTGGCTGGGGTGGCAGGACCCTACACTGGGGCTCAAAGCTCCACTAAACCCCCCAGGCTTCCCCAGGGAATGAGCACAGTCACACCACACACCTGCAGCTACACATCCAAAGTGAGAACGAGAAATTCTAAGCCAAACACGAATTCCCACCAGGGCTCACGGCATTCCCAAGCTGGAACATGCAAAAAGCTCCCTGCGCTTGTGCCAAGCGATGCACGAGGACCCACCAGCCCCTGCCTGCAGTGCAGCAGCACATGATGCATCGCTGTCAGCCAGCTCAGATGACTTCATTCACCCCGGGACAAACTTTCAAACATGTTTTATATAAAGTGATGAATATTTTTTCCATTTCAAATGCCGCCTAATTTTGCTGAACTGCTTACATAGACAGAAGTCTTACATGAAGAGGCCTGATCAGAGCACTATGCACACTTTCAGATATTAAAATTAGCGCTGCATTCCAAATTATTGTGAATAAACAATAATGAAATAGCAACAAATAAACAAAGGTGTTTCTAGCACCTTATGTTTAATGCTAAATTTGTCCATTCCGTAATAACTCTATCTGACATGTACCTGCATACCAACTAGATAATTCAATTAAGTGAGTGTTTGATTCATGAAGTATTATAAATTCAGGTTCACAGTTAAAAATCCACTACACACATTTTTAAGTAACTTCTCTCATGTACTGTGAAGTGTCTTATGGGTTTGGAACTCACCTTCCAAACCCCAGAGAACTAATTTTCCTCTTTCAAATGAAATGAAATTAAAAGCTGTTACACTGAAAAAAACATAAATATACCATTGGATGCAAACGAACAAAGTGGGAGAGAATCCCTCCACAGAATTAAATTCTCATTTAACATCTACCAACCAATTAATGTAAATCAAAAATCGTGACTATTCCAGCCAATAGGCATAAGCAACACTTTTCAGCTGGCATTACCTTGTGTGTTCAACCTTACCTAATCCAGATTTACTGAAGTTTCCTTCCAAAGCCTAGTGCTGCTGAGTCAAAAATGCTATTCCATTTTCTAAAATTCACTTAAAATATCATTTATTATCAAAGCTGTCAAATATCTGTAGCAAGTTTTAACCATCTAGCCTTGAGAAGAAAAAAGACTAGTAAGCATGAAAACCAAGGCAATTTAACACACTTCTTGTCCTAGCAGTTTAGTTGGAAATTACAGACATCCAAGATGTTACAGCCAAAATACATAACTGTTATACTAGAATTAAAGTGTCTATTTTCAGAAAATCAGCCTGACATGCTCACTCCATATCCTCGTCTCACCCATTTGAAATCATAATTATGGTATCTTCCTGCAAAACAAGAAGCCCAAATCCTTATAAATAGTAACATAAATCCACAGAGCTGATTGCAATTCAACCAGTGTAATTATGTTTGGAAACTGTGACAGAAATCAATTAAAGGGACACCTGGAAACCCATATTCACCACTAAAGTGGCTTTTCCTGTTTTGTGATCGTTTCTGCATTTTGGGAAGTAGGAAGAGGCTACTTCACACACAGACAAAAAAATTGCAACAACTGCTTATTCATCAAGTCTCAAAGGGACGTTGGCTGTTCCTCTGAAAAACCACGTCAGTGATGATTCACCACATGCAGCCATTCATCTTTTCTAGGATTTTGAAAGAAGCAGAGTTACTGCTCAGTCTCTTGTAGCACTTACTCTTCATCCACTGATTATCATTTTCTGTTGTACCCCAAGAAAACATTAGACAACCATCAAAGCATCTTATCGCACACAACCACTCCAGTCACTATGGCAGTCGGCTCTTCTGGAAAGCTTAGTGATAAAAAACTCAGGGTTCAGAACTCATTCTCACATGAAGATTATATAAAAAAAGACCAGATTTGGGCCACAACTATTTTTCCCCACAGATACTTGAGCATTTCGCCATCCAGTTCTGCTTTGGTGCCCTAAAGCACAGACTGCAATGAATAATTGTCCACCCTGTCAATATATCTAATGAGAAAACTTAAATGCTCTTCTGGGTTTTGGGTTTTTTTTCCACCAAAGTCGATAACAAGATTGAAAGTCAAAGAATAGCTGTAGTAGAAAAAACAGGATAAGAAATGCAATCCCATTCACAGTGCCTGTCATGGCTACACATAATCAGCAGACCATAGTATGCTGAGTTTTAGTGAGAAGTTGATACTTCCTATTGCCTCCGTGTGGCAACAAGCTTGTTGTGGGATTATAATTAGCACCACTGATATATGCTTCCCAGAGGACCAGAGAAGAGCTTTCAACTCCTCAAGCCTAAGTGCACAAAAGCCTTTATTACTCTGCCAAATTCTGTTTTGGTTAGGGAAAAAAAAAATCTGAATTACAACAATCTTCTTCTGACACTGTCTGATAGTGAGACTGAGACTGTGCCCACAGGAAATACATAAAAGCATAAGGAAAACAGACAGGCACACTCAGGATCATTTCTGTTTAGCTGCATCATCTAACCTAGGAAAATAGAACAGAAAAGGCTTCAGAAAGGGCTAGTAATTACCAGAGTTCACTCCTGCCAACAATTTTAGGAATCAACAACCAGGCTCAGTGATGTCTAGGTTAGCTACACTCATGCAGAAATTCCCATAGCATCTTTCACTCCTACATGAATAGCTCAGAATCTTTCCTATGACTCAGTTTACCAAATAACTTCAAAGGAGCCTCAACAGCTGCTGGTTGGCAAAGAAAGATCTCAGCTTGCAGAGAGACATCAGAGAGACAACAGAGAGAGAACCTCCTGCTACTGATTTTGCCCACAGGCAGCAAGGTCACTGCCAGCAGCTACAAAGGAGACACTGACAAGACATACCACAAAACCATTCCCAAAACAACCTCCCTGGGTCCCTCCAGACTCCCATATAGGTAAGGTTTGCACATCCGCTCCTCTTCCTACCAGTACCGCCAACCAGTTCCTGATACAACCCTGATATTCCAGCAGCAGTAAAAGTACATTTTTAAAGATGTCAAGAAAAGCAGTTTTACCTAGAGGATCATTTTCTGGCTGCTCCAATTAGTCAAAAAAGCGGAAACTGGTGCTAGGAGGAAGAGGTTGGGAGCAGGGAAGGCTGTGTGACCCCAGCTGCACATTGTTGTTTCCTAAAATCTTCTTCCTATCACTACAGAGTTCTGGATAGTTTCTGAAAAGGAGTATTCTCCAAATATCTACATGGATCAGTGACAACTACACCGCATTTCTCCAATCCTTTGCCAAGTAACAGTTTCACAATCACTGTGTGGGACGAACTTATCCTGAATTTACCCATTTTCATGCAGAGCCAACATTTAGGTAGTTTTTTCTCCCCAGATTCACCAAGATTAGTCCCTGGTATTCCAGTGCTTATTAAAACATTAGCATCAGCAGCTCAGCGCTGCTTAGCAAAATTTTGTTAACATTCCTAGGTGGAAATCACACAGCAAAGCACGTCCAAATGTTCAACAATTGCTGTTTATCATCATTCCCAGTTTTTGAAACAGGAAGCAAACAGGAAAGAAGGCTTTTGTAGAGACAAAATAGGAAAGAACAAGTGGTGAATTTAGAGATTCTTAAAATAAAATGCAGAGTGTCATCAATATTGGGTAATACATTCTGTTTTCCCAAGAAATAGCCTGTAAGTTTCCAGCTCAGGATAGTCAGCCTGTTTTTCCACAGATTTTTGATGTATGTCTGTTTAACCCAACAAGCTTGAAAAGCCAACCATTATAAAGATCCAGGTCACCTTCAGGTCACATCAACTAAAAGTTTGAAAGGGCTTTATTTTATAAGCATTAAAGAGAGGAAAGCCTAATTAAGCATGAATACAATCCCTGCTTAAGTAGGCTGGATTGGAACAATTTCTAGTAAGAAGCTCTTTTAAATGTTTATTTAGAAAATCTCCCATGTGAAAAGTAGCAACAAGAGGAAAGCTGCTCAGCCTCAGAGACCTCTCTGTTACAGGGCACAGTACGTATTTGCTATTGCACAACCTGCCATGAAGCCCATCTGAGGCAGAAGCATCAGCAGGTCAGTGTTTCACTACATTTTAAACAGTGCAGGTGTGTGTGTGTGTGTCCTGTTTGCACCATTCACACACTGTATCACTGCTGTAGTAATGAGTCAGCCATTCAAGAAGTGAAAGCTATGAAGTAGGACAACTGCAGGGAAAAAATAGGACACACATTTACATGTAATGAAGCTTACTGAACAAGAAAACCACTGGAGAGAGAAATGAGAAATCACAGATTTTCAGTGCTCTGCATCACCATGGCCTTCCCCAGAAAGGCAAAATACTCAGTATTTTTCAGGAAACACTCAGTAGCCAACAAAAATAGTCTAATTAGGATTTACTAAAGTATCATATGGCAACTAATATTTTGACTGCAATCTTTGCAGGAGCTACAAATGCAATGCTCATTTTATGAGCTCACCAGAGGAAACCATAAGATTGGAATATCCAAAATTAGGTGTGATGAAAGAGCTACCTTTTGTGAGCTCTGGCTGGAGGGTAGATGGGAGGTGGTCAAGCTTACTTACTAAGTGGAGGAACTGCACTTCAGACCTCAAACAAGTGAACTCTGATAGCTCCCTGTCTAAAGCCATATCTAAAAGGAACTTCATGTTTGTTTCTGTTTAAAGTGAAGACAACCTTGCAGAAACTGAATTCCTTATAAAGCAGATGTGCAAAGTCCTTTACAAGCTTTTAAACCAAATCCTACACTTCTAGAAACATATGGCTCCGTTTTGGTATTCGGAAAAATATAGGAAAAGTATAAATGCTTTTTCAATGTTTTTATAATCTAAAAGCTGTGAGTGTCAACATTCATCATTGTTTAAGGAAAACGAAAAACTCTGAAAGTATGTTATGAGAGGGATTTATTTCAGCTGTTCATTTCCAAATGCCTTTAAGACAACAATGCTCTGTAGCAAAACTGGCTGTTTCACTCCTTCAATTTCAAAACATGAAACACATGGAAAAGGAAAATCACCTCAGAAAAGAATTAAGGAATGTTCAGAAGTGTATGTACAACGCAATAGTAGTTTTACTGCTGAAAGGAGCTCTAAGACTTGATTGTTCAGATGTGCAGTTCTTATTAAGGAATATGTCTAGATTATTGTGGAAGAAAATAGCATTCTATTTCAAGGCTTAGAGAGAAAGCCACTTTCAAATAGTGAACGCACAGATGAAATACCACAATATGAAGCAAGTTCCAGAGCCAACATTTATTAAAGCTTTAGTTCTGAAATTGCCTCTGTTGTCAGAACACAACATTGGGTGTCAAGATGAGACACTTGCAAATAGCTTAATATATTGGATGTAATTCTGCTCCTATTGAAGTCAAAGAACGCAATGGCAACAAAATAACTTCATTTTCTGCAAAATTGGTACACAGACCTACCAAGGGACTGAGCCATGGCTATGGAAAGGTGCCCAGCACAGTCCTGGAAGTTACAGTTTCTCTCTCTCTGCTGCAGTGCTAGTGACTGAAGAAGCATAAAGCAGGAGACAAAATGAAGTTGACAGAGTTTGCTCATGTAATTTCAAATCTGTTAAGTGAGGTGCCATTGGAATGCATCTGCAATATTATATATATTTTTGGCTTTTAAAATGAAAAGGCCCCACAACCACCACACTACAGAATTTATTGTAATGGATATTCCAACAACACTCAGACTGCTCATAACACACTTAACCAGGGAAACAACTTTTGCAAACATGAAAAAGCATAATTTTCATCTTCAGTTATCATTGGAAATAAATACAGAAAAAGAAAACCTCAGTGGACAATTTCTTTGTTGCAACACAAACACATGGAGATTATGTCCCAGTTCATATGTACTGACTCCAGTAAGAATTTCTGAGCTCTTCTGACTTGCACAAGCATATCAGAGAATTTTGCAGCTGATTCCCTAGCAATGTAAAAGCCCCATTTCATAGGGGGTTGACCTATTCTTACTAAGCAAAAAGTGCAAACCCTCAAAATTTTCAATACTATTGTCCCTTCTTAGGTTTCTGGAGAATTCAGGTAATTGTCTAGTAGTTTCAGGTTTTGCCTTCAGTTTTGTTTTCTTAGTTTCACGATCAGCCACAGGAAACAGAAACTGAGCCTCTGCCAGTTACAGCCCTTGATTCAATGCTATGAAGTTTACACTCACCCAGTCTGTTGTATTAAATTTAAATTAACAGAAACTGCTTAGAACAATAGGCAAGCAAACTATTCACTTGATACAAGCTTTGGTCTTCTGTGTGATACTTCGCCATGTCTACAGAGCTTTTCCTGAAATTCTTTACCTCTTCCTTAGCTGTTTTTTCAGAAGATGGCTATTTTCAGCATCCACAGAAGGTTTACATAATTATGGGTTCAGTTGCCACATTAAAGTTACACCTAACCTCGGCCTAAACTGTCTTCATAGAAGTGCTTTTATAAGCCATGATCTACAGGGAAAAAACAACTCTTGCAACACTAAACAGCATTATAAAATCTTAATACCTCTTGCTGACAAAAGAACAGAAACATTATTCATAGCTGCCTTTGTATTTCAGCTTTAGAACAAGTCTAGCATGTGCAAACCTGGTTCTCCAAACATTAGTTTGGGATGAAGGATTGTACAGATGTATATCTTTTGAAGACACCGCTTTGAGGTAGGATGAGGAACAAACCTAAAAAGCATTCTGTTAATGACAACCTACTTTCTTCTAATTATAATTTAACGAAGTAAAATGCAGTCTTAACACCCCACAAAAGCACTTCAGCCCTTATTTCTTAGAGGGGCTTCATTTACACACCTCAGACAAAAGGGTTTGTGTGGCTTATTATAGACCAGAAAAGTTCAAATTGGGGACAGCACAACCCACCAAGGAACAAACTAATCAGATACCAGGGACATAAGATGAGGTGTCCAAAATGACCAAATAGCCAACTTACATCAAGTAAGAAACCAAGTCCCTGGCTTCCTGTATTTTGTTATCTCACACTGGCTCTATATAAACCATCTGTGCTACACACTTCAAGCCATCTTTCAACTATCAACAGGGCTTTTGCAGTAAAACAAACAATTACTAATAGATGTATCTTAGAGACAGATTTTAAATCAAAAGGCACAGCGCTCCAGCACTTTGTAATTAACAAAAGATCTGAACAAACCAGTAGAGAATTTTTTCTGAACATCCGTTAGTAACAGAATACAGAGATGAAAGATGGGGGGAACAACATTTCCTATCACACTCCCTCAGACAGGATAACATACACAGAGTGTGGATTGAAAAACTACTTCCAAGGCCTCATTCTGAAAGAATTTTGTGACTTTTTCTTTTTTAACAAAATCATGCAAGCCAAAGGAAAGAACACAAAAAGCTATTGTCGTTTGCAGTAGCAAAAAAGTATCATAAAGGATATTGGAAAGGAGTTACCAGTGAAACTTAATCTGGTCTGCCAGCTGGGGGGTATTAGTAGTTAAACAACTTTTCACAGGACTTGGCACATGCTCCCCTCAGCTACTGAAACAGGTAAAAAGTATGGCACGTGTCAGGAAATACAAGAAGAGGAGTTGCAACTGAGAGCCACAGCCTGTTAGATTCACAAGACTTTCTAGACCATTTCTCATAGGTAACTTCTGTTCAGAGAAGACTGGAACATTAGTAAATGAGAATTCCTCATAAACAAAAACCCCACCTTTAAGTGTAGGTTATTTATAGGAAGAGTATTTAATAAGGCAGTCTATAGCTGTGTAAGGGGCAGAAGGAACACCTCCTCTCCATTTAAAGCATGTTTCCCACCAGCGTACCTGCTGCTGAGGTACCTCTGGCCTCCTGTCCAGCCCAGCATCCCTGCTCTCAGCCTAAGCCAGAACCAGAAAGGACAGCCAGTTCTCTCTCTCTGATTCATAGTACTGCTTGGTCATACCATAATGAAACCTGGTTTTTAAAGTGGAAAATAACTGCCATAGAGGACATTATGAAATTTGGGCTATTACTGCACACCCAAAGACAGGGCAGTTCTTAGGCAGTGTGCATGTGTCCCAGGCATCCCATAATTAACCCGTGGCACCCAAGTCACGGCAGGGCTCTCTCTGCTGAGTGTCACCGCTCCCAGAAACCAAGCAGTGGGGCTGGAGGGGCTGGGTGGTCTGTGCGGCGCCACAGTCTCACTCACCCCGCAGGACCCGCAGGCGAATGCGGCCGGTCCCTGCGCAACTTCAGCACAGCCACTGCCTCCCGGGAGGGGCCGGGCCCGGCGGGGCTCCGGGGCTGCAGCACCCCGAGCACGGCAGGGCAGGGGCCGGGGCCGCCCGGGGGGGCTCGCTGGCTCGGGGCGGGCGCGACAGCCCGGCCGGCGGTGCCCACCGAGCTGTGCCCACCGGGCTGTGCCCACCGGGCTGTGCCCACCACCGGACTGTACCCACCGGGCTGTACCCACCGGGCTGTGCCCACCGGGCTGTGCCCACCACCGGACTGTACCCACCGGGCTGTACCCACCGGGCTGTGCCCA